>JAKRZM010000163.1:14130-99933 GCA_036379175.1 Heliconius cydno galanthus | reverse complement strand
ATTTATCGTATTTATGTTAATTTACATAAGAATGTATAAATAATAAACTATATATAAACCTTCCCTGAGAAATACTCGAAGTAATGGTGAAAACCGCATCAAAATCCAATGGGTGATTTAGAAGAAGAAGAGTTAGAAAGTTCAGACAGACACGAAAAGCAACTTTGTTTTATAAGATATAGGATAGGATATCCGAACAAAAAACTAGTACTAGCTATATTCCGTTATCATTTATTTTCTGTTTTTTTTAAATATTCAATTATAAATTTACAATTAATTAAAAACAATTTTTAAAAATTAAATATATTTCAGAAGTATTCGTAATTATTTTCAGTTTTCAATCGAGATGCGAGACAAACTTTGCAAATCGTTACTTAGCAACGGTCGCAGCAACGGTTGTTATTAACATGGCGGAATAAATTGCATGTCAAATTAATAAGTATTTTAGTATATTGGTATATATCGAAAATATTACAAATATGAGAAAAAAAAGTATCCTATGTTCATCCCGAGACCCTCAAGTATCTCTAGTATATGAGTATTTTATCACAATTAAATTAGCAGTTTGGCCCTGATTGCGTAAAAGACAGACAGACAGACAGAGTTACTTTCGAATTTATAATATAGGTATGGATTAACTTCACTTTTCTATTCTTTGCTACCTCCTCGCGTTCTCAAGTTAAATGGTCTTGACAAACGAACAACGTTGATTCTACAACCCTAAAATGATTAAAAATTCAATTAATTCCTTCACAGATTTATATCCTTTACACCATCAAAATCCATGTACCTATTTTGGTAGACAAACGTAAATTACAATGGGCCACAATAAAATTCGTGTCGGCGTTTCATTATAAACCGCAGACGATGGACGCTGTTTTCCCAACTTATTATCCATTACGGGATATCTCGTTATTTAATATTGTCGAATTTGCATAAGATGCGACATTTACTGCAATATGCACTTCTTTTTGTCCGACTTTAAGGTGCAAAGCGGGGTAATGTGTTTACACATCATACATCTATTAAATATATGTACTATGTTTGTAAGTATGTTTATTAGTTGTAGAAACTAAACGGGTTGATCAATTTTGTCGATATTTATTTTAGTCGATTCGTTTTAATCTTGTAAGTGTCACACACATTTTTTAGCTCTACGCTGTATGTGGAATACATCAGCAAAATAGCAGGGTAGGTAGAGGGAACTTGTAAACCTAGTGTTAAGAAACTACGTTCCTATTAAGACACTACGGTTCCCCACTTTCCGCTTAATTCTCGAAGTAATGCGTGATGAGCAGCTGATCTAAACGCCGCATTCTTTCTTTTTTAGACAGGAATCGAATCCACAACCTGTAGCGTGACCACCCTCAAATACATAATATACATATATCTATGTAAATGCATAACTATATGAGTAAAGCTAAACTAACTTCAAACTTTCCATCAAACATCAGCATATCTTGGCTTCGTACACTTCAAAGATTACAATTACAGAAGTGAATTAATATGTATTTTCATACATATGAATTATTATTTGTCGAACGTCTAGATGTAAATCGCGGTATTAGAATTCAGTAGTTAATATATGCATAGGTCGTAACTCGATCAAGGAATGGCTACAGGCACTTCAGTTTTGCATCGCAAGATATTTTGCATCGTAGAGTTAGTTAGCAATTAACTAAGTTTATTATATTTGTTAGAGTTAAAGGAACTTTATGGTGTATTGACTTTTTGAGGCTAGCTGTGGTGCTGAAGTGTGTGTGATTGTGAACGCGACAGGTTGTGGGTTTGATTCCCTTTCGAGGAAATGAAATATCTAGTATTTTCACTTGGCTCTGGCGTCGAACCAAATCAAAATGTCTTCAGAATTCGGCAGAAAGTAAAGAAAAGAGTGTCTTAACACTTCGCTCCCCTTGACCTTCCCTGCTACATGCGGGATACAGCGTGAAGCGAACTTTTTAGAAAACATTTATTTGCTTTCTTTAAATAAAACATATGAAAATATGTATTACAAAGATATAAAAAGCTCTTCTTTTTTTGCAATCTTTTATATAATTAAATATCTATCTTTTTTTCTATTTCTTTTAAAAACACGTGCATTATGATAGCATACAGAAATTAATTTTGAAACGGTCGTTAATAGTTTACCTCATAATTTAACAGGTCAACTGAAACAAATGCTCATCTAAACTTTACATTTCTTACATAACTTTGTTATAAAGCAGTCGTTACAATGTAATTTAAACATCTTCTTGTTATGTAAGTAGGAAGAATTACTTAACTATATTTGTGTTTTTTTTAAATATTTTATATTGCGTACCAATTTCAGTTTAATTATGAACATTTTTATAAGAGTTCATCCTATAAATTATGAAAAAGTAAGTTTTTACGGCACACTAATTAATTCTTATTAATTTCTCAGCCCTGGTTAGGCAAAACTTGTCATGTCAATTTAATATATTAAAATTAGGGTCCCAGGTTCCCTCTGACTAACCGGCTATGTGCAGGATACAGCGTGAAGCTCAAATAAAAATGTTTTATTAACTTTTTAGTACGAATAACAAAGCATTTAAATGTATGACGTTATCCATATTTGAGGTGGTATAACAAACCGAACTCTATTATAGACTTACGTACCTACGAGACCTATGTCTATACAAAACCACATCGTGAGACAATTAGCATTGAGAATTATATATGTCTGCTTATATTGTTGGTACTTAATGAATATATTATTTAAACAATTCAAGCTTCTAAATACATTTGAATACAATTTACTCTTTTAGATGAAGGTCGTCATTAGAAGAAAAAATGTATATTAATCAATCGTTTATTATATTGAAGTTGAATTTGTTAAATCAATATCTAATAAATTAATTTAAATTTATCATTCAAGTGACTACATAACTTATGAAACATAAATCTAAATTTTATTATATAAAACAAAAAAAAAACTTGTAATAACCAAAAAAATAATGGCCTAAACTTTAATTACTTTTGTATTATACAAAAAAGAATTTTCATTTAAATAACAGAAAATATGAAAATTACTAAGTAAAACTTAATATAAACTAGCAATACAATTCTATAATTAAGTTATAACACTCCGTATATGTAATACACCCCACAACATTTTAGTACTTATCACTGAGAAGTTCTCGACTCGAGGGTAAAGTAAACACAGGTCACAAAGCTAAGTT
The DNA here is from genome assembly GCA_036379175.1 of Heliconius cydno galanthus. Taxonomy (NCBI): domain Eukaryota; kingdom Metazoa; phylum Arthropoda; class Insecta; order Lepidoptera; family Nymphalidae; genus Heliconius; species Heliconius cydno. Next base: position 96,733 of record JAKRZM010000163.1, on the reverse strand, counting down.
AGTTTTCAAGTTCAAACCACATTCGTGTCTCCATGTTTGACTTAACCAAACCCCAGCTTATAAGCTCTATAGTTCAGCATGTAAAATATTTCTATGAAGATAAACTTATAGTATGTAATAAGTTCATTATAATTTGATTCCAGTCGTAGCGCAGAGGAACAAATGTGTGACGTGAACGCCACTGGGTGTGGGTTCGATTATATTTTCATTTATTCGCGCTGGTGTCGAGACAAAGCCCAATGTTGAGTTCCGCCACTCAACACAATCCATCCATCCATCCATCCATCCATCTATCAGCCTTTCAACGTCCACTGCTGGACATAGGCCTTCCCTAATTCTCGCCACTCCGTCCGGTCCTGCGCCCTTTGTATCCAGCGGATTCCCGCTGTCTTCTTAAGGTCGTCGGTCCACCTGGTTGGAGGGCGGCCTATGCTCCTTTTGCCGAGACGTTGTCACCATTCGAGGACCTTTCTTCCCCATCGGTTGTCGGCCCCCTTGACAACATGGCCTGCCCATTGCCACTTCAGCTTGCAGATTTTGAGAGCTATGTCGGTAACCTGCATTAGTCTACTCAACACAATATGAAGGAATAAAGATAGAAATGTGCAGAAATAAAAAAACCGATGCCGATTTATTTATGAAATAAAGTACAAAGAACAACCTTGAAGGCAACGTGAGTTATGACAACAATGAAGACCTGTCAAAATTATATTTAACTGCGTGCCTAAGTATTACAAAACGTTTTTCAGTCAAACCGGTCCGCCTTAATGTAGACGTTTATCGATGACATTGGTATTCAAACACTTGTTGTAAGATTATTATCACGTGAAATTAATAATGAGAAATTATTGTAATTACAGTAACTGCCAGAGGTCGCAGTTTTTTGTGTTTACTTGTAAAAAATAACACTATAATTAGATATAGGGACCAGGCGGAAAGTGGGCAACGGAGTTAACATTAGTTTCCCTTTGGGTACCTTGCTGCGATATAGTGTGAAGCTGAACTTTAATGTATAAAAGGCAATGAATTGATCAAGTCCTGGAATGAAATGTAAAGGAAAAAAAATCTTAAATCCTTGAAACATACAATAATTTACAAAAAAGTTACATAAAATATAAACGACATAATTATTTCACCAGATATCAAATGATTAAATCTTCATTCAAACTCAAAGCGTATTCAAAAGTACCTAGCGACTGAAAGTTTCCTTAAAAATAAACTTTCCAAGGTAGGAAATCGAGGACTGGAGTGGTCGGTGCCGGCAGTGCTCATTTGAATTACGTTTCACTCCGCCTTTTGTAGTCAACTTCATTTAGGAAAGTTAAAGGTGAAAAATCTTTTATTTTTTCCTAGCATCCTGCATTGTTGAATCGGTAACAAATTGCACGCTCGTGATTCACCATTCAGTGGATGTAGTAGCAGTGTAAAGAAAATTGGAATTTAACATCCCCCCTTTTCCCCCTCGATCAGTGTTTAGGATAATCAAAAGAGATTAATTGCCAAAGCGCAGCTATTTAGAACTGAAACTTTTTCATTAACTTAACAGACAAAGGAGACGCCAGTTCCTGCTTGTTGTTGTATATTTTTTTCCCTATAGCTAAATTTATTATTGTTATACAAGATTTATTTACCTTGTCAATACTAAAGGGAATTTTGTGTTTTCGAAAAATGTTATATGCTAGTGATCTAAACCTGGCTTCGCCCGCTTAATCATATTGTTATATTACAACCTAATTTTAAAAAAATTTTATATGTATCTTTGTAAAACGTATATTACTGTAAAGTTTTGTTTAAATATGTGCAGTAGATTTTACTTGGAAGTGCAACTGTCGTCATAAACTTTCAATTTTGTAATATTAATAGAATTAATATGGTCATTTCGTTTATAACGAAAAATAATAATTATTCAATTTCTTAATAATCTCTTTATTTGATTTTATGTGGTAGCAGTGTTACTGTAAACGCAAGGATTTTGGGTTCCATGCCCACTCGGGGCAATAAAATATTATTTTATTAATATTTTTATTTCTTGCTCTGGTAACAAGGCAAAGTGCATCATTGAGTCACGAAATGCCTCGAAAATACGGCGAAAAATGGGGAACGTCTTATTATTACGTTCCCTCTGCCAACCATGCTATATGCGGGGGATAGCAGAGTAGGTAGATGAAAGTGAAAAAAAGGCAAGATTTGGATACATACAAATACATTACTAATATAATACATCACTAGTCATAGGCTAAACAAATACAATTATCTACTGTATAGAACAAAATCATATTTCGTCTTTCACAATACTTATTGCAGTTTCAACGTAGTTTGAATTATTGTAAACACTGTCGAGTTCTCGAGTCGAGGGCAACAAGTGTTTTGCAAATATAGTAGATGCTATATATATAGAATAATATATTGCTTAAAAGAGTATTTACGATATGCCATTTCATACATAAGAATACTATATTTTAATATGCATTCTGAGAAATGTATGCGTTTGAGAATTACAGTAATAAATTTCAAATAAACCTGTCCTTACGTACTCGGCATGGTTTATCTTTCAATGATATTAAAATGTGTTTTGGAATATATTATTCCGTACTTTTGTTTATTATAAAGTACGAAATATTTTAAAATATCGAATGAAAAAATTGCCTGACATAATAAATGTATACTAAAAGTAAAAAAGTATTTCTATTTATATATTGTGGGATAGGACCCCCACTGCGTTTCTCACTTCCCGTCCTTTTAGAGACATTACGTGCTACATTGAGAAACTCAGTGCTACACTGTTAAGGTTAACAGATGAGGAAAATGTTTATATTTTTAAATATATAAATGTAAGAGCCCAATTCGTATCCACAATATCGCATACAGATTTAGTGCCTACATAATTTAAAAGTGAGAGAAAGAAAGTGACTTACTGAAAATTAAATATCTTAACTCTAGGTTCCCATGTCCTCTTTGCCTACCCTGCTATGTATGGGATACAACGGGAAGGTAAAATGTTTTAGTAACTTTCTGTATGCCTATATACATAATATATATTGACTAAATGAATTCGAAATCATAGTGCCCTAACATTAAAATAAGACAAAGCTAGATAAAAACTAGATATGAATTCCATTACATATGCCAACCTTATACAAAAAATATAAGGCGTGTGCGTAACACATTAGACAGAGGGAAGGCAGGAAGGGTCCCGTCACGAAGTCTACCCGAGGCAATTTGGTAGCAAATGTCGTTCGCTACGTGCCCCACAAATAAAGAGGATGGAATAAAGCCGCCTGTATTACTTTAGAAGCTGTTAGTTTACAATGCTCTGTCTTATATTGTACTCGTATATGCTAAAGGAAAACCGAATTTGTTATTTCAAACTGGTTTGCTTTGTCGAGAGATTTTGTTTTTGTCATTGATTATAATTATTATTGTTATAGTTTAATTTTCTGGTGTAGTAAAAGCACGGTGTTGAAATTGCCGAAAAAAATATTAATATATTGCTTTTAAAAGACTATTACTAACAATTTAACAACGTACTCTTAATATTTTATATAATAATTCAAAAAAATATATAAAATGGGTATGTTTGCTTAAAGGTTTCATAATGGTACTCGTATATACTGAATCATAAGTTCAAATAGATTAAAGCTTTTTCCAAACAATGCGGTTAAAACTCACCTCTGTCGAATTTTTAGCGTTCGTTTTTTTCACGTACTTATTTGAAAATCAAATTTATTCCGAAAATGAAAATAAAATAGATATATTTACTTAACTATATTTTAAGAAATTGATAAGATTTTTACATTTTTAAAACATGATGTGTGTATTTTAAAATATTTCTAATTAACTTTTAACAACTTTACACTGAGAGTTTACGCTTGTAAATATTTTAAAATTGCGCCTGATTTTCCTGACATATTGCTTCCTACGCCCAGACTGAGAACCCATACATTACTGTCACTGTCGAAAATTGGACCAGTGAACGTGAATATGAAGGATAACCGCCACAAAAAGAAACGCACACGTTTCTGTTTAAGGTTACCTAAATAATTATATATGGTTATTTGTATTTACACTAATAATATATCACTGTCTGTTACAAATTTGTATTGCATTAATAATTTTATTATTAGTTATTATAGCGCTATTCGGTTTCCTGGTTTGGGTTTTGAATAAAAAATAATAATATCAAGAAGATAATAATAACTATTAATAAAGAAAAAGCTGTAATAAGAAAAAATAATTATGATCCATTTTCTTTGATTTCTTAAAACTTTTTGAAAACTGGCGTTAAACTTTTGTCAATATGACAATAGTGTGACAGAATTACTGCCAGAAATTGTCAGTTAATGTGACGGCAGACATTAGGTGGCATGACATCGTAAAACACATTAGCACGTAGTTGCCTTCCCTTGCCCCTGGTATTCGGCTAAAAGGGAATATGCATTGCCTGTTTGTAATGTTCCATAATCCACAGATTACGAGGGAACCTGTCTACCGTCTACTACTGCTCTTTATAATGTGAATGTAGAATTTTGAACTTTATTAGAAAGAAACTATTTTAATATGAGTTTTAAATCTTTATGTGATATTACTAAGATATTTTGTTAAGTCAAATTATTAGGTTGATACAAATTGGCATTAATATACCGACTTAGGTAATCGCATTAATGCTAATTGACGATTCTGAGTATGACTAAAACCTATAATAGTCTATTAAATTGCTTTTTTATTTAGTGAGATATTTATGTATATACATAAATATCAAGTAGATATTCGTACTTGAACATGCTAAAAATATGCCTCTTTAAAGTTTTTCATTCAGTACTGTGTCTTACTACATTTTCAAATTACCTTACCTTAGATGAGTTAATCAAGTATAAGAATTTCCACCGTTTTCAGGTAAGTAGGTTTCCGAAGAAGTAGCTTTGAGCAATATTTACAATGGAATGCCGGTGCCGGTGCCGGTGCCGGCAGTTGCCGCACCTAACGAGGTTGCACCATCCTTGAAAGGCCACATTCCGATACGACTATTTACGGTTCAAGCCTCATTTTCTTCGAGATTGCAAATTAATGTGCTAACAAAAAGTAGCCTAATTCTTTGTGACCAATTTTTATGTCTAACAGTTTGGTATTTTAAACTTAAAAGTTATATTTAACTCATATTTATTTCAAATGTTTACATTACAAATATAATATTATGCTCTATAGAATCTATATATATAATAAAGAAAATATTAGTAATAATTTATTACTTTTAATCATTTTAATTTTTATTTAAATTTAGTAAACATGACTAAGTAGAAAAATTGAGATATGTCTAACAGATTTAAAACGGAGTATTTAATAATACAAAACATAATCATTCAAACTAACTTAACTTATATAAGTTTTCGACTAAACTAATCATCTATCAAAGTGGGCTTTAAGTAACAATAGTTTTTCCGTTGTTTCAGAACATCTTGGACAAGTTCAATCCCGGCGCCCGGCAGATGATAACAGCTGGCAAAGCCTATTTGAAAGCTTTACATGGTAAGATTTAGTTTAGTTTATTTTACGTATAATATTATATTCAAGTTTATCATATTTAAAATATAGGTCACCATTATCCAATAAATTCTAGAGGTAATGCGTGTTGGATGGCGAAACTTAACGCCAAGCTTTGCCTTAATATCAGAGCGAAGCACATTAAATATTATTTTTCCTCAAGTGGGAATCGAACCCACAATCTGTCGCATTTATAGTCCCCCTTTGTGTCCCTGCGCTACAACTGGCCCATATAACCACTAAGTTTTTTTTATCAATATAGACATATTTCGTTTAACATCCCATTTATAAGTACTCTTAAAATGTAGGTAACCTTTCCAAATATCATTTCTCAAATGTTTTCTTGCAAAACGAATACTATAAAACAATACTTGCAAAACGAATACTATAAAATAATATACAAATATTTTAATGAAACATGACAAAACCGTCTAACGAAACGATTATAATCTTATTATTATCCAAGTTCACGTGAGTAACTCCATGACGAAACAGCCCGACAAACGCCTGATGGACTATCAAGATAATGACCGAACACTACACAATTAAATTAATTCAACACGATCCGTATTCAGTAAAACGGAGACAATTAATTTATAAACCATAAGCCAAATGGGTGCATCTATATGCAAAACCTCAGTTGCGCCTGTTTGGCTCCCGAACTAGGGCGTATATGGTGCCAAATTGTCTCTGTTGGCTTATCTAGTGTAATATACTCGCTAGACGCTATAAAGTTGGCCATTGTGTACTGCGACGTATTAATCTTGATACTTGCTTTTACGCCACTTCTCAAGAGTGCACTCGAGTGTATTGACATTTTAAAAGCTAATAGCTGGTCGCAGATTAAAAGTTATCGTTGTTTAAATGATATTTTTAAGTGACATTTTGATATCGTTCGTTTAATTTGGCTCGCTTGGTTAATGTGGTAACGGAATGGATTTCTTTTTTAAGTTTCTACATCGCAGATTTCTTTTATTCTAGAGATTATAGAAATCTTTTATTGTTTTTGAATATTAACTCTATACATTGAGACCGTCGTGACTTGTGAGTAACGCGATGGTTGTGAATTCGAATCCCACTCGAAGGAATCAATTATTACTTATTAATATTTTCATATCTTCGCTCTGACATCAAGGCAAAACACGTAATGCCTCGAAAAACTTGGCAGTGCAAAGTGGGGAACGGAGTGCCTTAACACTATCTATATACGGGATTAAAGTACTAATTCAAATTTCATAAACACATACTAAACCTGAGGTGTAATTCTATCTACATATCCACTAGATCTATTAAGCATCCATTACATTTCAATTCAATACTGTCACAGGTGCGGCGGCAGCGTCTAGGCTGTACGTGGATGCTGTGGGCAAGCTCGGCCGACAGGCTCAGCAAGGCACATGGGGAGGATGTGCCGATATCGGTAATAATTTTTTTCTTGTTTACAAGTATTTATGTTGATATTTTATTTTATTCTTTCTTATTTTCTCTACACGAGAATACCATGATATTGGGTTCGATTGCCAATTCGAGAAAAACAATTAAATCAGAAGTCATCGCACATTGCAGAATTGGCAAAATGAACCTGGGGACCTGGGAACCCACTTTCCCTTGAATTCTGAATAGGCATAATAATAATATGCATTGAGGAGATGATGGGAGGAGGAGGATGATGGAAGAATAATAGGCATTGAGTATTGAGTTACCAGAGCGAGAAATTGAAAATATTAAATATTTTATTACCTTGATTGGGAATCGAACTGACATCCTGTTTCATTTACAGCTTTACTCTAATTAATTAAGTTGTCTATAAAAAATAAAGATAAATTAGCTTTTAATAAATACTATTTGATATCTAATTTGATTTAGTAATTTTCAAAATATTCGTTCATAAGTTATAAGGATTGTTGCTAAGTGTAATTGATAATTAAAGAGCTTGTACAAGTCTATTTAAAGTAGTACTTAACTTTGAGTTTGAAGTTGAAGAACTTACGCCGGTTGTCTGGAGACTTTTTATTTCTAACTTATTCTGTAATTTCAGGAGAAGTTTTAAAAAAATTTTAACACAGACTTCCGTTTTTTTCTGTTATTACTATTTTCTAAACAAGAAATAATTTTTATAAGTAATCATTGTTCCCATACAAATTTAATCGACCATTAAGGCGAAGACTAATTATAATTAACATTAGAATTATATTACATTTCAAGGATTTGGTGCACAAGCTTAAAATATTAAGGCGTAATACAAATAATTACCTAAGTGCCCCTTTATAAGAGGACCGGGTCAATGACCTCGTTCATTAAAATAATATAATTATCATAAAATCTCATTGTAATATAAATTGCGAGCTCAAATAAAATCCTTGAAAATGGTTGGCATTAATAAATAATCATGATTACATTATCATTTGTTAAGTGGCCATTTATGTTCCATTTACTGTATTGTTTTATCATTTACTAAGTAATAATACGATTTTTCATATAAATATATTATTATTTTAATTTCCCAGTATTATTAATATAATATATTAATGCTTTTTTCAACTTTGCCCTATATCCCGGAGATAGCTGGTCTCTCTGTTCCCATAATGATAGTTCCATTTCCCATTATCAGCTGAATTCTAAAAGCATTGGGTGTTAAGAGGCACACCTCACCATCGCGCATTCCCTCGGCAGAACTAGTATTAATAAAAATATTTAATCTTTAATTTTCTTGAGTGGGAATCGAACTTACAACCTGTCCCGTTTACAATCACACACCTCTGCAGAGGCAGAGGCCTCACATTTATAATAATAATTGAATTATTTTTAAAGGTACTGCCCTTATGAAGGTTGTGGAAGTGTACCGGGAAATCCAAGATCAACAAATGAATATCGTAAGTCATAAAATGTAATCTTTACAGTATAAATAAATAATATATTTTTTTATTATAATTTTGTCCTTAAAAAGAATACGACGAATGAATAAATAACAAAAGTAAAATATCCGTATTTAGACATTTCATCCAATTCTTACCAATCCTTACGGGATGTCTCAAACTTATATCCTTTTGCCTTATAACTTATAGCATTGAGTAATAATTTCTTTGTACAATTTCAAGTGAAACGTGAAACACATTGACGCTTCACTGAGCGTGTTATTGTGTAGTCGTATTATAGGGATAAACCTTCTTACATAAAAAGTTTTCTACGATCATGTAGTGATGTGAAATGTTATACTTTCCCGCTGTATCCCGCACATACCAAGGTAGATAGAAGGAACCTGGGAACCTATTACAATACTCACACATTTTGTTGCCCATTTTCCGAATGCCGAATTCTAGATGCCAGAGCAACGAAATGAAAATATTTAATATTTAATTTCCTCGAGTGGCAATCGAACTCACAACCTCTCGCGCTTACAGTATCACGCTTGTGCTTTTGCGCCCCGAACCTCCTTAATATGAAATGTTCTAATGCCTAATCTGTTTGTTTCGTAGCTGAAAGCGTTCTACGTAGATTTGCTCGTCCCCCTGGAAACTAATCTGGAAAAAGATACAAAAGTTGTACAGGTTTGTACCATAAATATATTTACCGGTAAGGCTCAAAAAAAAAATTAGAGAACAAGGTACACGAAAAATGGACATTACATAAAAATCTCAAAGATATGGCTGTGTTATATTTATTTTATTAACTTAGTGTCATTTTTTGTTAATTACTTTTCAAAATTCTTTACTCTTTCTCTATATGAACTATAACTGTGTGTAACTATTTTCGTAACAAGAAATACATCGTTTTTGCTTGAAATACAAAGTATTAACTCATGTTTTTATTTTTTCTAAATAATAAAAATATAAATTTATAAATCATATATATTATATAAATATAACTAAAAAGAACAGTACCTTTCAAAATGGTGAATAACGACGGCTAAAAATGTATTAAGATCAACTGAGGCAATTAGAGATAAGTTAATTTTATTGATACTGGTCACGATTCTATCAGAATTTAAATCAAAGCTAACTCATAATATTGTTACGTGTTCTATATATTAATTATGCTAATATTAATACTTGAAAAAATAATATAAAAACATATTTTAATTTAATATAGTTATAAAGTGAAATTAAAATAAGCTAAAGCAGCTTTCAATATTTAAAAGGTCCAACTAAGTTCTCTTAAATATTAAAAAAGGCAGAAATTAGGTGATATTTCAAAGTGTTTAGCTTAAATATAAATAACAATTAGCGATGAGACAATTATCTTCTTAAGTAAATAAATATTGCTATTTTTGTAAAATATTAATTATTGTATATTTATTATTTTTAAAGTGTTATTACACAAAAGAAAATTATATAATTATATAATAAAATATATACATTTTAATTTCAGTCTGAGCAAAAGAGATTTTTGCAACAACATAAGCTGCGTTCAGAAAGCTACAGCAAAGCGGCCGCTACTATTAAGAAACAGAGGAAAAAGAAAACAAATGTGACAAAAGTTGGCTCCGCCATGGATAAAGAGATGAAGGTAAAATCTCTCTACTTTCTCTCATCTCTCATTAAAACCTTAATAGTCATCTAACTACATTTTACCTATGTAAATTAGAATCCAGAATAATCGAGTCTGTTTAGACAAAGCTAAGTATGTTCCACCACCTAACACGCAACTTATGTAAAATGGGCAAAGTAGAAAAGACAGAGTGAAGATATCTTAATACTTGGTTTACAATTAGAAATATTTTCCTAGAAATAGAAAGTACTNCAAGGTAGATAGAAGGAACCTGGGAACCTATTACAATACTCACACATTTTGTTGCCCATTTTCCGAATGCCGAATTCTAGATGCCAGAGCAACGAAATGAAAATATTAAATATTTAATTTCCTCGAGTGGCAATCGAACTCACAACCTCTCGCGCTTACAGTATCACGCTTGTGCTTTTGCGCCCCGAACCTCCTTAATATGAAATGTTCTAATGCCTAATCTGTTTGTTTCGTAGCTGAAAGCGTTCTACGTAGATTTGCTCGTCCCACTGGAAACTAATTTGGAAAAAGATACAAAAGTTGTACAGGTCTGTACCATAAATATATTTACCAGTAAGGCTCAAACAAAAACTGTAATAACTATAATAAATTCGAGAACAGCGTTACCACTGCAACGTACATGTAAAACTACACTTTATATAAATATATCAAAGATGGGCTGTGTGTGTTATATTAATTTTTTTATGAATTACTTTAAAAAATTCTTTACTCTTTCTCTATATGAACTATAACTGTGTGTAACTATTTTCGTAAAAAGAGATACAAAGTTTTTGCTTCAAATATTAACTAATGTTTTTATGTTTTTTTTAATTAAAAAAAACCTAAATTTATAATCCATATATATTTATAACTAAAAACAACAATAGGTAACTTTCAAAATGGTGAATAACGACAGCTAAAAATGTATTAAGATCAACTGAGGCAATTAGAGATAAGTTAATTTTATTGATACTGGTCACGATCACGATTATATCAGAATTTAAATCAAAGCTAACACTCATAATATTGTTACGTGTTCTATATATTAATTATGTTAATATTAATACTTGAAAAAATATAAAAACACATTTTAATTTAATATAGTTATAAAGTGAAATTAAAATAAGCTAAAGCAGCTTTCAATATTTAAAAGATTCAACTAAGTCCTTTTAGAAATCAAATAGGCAGAAATAAGGTGATATTTCAAAGCTTAAATATAAATAACAGTTAGCGATGAGACAATTAACTTAAGTAAATAAAGATTGCTATTTTTGTAAAATATTAATTATTGTATATTTATTATTTTTAAAGTGTTATTACACAAAGAAACTTAAATAATTGTATGATAAAATATATATATTTTAATTTCAGTCTGAGCAAAAGAGATTTTTGCAACAACATAAGCTGCGTTCAGAAAGCTACAGCAAAGCGGCCGCTACTATTAAGAAACAGAGGAAAAAGAAAACAAATGTGACAAAAGTTGGCTCCGCCATGGATAAAGAGATGAAGGTAAATTCTCTCTACCCTATATCGATATATCACTCGAATATCACCATAAAAACCTTACATTTAGAAATCTTTTCTTAGTAATAGAAAGTACTATTTATTAATAAGCACCTTAATAAACCTATATAGGTTATTTAAGTAAAACAGAAATGTGTAACGTTTACTGTTAATATCTAAAGTGTTATTTGCCAAAGTAATTTCATTATAATAATAATAAATAAATTTCCCTTTATATTCAAATACCACGACCTTAATTAAGTGGAAATATATTCAATGATAAGGCTTAATATTCGGCAACTATTCTACTTCGCTAAGATGAGTTGACGTTCGCTTCTTACAGAATTCTGGGGGTTCTGTTTTCGTAACAATATCTCTCCATATCTCTCAAAATAATTGAGATCATAAGTTTGTGTAAGCGTTCACGTAAACATCGCTCTTGAAATACTTCGCAACTCATCATAGACTCGGAAACTAATATTAAAAATAAATAGTTCTTTTTTACTATTTCATTGGTTTTATTGTTTCTATATATTTCTATAATTACAGAGTATGCAAATTTTGGAAGAAGAAAAAACAAAACTGGATGCTTTCTGTGAACAAAGCCTTAAAAATGTATGTATTTCTTAATATTTTTAAAATTGTTATACAGTAAAAATATTTTAAATGAATTATATAAATGTTTTAAAAATTATCATACCAGTACCAGTATGCAAATTTTCTAAAATGATTGAAGCGCCCTTTAACCAACTAAACTATGTATATTGGTATATACCAATGAAAAATAAACTAAGTAATTTAATCAACTTCTTCAGCAACTTTTAAATATTATTTTTTATTATCATTTTGCCCTTTGAAATTTCAATAATTTTTATTGTCTGAATAAACAGGCAATGACCCAAGAACGTCGTCGATATGGATTTGTATTGGAACGTCAGTGTTCCCTGGCGAAACACTGGCTAGCCTATCACTCTGCAGGAGCATCAGCATATAACACCGGATTAGAAGAATGGTTGGAGGTTTCACGTACAAGGGAATTCTTACCATCAAATGTAGAAGCCATGTTCGTCAGCAGAATGAGAGTAAGATATTAAAAATCACTATGCAATTCTTGTAAAATCAGTATTAGATATTACTAAATTAATATATTACTAAATTAATTATTTTTTGCTGGACAGCAAGTATCATTTTGGGCAGATGAAGACGTATACGCAAGTCCACGAAATGGTGATGATGACGATCGTGCTTCTGTTGGATCAGCGCTACGTAAAACAAGATCGGTTGATGCATCGTGCTTGGACGTCAGATCTATAGCTGATTTGGGGTCGCCGTCACATGGACTATCAAGAGCTAAATCTGATTTAAATCTTCAAGCAAGTATCCACAATGCGGATCAAGGTAAGCTTAGTCATAAAATCTCAATGATGTATGCAGTACCTACTTATAGCTTATATGACCTTCCTCGTATTACAATTTGTAAGACAATTATATGCAATGTCAAGTACTGTGTAATAAATAGGTACGTTATGTTAGCATAACCTTCCTTGTTACTATTCTTTATCTAACATTTTATTGTGTTCCACAACCTTATACCTTTTTGAAAGAATTGACTTCTATACTCGTACTCAAATATATTTTAAATATTAAAAAATTGAATATTTGCCGAGTTGAGTTATATTTATTTACATTATGACAACTCTAATTATTTTTTCTAGATACAGATATTCGTACAAAAACCCGTCCATCATCTCTCGCACCACCCTCTTGCACATCACGCGATCCACCTTTGGCAAGAGCCCTGTATGCATACGCGGCAGCTGGAGACAATCAACTTAGCTTCCAACAAGGAGATATTTTAGCTTTACTTGGTGACAGAACTAAAGGATGGCAATATGGAGAAAACTTACGTACTCATAGTGCAGGCTGGTTCCCACTTGCTTATACTGAGCCCATTATAACCGAGGAGACCAGGTAAGAAATATTGCAATATCTTTTGTTATGGTTTCAAATATTTTCTTAGTTACAATGATTTTTTTTCTCTCTTGGCAGCAATTCACCAGCTCGTTGGAGTTGCGCTCAAACTCCAAGTGAAACGCCTCCACCGGCGCCCATCGCGCACACGCAAATGTCGTCTAACACAACTACACCACACGCGCACTCTCATCCTCCACGCATGTTTGGAGACACTGTCACTGCTCACCATGTAACTAAGGTAATTTGTGGCTATTTCATTTAATTTTTGATTTGCTATATGTTATTAACCGATAAATTAATAAAAATGTATTTGCTATATATGTATACATCAATAGAAAAACCTTTTTGGGTAAAGTACTAAGATAATTTTATTTCATCAGGGTCGCCTCGCAAGTAGCTCTCCTGGTCTTCCACCAACCCTACCAGCTCCATCACCAAGCGCATTAAGCACTTCTGCCAGTGCCAACTTCCATCCGACACCAATTCCCGCAACATCTGGCCCCATTAAAAATTCCACGTCAGCTGCTAATTTCACAACACATGCTGTCATCGAAACAAGATCATTTGGACCGCAAACACTTCCTATGCGATCACAGGTAGAATTCTATTTTACAAGAATATGACATAAATGTATCGATTTTCTGTAACATTGTCCTTACATTTCACTTATTAAAACTTTAATAGTAATTTACTTTACTAGTAGACTTACTATGAAATAACCTGCAATATTTTTTAATTCCAAATAATATTAGCATAATGTTTTTTTTTTTACTTTAGGTGACGCAAAAATCTGCTCCAGCCAAGACTGTGGTTTCAGCTGTGGGTGCTGTTGGTAATGTTTCATTACACAGTTCTAATGATTCAGGCTTTTCAAATGAGCCACCTCCTCAACCAGATGTTGACTATAGCGACGAAGAAGCACAAAGACTTCGCATTCCGATTAGGTAGTTATAATATTTTTTTTGTAGCATTGCTATTTTTTTGCTTTTGTTTTTTATGTAGCGCTATTTTTATTTTGTTTTAATTTGCTAATTATTTTTGTAGTAAGTCAGCTCAACAAAACATCGATAATAAAACATACTTATTGAAAACACAAAGCTTAAAGAGGGGACCAAAAACCAGTAATAACAACGGATACCTAACCGATGATCAGCAACTACTTCTACGTAATATGCTTGATATGGACAAAGATTCCCAAAAGATTAAAAGAACAAAATCATTCTGGAAATTCGGACGTACGACTTCTGAAGAAATAATGGAAGGAATGTCACTATGGCAACATAGAGATATTGTTGACACAGTTCCAGAATATAAGAAAAAAATGTTTGTGAAATTGAAGAAAGAGTTAAGACCAGCTCCAGATATCCCAGAGACCAAACAATCTAATAGTCCCGAAAAAACTACTTTAATACCAACCGACAATTCCAATCGACCTCAAGAAACAATCGATAGGAAAGATATTAAAATAAATAATGGCATGCGACAGGCCAGAAGCTTAGGCTCAATACAACACGAAGAACGCGCTGAGAGTAGAAAAAATAATATGAATTACCACCAAAATCAAATGAACAAGAAAAGCTTTTCTGAAAAATCTATAGCGGAAGAGAAAAATGACGAATTTACTCCTCGTAATGAATCTCGTCATTCCGATCTAACTAACACAAGTACAATCAAAACGAACTTTGAAAATAGCTTTTACAACGATGAAGACGGTGATGGTTTTGTTATGAAAACTGTTAAACGTAGAGAAATATTACAGCGGTATGACAATGAAAGTAATTCCGATAACAATTCTGTGGCGTCTACCACTGATCCATATGACTGCATTATTGTTGATGATCACATGACATCCAAAAAACAACAAGAGTTAGATCGCCGCCGTCAAGCTCAGTTATTAGATAATGAGGTCAAAAATAATAAAGAAAATGCATATATGCCTGAATTTGAAGAAATTGAAGTAACACCAATTAAACCACACGTACGAGCAACACTATCGTCAGAAAAAACTAAAAAGTCATCACATGAGAGATCCTCGCCAAAAGTCATGGAATTCAAAACATTTAAGGATTCATCAAAAGAAATAAAAACATTCTCTGCATCATCAGAAACATTGAAATACAAAGACAGCGAGCAGCCCACTGATCGTTATGGCATTCCGATAGAACGAAATAATAACGAAATACGGACCGAAGAGATTTATAACGACCACGACGAGGGCACTCTCAAATATAAAAAACGACAAAATGAAGAGAAGCGAAAGCATAACCAGGAAAATGGGAACAGTAAAGAATACCCGCAAGCAGAAGTTAGAAACCAGAAGAAAGATCCAAGATCTTACGAATCAACAGAACCAAGGATTGACTATTCTCTAGATAGACGCCATACACGAAAGGAATTTGTAGATTCAAAAAATCGTGACAACAGGATGAGGAATCGCGCTAATAGAAGTTACGATGACAGTACATTACAATACAACGGAAGACGAGAAGAAAGATTTTATGAATCTAACATATCATACTTCAGCGATCAAGAAAGAAGGACGTCGAGGTACGATTATGAAACAGATTCTAAGAAAGCTGAAAAATCTAAATTACGACAAGAAGAGGCGCGGCTAGAAGCAAGACGTTTCACGGATCGAAGAAATGAAGCACCTTATAGTGAATCTGACGACCAAAAGTTTAATGAAGCTTTGAAACAACAGAGGCCCCAACTTTTGCCACGTACAAAATTACTTAAACGTACAGCAGACGGGAATGAATTGCCAGAAGAAGGACATACATTTGGGCCGTGGTACGACTTGTGGGGTCGAGAAACAGCAATTTATAAATAGATCAAGGTTTGATTATCGAATAGGTTAATTCTAGTGACGTTAGCATGTAGTCACAATACCAGTTTGATTAGTCTTTATGTTATACATGTAGAATATTTTTTTGTTCTAAGCAGTAGATCGCTAATTTTTTGAACTCAAATTAAAGATTAATTTTGTTTTATTTTTCATAAGCACTCACGTTATATAATTATATTGTATATTTGTTGTTGTTAATATTAAAGTTTAACGTAGTTTAAAGCTATATAGTAGCTAGAATTATAATCTACATACTGAGCTACATATATAATAAATTTTAAAATTTTAAATTACTATGCCAATAATAATTTAAAAGTAACATACAATATAAACAACACTCGCCTACGGAACTCGTGACTATAGTACTTACACTGTGTAATATAATGAAACAATCGAGTACTAGAAATCAATTACAAAACTATTGGTATAATAAATAATACGTACGTTTCTATATTATAAATCATTATACTAAACTCTTGCAATTATTGCTAGTTTTCTATGGAGCTAATTGAAAATATTGAAATTGATATTACATTTTATATACCATTGTTGTAAAGGGAAGGTTTTTTTTTAATAAAATAAGTAGGTAATTTCTACTTGTATTTACACGTACTATACCTACAAGAATTAGGAGTCAAATTACATATGTTTCTTTTGTAAATCTCTATAATAGCGTAGTGTGCCAAAAAATTTATATATTTTTCTCGTCCAGGCCCCAGCAATTCGCAACAGTGAAACTAAGAAAGGCGTTAACGAACGACCGATCATCGCCTGCCATTGATTAATATTTTAGATGTTATTAATATTTTGTTAAATATATATTATATTACTGTGTAAATTAGAAACACCATGTATTTTGTACAGTTAAATATTAATAGTTTAAGAAAGAATATATCACAATTTTTATAATAACTAAAGTTTGTTTTATTTCTTAACCTATGAACTGTAACGCTGTATGCTGTAATCCCGCACACCTCAGGGTGGACAGAGGATTACTAAGACACTTCGTTTTCCACTTCCTGTCTAATTCTGGAAGCATTTGTGTTGAGTGGCAAAACACAACGCCGCGTTTTGCCTCAACACCACAGCGAAGAAATGAAAATATAATCATAGATAAATATATAATTTCCTCGAGTGCTCGAATCCACTAGCAGTCGATTTTACAGTCACACTTTGTGCCTCTGCACCACGACTGGCCTCACAAATAAAGATACTATAATTTCAAATGACATAATCAAAAGTTCTGATTTCTCTTTTGCTTTAAACCTAAGAGGCGTGAAGAGGAAATCTAAAGAAATATATAGAAAAAGGTTAGAAATAACGAAGATAGTAAGGAGAATTAGTATCTATTGGCCCCGTGACGATACCTCATGATTTATCACATGTTCCTTATCAAATCATTCACATTGTGACAGCCAGTTGATGTATCTGAGCTTACCTATCTATAAAGAAAACTTATTTACTACTTAACAATACACCCCTTGAGATTTAAGGGTACAATAAGAAAGTTTTTGTCATCTGAATCTGAATCTATTTTACAAATAACACAGCATTATTTTTTTACTTTTAAGAGTTTATTATTTCAATAGCATCAAAGATTTGAGCCAATATAAAATAATACGTAGAGTATTAACACTATTAGAATCATTAATCTTTTATGGTAAAAGTGAAAGTTACATAATTGCAATAGACGCAACTGATAATGGATTTTATAAACTCCAAGGTTGCTTTTACTTTCTCTTCTCTCTCTCTCTCTCTCTCTCTTTACTGTTATTAAGTCATGTTAAATTTTGTGGGGAAACAAAGTTTATCTAGACGCAAGTATAGGTAAGTTAATTATTTTAATTTTGGTCTTGAACAGATAGCACTCGTTTGAACTACATTTATTTACTAATCTTAATTACTTTCGTATTCTAATCACACTAAAGCTTCAGTCAATTTACAATTTAATAAATGATAGATAAAAAATAACAACAATATGAAACACCACATTAATTTACAAATCTAAGCTTGTAAGACTTTTTACAAAGAAGTTATAACCAAATTATAAGTAATTAGGTAGTAATATAAATAGTTAGAAATATAAATTTAAGACAAAACCTTAAAATTTCCAGTAAAACTAACTATAAAATACAAAAAGTTTTTCAAAAACATCGCTTCAGTAATAGTCCAGAGCTCTTAATCTTTTCACACATTGATGACAGTGAGAGCAAAGTGCCACATATTTAAATGCTTAGGGCCGACATAAAGGGAGCGAGCTAGGCAAAGGAACTGAAATTACGCTTTCAGGAAGCTCGACTTCGACTCACCCTTCGAAGGACCGTTTCAAATGCAAGTAGAATATCTTTATCGTGTTATGTATATTTAGTTTAGACTAAGATGTATTTCCACGAAAGATGTTTTCATTTCATTGTGCGGTGTATTTTATTGTATTATCGATTTCTAAGTCGTACTTACTGACTGACTGATGAAACGAAAACAACGATATATTACTAAAACGAAGTAGAAGTAACACTATTTTTTTTTCTGAGAACACTATTTTTCTATATTATAAAATTTCAATTTATTTAATGAATGAAATTTATCACTAGATCTGTTTAGCAAAAACATCTCACAGCCTAAATTTAAATAATTTTGTTTCAATAAAATTACTTCGCGTCGTTCTTTAGAAGTCCTAAAATTTATATTTTTTTTTAGTGTTAGGACATTTTCAAATATGTCAAAAACTAAAAACTAGGCGGAAAGAACTAAAGAACCATTAGTTAATCTAACATTCTATACGAATATTCTTCCTCGCACATCTGCATGGGTTTAGGTTTCTGCGTGAACATAAAAACCACTGCATACAATAAAAACTAACATTATGAGTAAAAATAAATGAATATTTGAATAACTTTCCGTAAAAATGCACAAAAGTTTTTTATTTCAAAATACAAAGCTCTAAAAGATGTGCTACCATAAAATATACAAGCTATATACAAGTACTAAATGTTATACTAGCTGGGTACATATGTATGCAGATATATACCATATTGGAGTATCGAAAACCTATATATTCATATTTACACACCATTTGTGTCGAACTGACCATATATTCGCAAGCGATATAATATGTTCCGATAAAATAAATTTTATCAACGAGAACCAACCAGTGATGACAAACAAAATGCTTAGAAATATCGAGAGTCGTATCGATATAAAAATCAATTTGCAGTGTAAATCGAGCGAGGAGACCAACGCTTTCCAAGTCATCGGCTCCCTTCGGGCGCCTTGGTCCG
This sequence comes from Heliconius cydno galanthus, assembly GCA_036379175.1. Classification (NCBI taxonomy): domain Eukaryota; kingdom Metazoa; phylum Arthropoda; class Insecta; order Lepidoptera; family Nymphalidae; genus Heliconius; species Heliconius cydno. The sequence continues at coordinate 77,095 of JAKRZM010000163.1, read as the reverse complement.
GAAAAATCCACAATTTTGTAAAAAAACTTGGCTCAAAATTTTAAACTGCAACACACGTTGCTGATGCGTCGAATGGAACGAGAATTTCATTTGAATTTGACTATATAGCTATACAGCATGTTAAAAAAATCTGGTGCGTGAAAATAAAGCAATTTGAATGAAGCTTAACTACCACTGGATAATTATAGTTATTACGGCCTTATAAGTATTTAAAATTTCATATAAATTATGTCCTGGGTTTTAATTGCGAGAAATTCGATGTTTTAAAATTTAATTTCCAATATAATTTTCCTGCCAGGAATGGCAAATAATGCGATTACGAATAACGCACAATTATTCATTGTTAATTGTGTGTTGTTGTTAAGAGATTTAATATTTAAGCTGATGTAAGTCACTTTATTTGTAAATGTTTCGTAATAACTTCCAGATGCCAGTCGTGGCAAACGGCCCAAGTGTGTGACTGTAAATGCGATAGTGGGTTCGATTCCCACTTGAGGAAATTAAATATGTAGTATTTTAATTTTTTTTACGTTGAGATCGAGGCAAAAAAACGAGGCGATGAGTTCTGCCACTCAGCTGAATGCCTCAAAAATTGGGGGGGAAATGGGGAGAGTAGTGTCTTAACACTAGGGTTCCTCTGCTTACCCTGCTATATGAGGGACAAAACGTGAACCTGAAAAAAGAATAAAAAAATAAAAACGTTCAATATTGCAGTAGTTAAAATAGTTCGCCATATTTAATACCACAAAGTCCTTAAATAAGCACAGACAGTTCGGTCAGTGGTTGCAGTTGGACGATCTGGCCAGCGGAGGACAAAATTCTCTAATGTTCCGACGGCAGCCAGGAATGTAAATAAAAAGTCATTTACACAAACATTGAGAATAGTTCAAGGAAATAGCTTTTGCAACAATTATGAAAAGAAATGCAGAACTAGCGCCAAGATTCTTATCATTTAATGTCGCATTTTCTAAACTCATTTATAAAGTTCACAATAACAGTATCAATGTGGAATAAAATTTTATTTCAAAACGAATAAGCTACCTTTCGTGGTGCGATAGGTCGTGGATTCAATTCCCACTCGAGGAAATTAAATATCTAATATTTGCATTTCTTCGCTCTGGTTTCGAGGTAAAGAACGTGATTGAGTTCTGCCCCTCCACACGCAATGCCTCCAAAATGGCGGAAAAAAGAGAACAGAGTGTCTTAACACAAGGTTACCTCTGCTTACCCTGGCCATGTGTGAGATACAGCATGACACAAAGATAAAATTACCCTTTCTCATTAAAGGTTCCCAAAAATCACATTCACATTGTATATTGTGGCCGCGCTAGAAGTAATCCAAATGATAAGCGGCCAGGGCCATTTGGCAGGCGAGCGGTCTCTATCACCACGACGCCAGCATTGCCAACCCGCACCGCTACACGCCGCTGCACGCCATTTTAGTTGCCCTAATTTATGTTAAACGCCATTATAAGCGACACATTGTTTAACATTTGTAGTGGGCCTTGTTTCTTTTTTTAGGACAATCAAAAAATATTTTTTATGTTTTTTAATGGAAACATTTATTGAAATGTATTTTTCTATTTGTGGTGGTCGTTCTGGTGTCGGGGCAAAGCGCGGCGTTAAGCTCCACCACTCAACATGCAATGCCATATAAGGCGTGAAGCTAATTTATTTTTTTTTGAATTTTATAGCGTTGAGTTCCGAAACCAATACGTAATGTCTCGAAAATTCGGCGGAAAGTGTGTGACGGAGTGTCTTAACACTAGATTCCCTCTGCCTACCCTGCTGTATGCGGGTTACACGTGAAGTTAAAAAAAAATATAAATAATAATGATTATCAATATATTCACAAATAATTAACATTGTCTCTAATAATATTAACATTATCTATTCATATATTCGAAAGTTCGTGGGAACTACGTTATGCAAAACTTAATCAAAGTTAGAGTGCAGAAATTTTAGAAGTCAACCAATTAAACTTCAAAAACAGCTTTTATATTATGACATTCAAATAACTAAATATTATTTTTAAAAATTATGAATTGACTTCTTATCATAACACATTTATTAAGAAAAATCTTACTTAGTCTCTTGTAAACATCAATATTGGCATTAGCAATTGATATTTTAATAAGATTTCATAAGAAATAGATATATAGATTAATATAAAATTTTAATTAAAAAGAATATAATTTTCTATAATAGTTTTTTAAACAAAACAGATTTTAAGCTAAAAACGTCCAAATTTAATTTAGGAAAGTGGAACTGACAATTTATTAAATTACATATAAAATGAGTGTGAAAATTAAACAAAAGTGTTCTCAACAGAATTGTTTCATTCTTACTATTTCACTGTATTGTTTAAATTTTTACACTACGAGTATAATTTCTATATGAAAAATGGAATTTAATTCTTGGTGCCATGGAGTGCGTACATGATGAACGTGGACGTGACGCGCGAGGTTCATGCATAATGCATACATCTTTTGTTTTGCAAGTCTTTATTCGAATTTTAGGTGACAAATGTCACAAAAGTAAAAACGAAAAAATATAACGAATGAAATAGAAAATATGTATTGCATTACATTTTTTTTTTATATTTACAGAATAAATTTTATCAAACATTGTATAAGAGGCAGAGGCAGAGGCAACTTGGGAACCTAGTATCTGGAGCGAGGAAATTAAGTATTAAATTTTCCCCTCTCTTAAATGGGAATCGAACCCACAACCGTCGCGTTCACAGTCGCAGGCTCATGCTTCTGCGCCACGATGACCTATTTTTATTGCCATTCGCTTACCGAGTGCGCCAATTTAGGCCAACTTAACCTACTTACAATATACCTCTAGAGAAATCTCGTTTTTTTTTTACTTTTTTTACATACCTAACGTAAAATATATTTCAGTTAAGTACTCGATGGCATAATATGTGTATGGTTAATTTATCTATCGATATTCAGTTTCACGCTTAACCCCGTTTATATGAGCAGAGAGAGACATATCACAAGACACTCCGTTCTCCACTTTCTGCTCGAATTCCAGGTATCAATTGCGTTGCATTTTATTATGAGTGAACTCGACATTCATATAGATCTTCCAATTTTTGTCGGTGAAGTCGGGGACGACGCATTACTTAACATTAAGTAAAATTTCTCTCTCTCATTTCACATTTCATGAAAATTATATTTTCAAGATGTTAGTTAAAATATTTCCGTTTCCCTTTCAACACTTATGAAAATCTTTATATTTAATATTCTACATTTTCACATAATACACTTTGAACGTTCACCTCACAACTTTTTGAAGCATCTGTAAGTCTTACAATCGACAATCCTTCTTTATGGTACACTTATTTGTTATTGGTCCACTTGTGTCGGCGCCAAGTGTATTTCTAGGAGCCAAAACTTAGATTGGTATTGAACCGGCTGACATTATAGGCTAGGCTATAAGACTATTCTGAGTCAGCATTTACGGATGTTTTAGATGTTGGTTTAAGGAAACTTTAGGAGGAACAAAAGAATACAAATTACAATGATAATATTGAATTTCATAAAAAAATATATATTGTAAGTAAATTATTGAAAATTTTAAGTATGCTATAGTAACGGGTTGTTAATTAATAGAAAAAATCTTTAATTACTTTAAAGGATATTAAGTATTAATATAATAAAAGGACTTAAATAGACACTATTAATAGTTAATTAGTTTAATTGTTTCACGCTCTATCCAACATAAATCAAGGTAGACAAAGAAAACCTAGAGTCCAAACACTCTGTTCTATGCTTTTTGTCTGAATTTCGAAATATTGCATATTGAATGGGTGTTAACGAGTTTTAAGCTTCACCAAACTATATACTTATACAAACTATAAACTATATAAATATTTTTTCCTTTCCTCTGTCTATACTTATAATATAAATCGTAGCTAGTGATTGGAACATGAAGATATTCGTATATGAGAAAAATTGTTATTGTGAGCATTTAACAATGTAATAACACCCTAAATAATGATTTTTAATATGTTTATTTTTGTCCGTGCCTTTCGTTACGCTAATCTCAAAAAAGCTTAACCAAATTATACGCAGCTTGCACTATTGTAGTTTTGAAGTCTTCCCTTAACATTTAGTATTTGTTTCATTACATTCGGTTCATAAATAAAAAAGCTATATCCATATAAATTATTACCATATAATTACCGTAAAATAACTGCTTTATTAATTTTTTAACATATTTTTTTCTTAAAAACTATAATGTTATTAGATCATGTAAGTAATTCAGGTTAGTAAATAAATTCTCGAATAGTTCAAACGGGCGAAGCCGCGAATGGATCGCTAGTTATCAATAAAACTATCGTTACTCGACTCGTAGGTAAAAACTTATTTTAAAACAATTTCACTCATAGCTAATAAAACGCGACTAGAGTGAAGCTGGGACGCGTTATGCGAGAGTTAACCCGAGAATGCCTCCGTCGCGTCAACATGTTTAGCTACGAAAGTAAATGTCAATAAACTACACGAGCGCCCCCTGGGGGAAAAGTGTCCACGCGTTGTGTTTCAGTAGAAAAGGGGAATAATGTAAAATACTTGTAAAATCTACGCAAGATGTTTGTAAAGTGCTTTGTTGGTAAGATTTGATTTATTCTTTACCGACTCGAGCAAAATACTATTGTAATAATGTTGATTTACTTTAAGATTTTTATTTATGTCTAAAGCAAATTTCTATGTCTAGGAACTAAATTTTAAATAACTTGATAAAAAATATGTAATTATATATTTTTTAAATATTTTACATTTCAATTTATATGATATATGAGATATAATATAATCTAGAATATCCATATAAAAAAAATCTAAAAGATTAAATACAAAATAATAACCTCCCCCGACATTTTGTAGAATTTAAATCTAAAGTATGAAAAAATTCAAAATCACTGGCCTAAATCTGAGATGCATCTCGAGGGATTTTTATGAAATTGAGCTGAAGTCGTTATTTAGAATTAGAACCAATGATATTTCGTAGTTATTTTAAAATATGAAGGTTTAAATATGTTTATAAAAGTTTAAGCTTCATTCTTTATTTCATATAGGTAGGTCAATTTTCCTAAGTGTTTTTTATAACTAAATTTTCCTAATTTTATTGATATAAATTGAATAAAACGATTTATTTATAAATAGAATAAAAAACACTAATGTGCTGAACAACTTTCGGCTGAATGTAATGATTGGTAAAAATTAAACTACTCAAAACAAACTTATTTATATGTTACAAGAAAAATAAATATAATAAATTCAACTCTCAAATAAAAACTCTTTTTTATTTTCCATACTTTGTTAAAGAAGAAGTGTTATTGTTTTGAATTTGTATCCACAAAGTGTGAACGCATACATATTCTAGTAGCTTTCAGTTGGAAAGATTAAAGTTTTCGCGATTTGCGCTACAAACTACGATGGTTGTTGAAAGTTAAATCTTTTATATTTTTTCTTCTTACAAAAGTTATATTCAAATCAATAACAAGTATTTCACATTTTTTTTTGGTTTATTATTTAACTAATTTTATCGTTGATTATATTTTAAACAAATTATTAATAATAATTAAACTAGTCTCCTAAATTATCATTAGAATTAGTAATTAGTTTAAGCGATTCCTATTAGGGGGTAGAAATAGGGGGGCCAGCATGACCTCGGAATAGTCTTGTGCTGCACATATTAATTTTACTAACAAAAAAATACCTCTGAAAATAAAAATAAAAGTTTACATGAAAGAAAATATTTTGAAATATGCTCATGTCTATAATTAAGGAAACTGTTTATATATATATATACATATAAAGATAAACCAACAAATTATTACGAGAATGGTATTAAAATATATATTTTTATACCATTACTTATAACTTATTACCTATAACTTAAGTTAAAGTCATAATAGAAACAAAACTGCTTTTAAATAATCTTATACATCCCTCTTGCACTCGTAATTTATTACCGTTTTGCCCTCAGTAAATAGTATTTACAGGGCACAACCCTTTAAAGATAGATTGATGGGTACGGTTTTTTAGATTGCCTACTACTGTGACTTATGCGTGGCTTCAATACGCAGTGCCAAAAACAAATTGTTAGTGAAACCAGACAAGCACGTTCTGTTTACGTTTCATTTATAACGATTTAAGTATTGTTATTGAATATATATTTATATTTATATATACATGCTTTGGCCAAAACAGTTTTTTTTTAATTAAAAAATTATAAACTTTATATATACTGGTTTATGGCCGCACCTTCGTTCGCATTTAATTTCGAATTGAACATCTAATTTCTTAAATTTGCATTTTTTTTGTTTAGCTGCACACGAAATACTCTGGACAGACAATTTTTTCGTATTATTTAATTTAGTATTATTTTATTTATAAAAATTACGGGACCTATAAGTAAATCTTCAATCAATTAAATCTTTACCAGGGACCCCGCATAATTTAAAGAGGTCCAGACTCCTCAATAATGAGCTATTGGGCTTGTTTACTTTTTTAAAAAAATAATAATAATCGGCTTATTTAATGATTGCCGGCTGTTTATCTGAGAGTCGATTATAAATCAATTTCCATGATGAAATTGTTATTATAAAATTATAAATGAATTGGTTATTTTTTTTATTTTAGTAATTTATGCAATTCTATTTTAACCTTGAGTAAAGAACGAGTTCCCAACCACCATAAGAGCTAATTATGATGTGTCATAAATTTTTTCTCTCACAAATGACCTCTAATAATAATGCTACAAAATCTTGTTAACTCAATCTCCTATCACGTAAACGCGGCGATAATTAATGTGACGTTAAAGAGCATTATAGCGGCCATTAAGACCCCGCAAGCGCATTAAAGGGTTATTCTCTAGACCGGTTGTAAAATATAATGAGTACGCGTACTCTTAGCTAATGACCACAAAACCGCTGTTGATAAACATACTGGAATTTTATGATACACCTCGCCTTGCTACCAAGATAATTAATTATAAATATTATAAAAGTATATTTATATATGTATATATTTTATAAGGGAGTATTAGACATGAAAGATATTTCTTTTGTAAGCTTCGTACTTTAGCTTGACTTGAACTAATAATGTGTAACGTTATTTACAGAGCACGGCATAGCGTTATTTACATTTTAATCTGTTAAATCTCATTGCATTTTAAATTGCAGCAAATGCACTTGTCAGAATAACAGTTGATTTAGAAACGTAATGGATATATTTTACTAGAATATATGAATTTATTTTACACATTTAAAATAACGTGATGCACATGAACTATTGAAAATATTCGAAAAGATGATGTAACGTGACGACAAAAGGCAATTCTTCTTGAAGTTCCTTGAAGTCCCTCTCAAACACCTCACTTATTTTCTATGCGGACTTATCATAAGTATAACTTTGTGTGAAATATTATATCTATCATCCGTGTAACTGGATTTCTGGTCTTCTAGACTACTTGAATTATACCATTATGTAAAATGTCTATAAGATTATCTTCAATTTATCATCTTTTTATCTAGATTTTCTTTTTCAAGGAATAATTTTAACACTTGTCAAGAAAATTAAGACTTTTTCAACCCTTCTTGAGATGCGCTTAGTTGTTCTTTATATTTCGTAACAGATATAAGTTAGGAAATAAATCAGCTTCACGCTGTATCCTGCACACGGCAGGGTAGGCAAAGGGAACCTAGTGTTAAGACATTCCATTCCCCACTCTGCGCCGAAATCTGGAGACATTGCGTGTTGAGTGCTCAACTCCGCGCTTTGCCTTGACACCAGAGGGAAGAAATAAAAATATGAATTGAAATAAATATTTCATTTTCTCGATTGGGGAACGAACCCTCAACCACTACTGACCTCACTATATTTTTAATTTTAGTTTAATTTTATTCCATTCAGTAAGGAAGCCCTTTCGCTTATATTTTTACAAATATTTTTGATGGTCTAAATCCAATAACATTTAGAGATCGAAAACGCTTCTTTTTACCAATATTATACATATTTAAAAAAAATAAAAAATAATAATAATAAATTTTAAAATATGAATCACTATAAAATTGAAAGGAACAATCCGTTGACTTCATATAAATCACCAACGCCAAATCGCAACAAGATTTCATTTATTTGGGTAAGAAATTATTTGTCACCATAATATATCAAAATAGAAAAATAACGGGATCACGGGTTTAAAATTCATTCAATTCTTTCATTTTAGATGCTATATAAATCATCGTCAAGTACACCTGACGACGGCTACGGGGGCGGATGAAAAATATCAAAACGTTCGCTATCAACAGCTTATAATGTCGGGGCTTTTCTTTTCAGATTAAATCGCCGTACTTCCCTCTAGAGGGCTTACAATGCAATCAACTATAAATAGACATATTGTTGATGTTTTCTTTTTAAATGTTTTTTTATTATATTTATTTCTTATTTATTTATATCTTAGTTTTAAATACTATAAAAATAGTATATTTTCAAGTAAAGTTCACTACAGAATTTTGATTTTTTAGTGATACTCTTTCAGTTTCTACTACAGAATAATTGTTATTGCAATATACTCAACTTTTAAGAAACTAATCCAATACTTGACTCCGTCGTGGCGTAACACAAGCATGTGACTGTAACACGACGGTTGTAGGTTCGATTCCCACACGGGGAAATGAATTATTATTTATTAATATTTTCAATTCTTCGCTCTGGTACCAAAACAAAAGCATAGCGTTGACTTCCACCACTCAACACGCAATACCTCAATACCTCGAAAATTTGTCATGACGTGGAGAACGAAGTGTCTAACATTAGGTTCCCTACCCTATCACACGAGGGATACAGCGTGAAGCTGAAAAAAAAATTGTTATAGCTACTTTGAAATTCTATATTTTTTTACTAAAAAAAATCTTTATAAAAATCATAATTCCATGTATCAATTTTATATGGGCACCAGACGTAAATATAATTACGTTCCATAATAATTTATTCATGTAATAAGAGGTAGTTTCCTTGCAGAGTAAGACTCAGATTTTATTATTTAGCACAATGAATAGACTCGTCTGAGCCCAAGCGCACACTTCATGCCAGACTTTTTTAATTCTGTTGACTCTCTTTCAAAGGGCTTCTCGTTTTGACGTTGATAATTTTAAGCATTCACTAATCATTACGCACAAAAATTACTTAGATGGTTTGAAAATATAATTTCAGAAAGACTTTAAACTTTTTTTGAATGTTGGTTACTAGTGTTACTGTAATTTAATTTTAAATTAATTAAATAACATTTATCTCATAAATTAAAACTTCTCTAAACTTTTTTAAACAAACATCCTTTGGCAGACGCGTCCGCCATCTTCCCTCTCTTTTTGTCTTTTTTTCTTTTACTTTGACAGTAGCTAATTCAGCCAATATTATATTTTGCAATATTAAAAATATTAATTATGTTATTATTTCTTTAAAATTATAAAATGTTGTGATTATTTATAGTTATTGAATTATTTTTAATAAATAATTATCATAAAAAAAATATTTTAAATCTGTGTTAATTGTGGTATATTACGTTACTTTAATATTACTTATGAACGGAACGCGTAATTAAAGAACTGAACTAAACTATTATTTATAAGATTGTATTTACAGTAAACTTAGTAAGGTAGTAAGGTAAGTAAAGTAAGTACGGTAGAACTTAGTAAGGTCTTAAAATAACAAAATTCTATTTCCTAAGATATCCTTTATTCTAAGGTTTCACTTGGAGAGCGTGTCGGGATCAAGGATCGGTGTTCCCAACAAACCCTATCATGAGCTTTGCGGCTTTAGCTTAGCGGTCTAGACATAGTAAAGGCTTACTTTTTGCTACATTTTCCAGGTATTTTATACGGAAATGCTGCTTTGAAACTTACTTGTGTATACTTAGGAAAGTGCAGTACAAAAGAAATTCCAACGTACAATATTTTCCAAGTTAGTGTACTTCCAACTTGTACTGAACTATGAGGTTCATATTCGATTTGGTGCCTGTTGGTAGAAAATAGCCAAGTCAAATTTAGAATTTGAATTTTCTTCCGAGTGACCATAGAACTTGACACCCATATACATAGATTTCGCATTCTTCACGTTTTAAATGTTTTTAATGGAATTCATATAAACATAAAAATAGACTGCATGCTTTGTATTTTCAATAAATTTAATGTAATATATTATTGTTAATGAATTAATTTGCCAGAGTAACATTTTTCGTTTCTTCACATATATAGGTAACATTGTATTTTTGTACCCTACATGTAGCTGGGTAGGCAGATAGAGCCTAGTGTTAGGACACTCCGCTCTCCTCTTTCCGCCGAATTCAGGAGGTATTGCGTTGCGCTTTCGACACCAGAGCGAAGAAATAAAAATATTAAATTCTTCATTCCATTTCCTCGAGTGAGAGTCGAACCCACAATCTGTCGCACACGTTGCAGCCTGCACCATGACTAGCCTCCACATAGCATTGTTGAAAATAATCCACATGTTTATTAGAGATTTCAATTCGCTTTTCACTAAATCATTTCTCCTTCGTTCCACGATACAAAACACACACAAACCAATTAGCTATCAGCAAATGTATTTTAATTGCGAATCGCAAAGGAATTCCTGACAAGCAGAATAAACAGTTGGAGTCGGTTAAGAGACGTTAATTCGTTATCTAATTAGATGGATCGCCGGCTGGTGCAGACGTCGTACTGCATTCGCTAAAGCGTCGACACTGTATTCTAAATTAAAAGATTTTTATTTATACGAGTACTTCTTGCGCTATTTAATTACATGAAAAATATCTGTTTACGATTTCAAAGTAAAAGGAATACTGCATTGAATAAAGAGATTTACTTTATTTGTATACTGTTTTAACTTTAGCAGCTTTAAAGATAGTTTGTATTTGTTTATTGGGATTTTATGTTTTTCTTTTTCAGCTTTACACTGTATTCTGTATATAGAAGGGCAGGCAAAGGAAATTTAGTATTAAGTGTTGAAACACTCCGTTCCTCACTTTCCGCTTATTAGAGGCATTGCGTGTAGAGTGACTGAAAGTGCACCAGAGCAAAGAAATTAAAATATTATAATATATTAATAAATTATACTTTATTCCCCTGAGTGAGAATCGGTCCCACAATCGTCGCGTCCGTCCACGACAGCCTCAAATTTCATATTTATCGTAAAAATAAATATGAATAGACCCTCAAAGCTTTAATAATTATGCATAGATTTTTTATCGAAGCACCCTATATAATTTTTAGCTATAATGTTTGAAAATAAAAGATAAATTTCATCTCAATTATTCGAGTGGATCCAAAAATTTCATCTACATCGAGATCAGATACTCGAAAATACTACGCTCTCCCATATAAATCAAGAATCGTGTTAAGTGCTCGCGAAATATGTAGAAATCGCAAATGGTGGCCAGCAAATAAATAAAAATATATTTCCCATTTTTTCCTATTCATTTCTTTATCAGCTTCATCGGATCGCTGTATCCTGCACATAAAAGAATAGACAGAGGGAACCTAGTGTTAAGACACTCCGTTTCCCATTTTCCGCCGAATTATGGAGGAATAAGGTGTTGAATGGCGGAATTGAAATGGAAATATTAAATGTTTCTTTTCCTCCAAAGAACCTATAACCTATCGCATTTACCGTCATACACTACCACCCCTGCGCCACGAATGGCCTCAATTACTATTTTACAATACTAAAAATAGAATTCCTATAAAATGACAACTATCAAAAGGAAATATGTTTACATTTTACAGTAAAAGCGCAACATAGGCTACCAAAGGAAATGATATTCTGAGCAGATTATCTTGCTAATTTCCCGCCACAAACACGTCCTATTTCCGTTCACTTACTCTAAAATGAACGAAAATAAACTCCCTTAATGGAAACAACTTTATGTACTTTTCAATTGAGATTTGAAATTGTATTTAAGATCTTTTTCTATTTCTATTTTGTTATATATTGTTGTTTTTGTATAAAAATAACGCTTCACGCTGTATCCCGCACACAGCAGAGGGCAGAGGGAACCTAGTGTTAAGACACTCCGTTTCCCACTTTCTGAATGGCGGAATTCAACGCTGCGCTACCAGAGCGATAAAAATAAAATATCTATACTTAATATAATAAAGCGGAAGAGTTTGTTTGTTTGTTTGTTTGTTTGAACGCTAAGATCTCTGGATCTACTGGTCCGATTTACTATGTTTTTGTTTTGTATGAAAGCTGCATTCTTCAGAAGTGCTATAGGCTATATACCATTACATTACACATATATACTAATAAATTAAAACACTTTCTAATTTGACATGCAATGTATTCTGCCATGTTAATAACAACCGTCGTCGCTACGCGGCCGCGTTCGTTACCGCGACATTTTGATATTCATCCTTATGAAAATAAATATAATAGTCACATTTAGCATTTCATCTAGATTGAAATTATATTTCTATAGAAATTATATTCTTATATTTCAAGCAGGCGTAGCCGCGTCCGGGTCCGCTAGTTTTAAATATAAGCATTCCCCAGAGTAGGAGTCGAACACACAACCGACGCCTTTACAATCAGACGCCTGCACCACTGCGCTACCACGGTCTTTGGAAGGATGAGTATGTACATACTAGTTTACAATTTTCGTGTAGGTAATATCTATTATGCAGACTAAGCAGAATTAACTTCGAATCTATAACTTTTTACCTAAATAAGCAATATGAACTAATTTCGTTTCGAGAGTAGGTATTTGAAATTTGGGAATTTGGGTAAATTAAGTTAGTAAACATTTTCTATTAGAGAATCTGCTGCTAGTTGAACTATACAGTAGTTCTCTATTAATAAAATTTACTATAAACACATCCAATTACGTCTATTAAATGGTTATTTGATTTTATTTAAATATGTTTTTGAGACCGTCGTGGCGCACTGGCAAAAGGGTCTACTGAAACGCAACGGTCGTGGGTTTGATTACAACTGAGAATTAATTATTATTTATTAATATATACATTGCTTCGCTTTGGCACCAAGGCAAAAGCTCGGCGTAGTGTTTCACCACTAAACACGCAATGCCTCGAAAAATTCGATGGAAAGTGGGGAACGGAATGTCTTAACACTAGGTTCTCTCTGCCTACCTTACTGTAAGCGTAAAGATTTATTTTTCAATTATTTACTTATTATTAAGATTTTGAAGCTGATATAATAAATAAATAGTTACATTTTGCAACATCATAGAAATTCCGCGGCAAGATTGTAAACTTTGAACACTTTACGACGAATTTTCAGCGACGCCTTTGATGAATGCTGCAAATTTCACAAATACTTAACAACGTTGATTTTGTGAAAATATCTGCTATGGTTATCGTTAAACTATTTTAGGTGATAGCTTAGTGTTTAAGTAAATGATAGGCCGTTGTGGCGCAGTGGCACAAGCGTGTTTGTAAACACGATGACTGTAGGTTCGATTCCCTCTCAGCAGGCAGGGAGAAAGTGGAGGAACGAAATGGTATAACACTGGGTTCCCTCTGCCTACCCTGTGAGATACAACGTGAAGCTTAAAAGTTGATTAAAATAAAATTATTATTAAAATAATAAATATAAATAATAAATATAAATAAAAAAATAAATAATTAAATTAATTGCTTATTTGCTCTAATTCGCATATAGCTGCGCATACGCCTGAATTCGAAACTTTACCATGTTGAGAACTCCACGCCATGCTTTGTGTTGCCAGAGCAGGGAAATAAAAGTAGTTGTTTCCCTCGAGCGAGGATCGAACCCACAACGCTTATAAGAGGACCCTACTAGGTCTCATGAACGGAACCTGTTAGGTGAACTTTACTGAAGACCAAACTTCACAAAACCAAAGAAAACGCAGGGACAAGATGTCAGATGATGACGATGATGATGTCAAGATGATGACCTTCAGATGCTATCCCATTGCCCTACTGTGGCCTCGTTAAAATTATATGGCTAAATTAAATATTGAAAAATATATTTCAATACTTATCATATCTAATGAAATCTAAGAACCAACGATTAGTACTAATATATTAAATATTTGCAATAAAAATCTATGAAATATCTTGTAATATACGTACGTGAATAGCAGATAACGATGCTCATTCCGCCGGGAAATTACAGCTAGTTGAAAGCGCTCACGCGCCACTTGAGGATCATCATTTTCTAAACTGAAAATTTAAATGATTATTAGGTACAAAATTTATTGCCTTTTAAAAGATTTTTTTAGTTTCGCGATTTAATCCGTACATAGCAGGGTAGGCAGCGGGAACCTGGGAACCTAGTGTAAGGACAATTCTTTGTCATTAAGATACTTCCATTCCCCATTATTCACAGGATCCTGGGGAGGCATTGCGTGTAAAGTGGCGGATATCCACACCGCCTATTTAAGAAATGTTCTGAAGCAAAATCAATATATTTATAAATTAAAGATGAATATTCATATTGTTATTATTAAGTTCAATACATTTCAACATTAAATTACACACAGTTCAATAAATAATTACAAGATATTTTTTGTAGAAATATTGAAATGTTTTAATTTCTCAAAGGTATGCTCTGTTGTTAAGCAAATAATAACATTGTTTTACAGAATGTACAAGCACCCCCTGAACGTACATATTTCACGAGGGCTCGCGAACCCTCGATCAACAATTGATCCTTGCAGTTCCAAGCACTCATGCGGTCATATATTAAACATAATAAATATTTTTATACAATCTGTACATTGACATTCATTTTTACTATAGCTTGAAAAACTTTTTTAATATTAACTTAACTTTCGACGCTTGCTCATAACTTATATAAAAGAACTTTATTTAGTGATATAAAAATTGTAGTGATATAAATATGATCATTTCATTTCAACTGTTTGCTTGCGAAAGTGGTGACGAAAGTGTCATATCATGTTATGAGATACGGAGGGTTAAGGCCCTCCGAGGCAGAAGGAACCTGAGAGCCTTAACACACTAGGTTCCCTCTGCCTACCCTACCGTGTGCGGGATAGATATACTTAATATCTTAATAGTACTTGCTTATTATAGATATACAAACATATAACATATACAAAATAAGCAACATAAAGTTTTAACTAGCTAACACTCGCGAATATAATCCACATAATGTTTCAATCTATAACTTTTGATGAACACGCGGTGCAAATACTCAAGTAAGTACTAGTACACCGGAAACTTGTTTACTCCCGTAAAATCAGGAAGTTAGCTCGCATCTGTTCCGTCTCGTAGCTATTCAGCCGAGTGATGAATAGTTCCGAATAGTGATATTATATTCACGAATGTCTCGTCTGGCGAACGGTTCCCCTTCCGTTGAATTCTCCATTCTCCAAAGAGTCGCAACGGTAATAATATATGAAGTATGGTCTCATAGCGGGAAAGTATTTAACAAAGGGCATTGTAAGGATCTTATATTAGCTTATGATTTTATTTGAATCTACTACGTTACGGATGTGGTTACCTATCGCTGGACTTGCCAAAATGCATGAAATTGTCTATATACACCTTTTCTCTATATTGTTAGAAAACGGAAGCGGTTAACGTTTTTAAAATAAACACGATAAAAACACATACCGTCTATATGTTTCCAACGTACACGGACAAAGGTTCCACGTAATTACAATAAGTGACATGTATCACTCACTAACAACACTACACACTACATACCTTCCAATCAGGGCTTCCGCCTACAAGCAACTGTTCCCGTTTGACACAATTCCACTGCTTTTATTGTCTTTTTCACCTAAATCTACCCACATTTAAGTTTCGCTAATCAACACACATCGTCGAAAAATATTAATTAACAATTTTGAAAATTATTTGGTACATTAAATGTTCTATGACGCAATATTTCCCACCATTACGCTCAACCACAGACTAAAAAAAATATCACTAAAGCTTAGCTATCAAATAATTCTTTATTTTTTTATTACAATATTTAATATTCTTATATGTATAAATTTAATAAAAAAATATAATTAAATCAAATAAAATAACAAAATATTTCTACATTTACGTTTAGCAATTTATTGCTTTTGGAATTAATGTTTCAACCCAATTCAAAACTGCATAGCGATCGTTTACGAGTCGACACCGGCGTGAGTACACATAACGACCAGATTGACTCCCGGAAAATCCCGAGGGAAAGTGCTTCACTGTCCTTATTCGCAATACCATCGAGATGGATCACGCTTCACTTACCTTTATTTTCCAAAATCGATAGCATCAGCAACATAAAAAATAAAGCCAGTTAGAAACTTTCTTTCAATATTATATACCTAATATTTGTATTAAGTAAAATAATATAAAAAAAAATGATTTTACAAAACGAAAAGAGGGAACCAATAATAAAAGATTTTACAAAGCACCATTAAGATGCTTCCCGAAACTGCGACGGCCTTACCTATTCGTGAACTGAGGTGACACATAAATCTTAGAAGGTATTCTGGAGGAACCTCGGGAGACTTACGACTATGAGACCCCTTTATTTCCTTACAGCAATAGAGATAAGTAAGCAACAAAGGATCCTGAGCTTGCTTTACTTTTATCACATCAAATTACTTAAACATTATTCCACGTAGTTGCGCTTTTGTACGCTTTAACGAGGTGCCTTCAAAAGTCCATATACATTCAGTTTTGCAACAAACCTCGAAAATAAACAAGGATCTAGTATATTCTATACAACTATAGTTGGAATAATATTTTTATTTTTATATTTGTGAAATTTATGGTATTTTATATAACAATGTAAGATAAATACAGTTGATAGGTTTACAATTAAATATTCATAATCAATCATTTTTTAAGACGTAGTGACATAATAAAATCAATTAAACTAAAAAGAAAATAAATTAATTATTATTGGAAGGTCGATTTCTCAATTTTAAATAACACTTGAAGAGCTTAAATTAATTTTAATATGATCAGAAAGCCTCAACTATATTACAGTAAAAAAATTAATCAAATTTTATTTTAAAAGTTTATTAAATATACTAAATAACATATTCTTTAATAAAACAGTTTATATCTCCAGAAGAATAAAACACCAATAAACAAATAACCACAACTATCAGAAACAAACTAGAAGAACACTTAAAACTTATTATTAAACTTCATAACAGCGGCGACCAAATGAAAACAAATGCACAAAATAGAGTGCGAAACACAGATAACGAGATATCACCGCCTCCTGCATATTGCGCATTTAATATTAAAGATTTGCAAATATCATAACCGAGGCCGAACTTCGTTTACGCACCCCATCATAAAGTTGGGTACACACTGTACAACCAGGGAACCAGCCACGGACCAGAGATAATTGAAACACTATGGTGGACGGTCACTCGTTACTCATACCCATACCCATATGGAAAGTTCACGGACGATAGACGACGTTTTGTCCAAAATATTTTGAAGACCCACTGTAGTATGCTTTTAGAAATATTTTAAACTGTTATATTAATGAAAAATGTATTAGTTCTATTGTATATGAGTTGACATAGGCGAAATAAACTGTGCTCAATTGACACGCCTAAATGCCATAAAATAAGAAACAGAATAGAACAGAGTAAAAAGATAATATTAGATTAACTTCTTAAAAATATAGTACTTAACATAGCAAATAAAAACAAAATATTAGATACTTTTTTACATACATTTCGAAAATAAGAATATATCAGCTATACTTTAACTTCTTATTTTAAGGCTCTGTGTACTTGCCTCATCGGCTCTCCCTTTCGGAGTGCAACCACAAATAACGTCAGCAGAAGGGACGCGTAATGTTTTATTATACCCGCTTTACAACCGAGAGCAGAAAGTAATCTTCCTTATTTACTGAAGAAAACGGAACATAAAATAGATTGGTGAAGGAAAACAGGTATTAATATGAGCTTTCAACTGTAAAACTGTAGCCGTTTATTGGTTCCAATCAATTTCAAGCACACCACTGAAAGATTCCTGCACTTAAAGTAAGTGGCGGTCGTCACGTCGTACTACAATTTTTATTACCCAACGTGTTTCCAGTGGTTCTACAAATATCAGACGTATTTGCAGATAATGTTATAAGAAATAGCTTTTTTTTTACATAGTTAACAAACAAAACTATCGAAAATTATTAATAGTTAAGGGCAGCTTCATAACAATAATTTTTCTATAATAAAAAACACTTTGATGTTTAAAGATAGAACTTTATATAAACTACTCGTTAAATTGCCTAAACTAAAAAGTTTAAATTTTAATCTATTAAACTCATTCGAAAAAATATATTTCTTTATTTTTGTTTCATAGTAATTTCTCTAAAACAAATTTGCAAAAAAAAACACAATGCATTTCTCGACCCTATTATTTGACGTCTAATTTTGCAGTTTAAAAAGAAATGAATAGAAAAGTAAAAATACTTCCGAGTTAGGGTTAAGATTGTACCAGTACCGGCCTAGCGCCAGCCAAAAGATCATTGTACCGACGATTGTGCNAATTTTATCTTCGTTTAACGTAGAAAATTAATAAAGTATTTTAAAGGATAAGGATTAATACCATTATGGAAAAATATGACTCACAATTAAAATTATTATTTTTATACAGAAAAATGATCACTACACGTTATTCTTAAAATATACGAATATGCTCTCGCGGACTTTTTTGTAGATCTTTTTGTGTTTTTTTGTTGATTTCCAATCGAAGAAATTAAATATGTATTTATATTTTCATTTATTCGCTTTGGTGTCGAAGCAAAGTGCGCTGTTGAATTCTGCCACTAAACACGAAATTTCTCCAGAATTCGATGGAAAATATTGGTGAGCGGAGTGTCTTAATATTAGTCTCACTCTGCCTACCCCTACTTTGTATGCGGCAGTGTGAAGCTAAAATTTCAAAAAATGTACAAAAAATTCTTATCTAAAAGTATTTATGTAATTAGATACACACTAGAGCCAATACATTCCGTTCAGATGCAGAAAAATAAATAAACTTATTTATATAAAGTACCGATATTCTCTTATTACCTAAGATACAAGAGAAGCGGCGTAATTGAGTTTAACATAATTAAATTGCTTTGTGTAATTGTTTTGCCTAGGTTCATATTTTCCATTTTCATATAAATTACAGCATCCTTCCTTCCTTTTTAATTTCACGCGCTCACATATGGTTCCGACACGTAACCATTCCGCCTACACTTAGCTTATTAGAGCGTTGCAAATTCTATTTATAATATATTTTGTTGCAATTTTTTATTTTTACATATGATTTTTTTTTACTGGCAACTTTGTAATTAATGTATACAGTTTTTTTATCTGTTTTAGATATATAATTAGTGAGATAATGACAAAAATAATAAATATTTTAGACGATTTTTTTTTCTATTTTCCTTTTATAATTTCATTTTAATATTAAAGTTTAGGAATAAAAAGCTACTTATAAAAATATTTTAATCATACTCTTCACGCTGTAATCGAACGTCAAAGCTCGAGTTTAAGCAAATATCTTAATCAAAAAATATTTTCTTATTCGTATTCTTTGGTCAAGTAAAAGTTTTCAAATATGAATATCTTGTAAGTTCTAACTGAAATGGTTTTTACATTGTTGTTTAATAAAGCTAATTTCATTCTGTTATTTAAGAACCGTAATTTTATTAGACATGAAATATTCTGAAAGTTATAATTTGATTTCTACTTCTTGCCTGCTACCAAAGATACAAATTTAAATGCGGAAAAATATTATAATTTCAACTTGGAATTGTTTCAAGGGTGAACAGAATTTTGTGGTTGAAAGAACTTTCACTTCCTCTTTTGTAATTGTTGAGCCGGATTTCATTTTCTTTATGTTGTGCATGAACCGTTATCAGGCTCGTGATATTTTATCCCAAAATTAAACAAAATTATTTAATTTCACAATTTAAATCGTTATATTTACCATCTAAAATCAACTTAATATTAGAAAAAGCATAAATGTATACACAAAACAGATTTAAGAAGAAAATAAAGCTTAGCAACTCAACAATAGAAATCATCAATTTGATTTTTCTGGTCCTCATTTCAAGCTGCCGATGCCGTTTAGAGAAATTTCCAGCTAAAAAGTGTATTAAATTGTCTTGTAGTACACATGAATGGCAGATAACGATGTCCGATCCGCCGGGAAATTACAGCTAGTTGAAAGCGTTCACGCGCCGCTTGAGGATCGTCATCTCCAAAGTGTATTCAATTTTGCAAAGAGATTTTTATCGTGTTTCTTAATATTGTACACAGTGCTTAAGAATTAGCTTAATTAATTTATTTAATAAATTAAACTATTTTATTATATCAAATATTTTCTCCATTCTTTTGTTTTTTTTTTAGGAATCCGTATTTCAAAAAGTTAAAACGTAAGCCGTATAAAATGACTTCGTTGTTAGTCTGTCTGTCTGTCAAGACCATTTATCTTGAAACCGCGAGGAGATATGAAGCTAAAATTGATATCAAATATTCAGGGTCCTTGAAGCACAGAAAAGAATAAAATATATTTAAGCATCGATTTTGCTGCCAATCAAAACCTCTTAATACATATAGTTAATTTCATATGTCCGCAAACCTAAGTTTGTCAACTTTTATGAGTTCTACAGTGTACTTCCCGTGGATCTACCGTCCTGAAATTGGTACGGAACCTCGACGTGAGTGTCCGACTCACACTTAACGGATTTTTTTTTAAGAATTTCGAACCTCAGAAAATAGTTACTGAATTAACTTTTTTTATATTTACTTAAAATGACATATTAAAGATGAATACGGCGGCAGCGTTGGACAAACCATTGTTTCCCGGCCAAAACAATACATTCATAATATGTCCTGTCCATCATGCTCTGTATTGAAAACTTGCAAAGTCGTTACCATCGATTTTTCCAGGACAATAGAAAAAATATCTATCTACCCACACAACGTGCTACGAAATTTAAATGAAACTAAATTTTAAATAGTTATGGATGAAATGGATTGAATACAACTATCCCAATAGATAAAGATTATTTTTAGCATTTTAAAAGTGTTATTCAACACTTAGGAAAGAAAAATATTTTATTAGAAACATAAAAATTTGAGTGTAGCGGATTCAAACCTGGGTCTCCGTCCAAGAAGCATGGGAAAAAAATACATAAAGATTATATTAACTTGAAAATCTCAACGATTTGTATCTTATTGATATTTATTACACGTTTATTCCAAGTCATTCAATAATAAAATTAAAGAAATACATTTTTTACATACATTCAAATTTCACTAGGTTGAAATTTTGTTTTATTTTCAACTTCACTCTGTATACCGAATGTACACCGGCCGTCTGTATGCCGGCTAAGCAGAGGAAGCCTAGTGTTTAAACACTACGTAGACCACTTTCCGCCAAATTTTGCAAACTTTACGTGTTAAGTGGCGGAACTCAAGTCCGCACTTTGCCTCGACCGAAGTGAAGAAATGAAAATATTAAATATTTCATAGGAAATATAATACTTGAATAATTATTATTTTCTTTATTTAATTTACTGCGAATACTTTTCACATATCTTTTAGGAAGGAAACGGTTACTGAAAATTGAAATTATTAGCAAGAAAAACTAAATAAATATAAAACTACTATACTTAATTGTTATAGCTATTTGATTAGATAAAAACAATTCCCTATAACAAGAACCACATTAGTACAATTGTTTCCTTTACGGTCTAATGCACAATGCTCGTAAAGCGAGGAAGTTCCTCATGTATAAATAACGTTTAAGAGCTTACTTACTCTCTCTCTAATTCCGAAACCGAAAATTTGTATGTACGAGGAGTGTAGGGTTTTATGGAGATGCAGTTTTCTTTAAATAGTCGCAATTCTATATATTTTATATTTGTTTTATTTTTATTCTGTTTTACTCAACACACAATGCCTCCAGAATTCGGTGAAAGTGGGGAATGGAGTGTTTTAACACTAGGTTCCCTCTGCCTACCCTGCTGTGTGCGGGATACAGCGTGAGGCTGATTATTCTTTTTCAAAAGGTTTAATAATTATTAACAGAATATAATAGTAACTTTAAAGAAAATATTTCAGTTCCATTCCTTGACATGTACTTGTAAATAGTTAGTGTAATGAAAGAAAATGATTGTTAATTTAACTGGTTGCAAATATTAGATGTACAGCAAGATTAAATTAGTATTAATAATACTTTTTTTTCAGGTTCACGCTGTATCCCGTATAGTAGGGCTTGTAAACGGAGCCTAGTGTTAAGACNTCTAATTCCGAAACCGAAAATTTGTATGTACGAGGAGTGTAGGGTTTTATGGAGATGCAGTTTTCTTTAAATAGTCGCAATTCTATATATTTTATATTTTTTTTATTTTTATTCTGTTTTACTCAACACACAATGCCTCCAGAATTCGGTGAAAGTGGGGAATGGAGTGTGTTAACACTAGGTTCCCTCTGCCTACCCTGCTGTGTGCGGGATACAGCGTGAGGCTGATTATTCTTTTTCAAAAGGTTTAATAATTATTAACAGAATATAATGTAACTTTAAAGAAAATATTTCAGTTCCATTCCTTGACATGTACTCGTAAACATTTAATTTAATGAAAGAAAACGATTGTTAATTTAACTGATTGCATATTATATTAGATGTACAAGAAGATAAAATTAGTCGTCATAATATTTTTTTTTCAGCTTCACGCTGTATCCCGTGTAGTAGGGTTTGCAAACGGAGTCTAGTGTTATGACACTCTGCTACTCACTTTCCGCAGAATTCAGTGGCGGAACTCCACACCACGCTTTGCCTCGACACCAGAGCGAAGAAAATAGAAACATTAAATATTTCATACCCTCGAGTGAGAATCGAACCCATAATTTGTCGCGTTTATGGTCACACTGTGCCATTCATAATACCTAGTCATAAATTTATATAAACTTTAAATAGGACACTATGGAGTTAAAATCTAACTTAAACATTAATTATTAACACAAACATTTTAGTTCAGTTCTAGAGGTTTTAAATACACAGCTTATTTCAGTTACTTTAATTTTAAACACAGTTAGTTATTCGAAGACTTTTGTTCGAAGCTATATAGAATAGTCTCTATTATGTTCTCTATTATATTTAAGTATCTCTCGTCTGAATTATGTTTTATTAACTTTATTCTCATATTTATTTACCTTTTTTAAGATAAAATTTTAAAATTATCTTTTTTTTCTAAGCTATTACCAAATTCGATAAAATTTGTAAATATTATTTTGTATAAACAATATTAATAATTCATATTTACCTTTCCCAATAATTTAACATATAGTTAGCATGGAATAAAGTATCAAGTTTAATTTTTAGTATTTAAGCGCTCTTCATAAATATGCGCATAAAAGGAACCAATTTGCTTATATAAAAGTTGGTCATAAATTTGAATTTCAATTTAGGGCCTGACTTACCATTTAGGGAATAGAAATAGGGCAGTTGTCCTAAGTTACGTTACTTTTAATTAAAACTGTAGCAACGTATATAGTAATCGTATATCGTTGTTTTATTTATAGGTTTGAAATTCATATTTTAGAACGTAAGCTGAAAAAAAATCTAAACCTACATTTTAAAAAAAAGTTTCAGGCAATATAATAAAACAGTTATTTATAGGAATTTTATCGAACAACTAGTTTTAAAATAGCGTAACTTGTGCAAAATATAATAGGAAACTGCCATTAAATCGGTTAAGTCGTATCTGAGATTAGCGTGAACAAACGTATCTACTGACATCTTTTTTTTATCTTTGTTATTAGTTCTATCACATTATTACTACCAATATTTATGTTTCTTATATATCCTCTATATATAATATCGATCCGTTACGATTTCACTATAAGTATAGATAATAGATTTAAAATTTCAAATGTATTCTAACATCTTTGGTATCACATATTAGCTGAGTAAGATTAAAATGATTATTAGGTACATAAAATAAAAGAAAAATTATAAATATCAATCGACGTTAACCTATTTTATATTAATTTAAATATTACTTATATTTTAAATTTTAAATATTACTTTTATTATTTTATATTAATTTAAATATTACTTATATTTTTTTAAATTTCAATTTAAATTCACTAAAACAAAGTTTCTCTGTAATGAAATGTAGAGGGAAATTTCTGTCAATTCATCAAAAAGAGAAAGCACGTGAGTAAATTTTGCAAGTTAAATCTAGCTCAGTACTAAAACTAAAACCAGCCATATTTTCGAGAAAATGAATTTAGCAAGGAAGATGAATATTAGGCGGCTTCCGCATAGAGACAAATCGGTTTAACACGGCAAGGGGAAATCCCGCAGATTTGCTATTACCTTTTAAACTCCTTTGAAATGTAGACACTTTCCTAAGCTGCAGACGTCATTTATTGATTGTAATTTGGCATGAACGGAATTTTGAATAAAAGGTTTTGTATAAATTATAGGATACAGATAAAATATTGATGAGATGCATTTTTTTATAAGAGAAACAGCTTCACGCTTTTTCTGCATAACATAGAATAGGCAGAGAATTTTGAATTTTATAATAGAAAAATCTTACAAAATACAAGCTTTCTATAATTTTTTATCATGGTTACCTACCATGATAAAAAATTATAGGTATTTCACAAATCAAACATTTTTACAAAAATTTTAATTCATCATTTTATTTCGACGGCCATTTTGGATTAATAATTTTACTGTTTATATGTGATATAATTGTCATCATGAGGCCGTCGTGACGCAGGTGCACAAAAGTGTGATTATAACGCGAAGGTTATGGGTTTGTTCGCCACCGGCACCAATACAAAAGTTCCGCGTTGACTTCACCCATTCAACAAGCGATGCCTCGAAAAATATGGCCGAAAGTGGGGAACGAAACCCTTAACCCTAGGTTCCCTCTGCCTACCCTGCTGTACGTGTGCGGGATACAGGATAAAGATGAAAAAAATAAATAAAACTAACAGACATTTAGATATCTCAGTACATTTACACAATAACTACCAACTTTAATTGCTTTTAGGCACTTACAAAACTATTCGAGGGTTATTGTAACCCATAATAATATAAGAAACAATAATCATCTCCCACTGGATCGCATTAGAACGAAGTGGCTAATTACAGAACCCTGTTGCATTAGGTTGGAACTACTCCGATTTAATATCACTACGAGTATATAATGGCAATTTAACGAACTTGATAAGATAATTGAAAATATAATTAGAAATAAGGATTTTTCATATTATGACATATTTTTTAGGAGTTTTTTTGGATTTTTATGGATTTTCCATTACGTCATTTTTAGGATATTTTTGTTTCATAATATGTATATTTCCATTCGTTATTATAACGTTTTACTTACAATTACATTAGTATAATTAGCATTAGCTTTTTTAAAGATATACAATATGATGGAATTAAAATTACTATAGAGTTATCGGAGAAAGGATTATAGGAGCTTTTTCGTACATAGTTAGGCTGAAGGAGTCTAGTGTTAAAACACTCCGCTCCCCACTTTTCACCTAATTCTGGAGATTTTGCTTGTTGAGGGGGGATCGAATTCACAATTAGTCGCGGTTACGGCTTGCCTCATGAATATAGTAATTAATTGCCCACAAACATGATTATTTATCATTAAAATAAATTACCTTTCTACTATTTATCGAAACGTCGAATTATTTGCATTTCATACAAATAAAAACAGAGCACAGACAGAACAAGTTGACCCTCTCTTGTTGTTGCCAGACACAAACAGTTAAGCCCAATTCTGTGTGTCAACAGTCGGCCGTTTCGCGTTAATTGATTTTGCATCCGAGCGTTGTGCGTGCACGCCGAATCTGTTCCCGTGCTCGTATTCCTCTCATCACCGAGGGTCTCTCCCAGTCCCTTTGTGAATTTTGAGAACCGATTTTCTGGGAATGCAAATGAACTTAAACTTGACTTGTTGATAATATCAATGGAAATGTAAAAGGTCATCGCAAGCTATTGTGCTGCGGATTCTTAGGGTTCCGTGCCTCAAAGGATTAATCGGAACCCTTATAGTATCACTTTGTTAATATCAAATATTCAAGCCTATCCTTTGAAGCATAGAATAATTCAAGCTTTTACTTCAATGCAACGTCAAAAAATACGAGCATACATCAAAACCTAAAGAATATTTCATAGACCTAGAATTACGAAATTCAGCACGAAATGCAAACTTCCAATAGCTACAAATAAAGGAAAAAATCTGAAAAGTAAAAACAATATCATAGGTATTTCATAGAAATAAATATAACTTATATTTGTAGTTCATTTCATACTTAAACTTAACTTTGTCAAGTTTTTTAAGTTGTTATCGTAACATAATATGTTTTTTACATCTCAGGTGGAAATCGCTTACGTTTGTTTTCAAAAATAAGGAAGGAAAGTATTATCCTCTTATGAACAAAAATCCTATAAAAATACAATAATAACATAAAATAAACAGCGTAGAAACAATAATGTAAACAATAACTAATTAGATCCACCGATGTTACAAAGAGAAAATACACCGTCATACGAAACTGATGCCCTAGGGGAAAAACATCTTGAAGTCTATTAACATTACTTATGTTTATTTTCTATATTGACTCTCTAAGCTCACAATAAAAAATGAGGGTTATATTTTTAGGATACACAGTCGTGGAGAGGCGGCCCGGCGTCTGATTATAATCGCTACGGTTATGGGTTCGATTCCCACTCGGGGGAAAGATAGGTATATTTTAATTTCTGCGTTGAGTTGTTAGCAGACTCAACCCCCAATGTCACAAAAACTGTGTGATGTGGGACGAACGGCCTATGTGTTGTAGCTTTACGCTAAAAAAAAGTCGCTCGCGACTTCGCCCGCTTATACTATACAATTATTTATTGGCTCATGTGAATTACTTTCGACATATAACATTACCCTTTTTAAGACATTATCTATATCTATATTGTTCATTCTGTAAGAATCCATCCAGTCTAACATAATACTAATATTATAATACATTTTTTGGAAACCCGACGATTTTACCAATGGATACGGTTAGACTGGATGGATTCTTACAGAATGAACAATATATTTAGATATACGCGATATCATTCGGGTATTTACCCGAATGATATCGCGTATAGTATAGAGGTAGGATAGAGGAGGTAGTATAGAGGTAATAGTATAGAGGTATTTAACTATTTAGTTGCAATTAAAATATGTAATAATCGTGAAAATCAAACTTCTTATCTACATTTTATTATTTTGAACATTAAAATAATTTTATTGTTATTTAAAATCATCAAAGACCTTGAACGACACTTGCCGTACGCCATTAGGCTCGAACACAATACATCGAGACACTTAAATGAACAAACACTATTATCAGAACGTAACCGGGGGCGCGTAGATTTCCCCGGAGAGCCCTCCTCTTTAAAAGTGGGGGTCGAATGACCGCTATTCCGTGAACGGGTCTTTTAAATCATGACGGCAAAAGACAAAAGATCTAAAATAAGTTTGGAAGGAAAAGTTAAAATTTTATTTCAAGGTAACTGTACGTTTGGGAAAATGAACTAAATTGTGGTATAAATCTTTTGAGATGTCTTTGCACTTACTCCATATAAATCTCGTATTTTGGACAGATTTGTTCAAATACGATTTTAAAAACTTCCATTGTTTTTAAAGTTTTTAAAAATCTTAAATCTTAACTGAGGTTGGCGATTTATTAAAATATAATATCGATATGATATTTATTAAGGTAACTTAAAATAATATAGTCTTTTTACTTCTTGGTAAGTTAAAGAATGTATTAAAAAAATATATATATTTTAGAAGAATTTTCGTATAGTATTCAATTAGTTGCCATCACCCCATCTAGCTGGAGGACGTCCTACATTCGGCTGGATGCGAAGAGCTGAAGATCGAGCTCAGTGGTGTGACATTGGAGAAGCCTATGTCCAGCAGTGGACGAAGACAGGCTGATGATGATGATGATGATGATGATTCAATTAGTTAATATTTCAGTACAGAATCGAGAAAAACATAGCCCACCAAACCATTTTATTTCCATTTCTAAACAAACCTTTGGCTATCAATCTCTGTTGACGAAATTTATGTAAAACCAATGCTGCAAATAAAGAACGGCGCGGTAAATCCACGTGACACAATTAGTGCGTGCCCCGACGCGAAGCGCTTTGTTATTTCCTATTGGAACCGTCCCCAGCGAGCTTTGTGATTTGTAGCTAATCTTTCTAACGTAATACAACTATTTTTAAAATCTATGTATTTGTTTCTGTGAAATATGTAAAAAATAATTAACTGAAATTAAATAAAACCAGCTTCGCGCTGTGTACCGCACACCTCAGGTTAGGCAGAGGGAACCTAGTGCTAAGACATTCCTTTCCCCACTTTTCGACGAATTCCGGAAGGCCATTGCGTGTTGAGTGGGACCCCAACACCACGCTTTGTACGCTTTGCACCACGCTCGACACCAGAGCGAAAAAATAAAAATTAATATTAATTTTTTTTGAGTGGGGATCGAACTCACAACCAGTCGCGTTTACAATATTCCACATTCCCATCAATATTTATACAGGCTTTGTTCACCATATAAGTTTAACTCTTATTGAGTTCATTTTGTATTATGAACACCTTAAGATTTTCTATCATTGGACTGATTTCTATTGCCTTTCTTATAATTAAAAAAAAATCTATGAAATAATCAAATTTGTCACTACTTTTAGCTGTTATCGCTTTGAAACGATTAATTTAATAACGAGCCCTATAGTTATATTGCATCACTCAATTAACAAATACCCACAAACAGATTCAGTTCATTAATTGACAATTAGTTAGTCAGAGATAATGATTTACTAATGTCCTTAATATATTAACAAGAAACGGTCGTCAGAATAGATTTAGTTTCTTCAGTCAATATTATATTTGAATCGTTGTTCCGTTGCATTTGTCAAACAACCATGGGGCGGCAAACACGTGGCGCGAGCTTTATTTTTATTTGGATTAATATAATATTCGTCGCTGCTGTTAGAAAAGGTACATACGTTTTTTTTATTGAATGCGCTTGTTACTATTCGCGTCATTCAATTTTCATTCAAGTTAAGTAAATTACTGGGTATGTGTAAAAGTTATCGTATTTTTGTACTCCAGTTTGTTTTTTTATTACAATTTTATTTTTAAGAACGCTAAAGAAAAATTTGCCATTTGATGATTTTTATTTCAGATATATGTGAAAGATGTATCCCAATAGAAGATTGCCCGATGTTTGCTCATATGAAAAAACAAGACCAACAAATGTGGTTGGAGCAAGTTCCTTGTGACGATGCCCAATACAATGGAGGATCACCAGTTTATGGATTTTCTTCAGTAGCTAAAGGAGATTATGTAAATTATAATTATGAACTCTCTTACAAAATAATTATTATTCCACTTAATGTCTTTTGATTTAAAAATTTTGTTATAATTATTATAGATATGCTGTCCAAATTCCAACATTTGGGGAATTGAGCATGGACATGGAAATAAAAATAAACCGCCACAAGTGCCAATAAGGCCTAACGATAATAATGGTCAAGGTAATTTTCAAAATCCCAATAATCCAAATCCTAACTTGCAAGACAACTATGGCAATCAAATAAGACCAATTGGCCCTAATTATGGGAACCAACAGCTGAGACCAGGTCAAGTGAACAATCAAAACAACTTTAATAAACCTCAACCAGGAAGCATGAATCACAATATTTATGATCAACAAACTGTTCATCCAGGTGTTCAAAATCCCTTTGCACAACAACCTAATAATCATGTAAACCCCGGTGCAAACGTCAATCCGGTGAATCCACAGGGTGTACCAAATATATATGGAAATCCCACTGGCGGGCTTTATAATACACAACAAAATCCAAATAACCCTCAGTATCCTAGTAACGGAGGCGTGATGAATCCAGGTCAAGGATATCCAAATAATCAAAATCCACAAAACCCTGTTCAAGTTGGAGCTGCACCTGCACAAAACCCTTATGGACAAGCACCAAACCCATATCCTCAGACACAGCAACCGAATCCTTATTTGAATAATGGTAACGGCAACGGATTTGGTGGGGCAAATGCTGCTCAGCAGTGTCCAGTGCGGACGAGTATTCCTCCTGATCCTGCATCAGGATGTTGTGGACAGGATATGTCAGATAGTGACAGAATAACAGGTATTAAGCTTAAACTATTAATTATAATACAACTACACTTGTCATTCAGCGTTCCATAGTTTATTTATCTTTTGTTTTCCATTAATTAGCTGGCATCTATCTATATTAACTTTCTCTAATATTTTCTAACTAATCGCACTAATGTTCTTCCATACAGATTTGCAAAGTATTCTTAATATGTACGCACGTCCTAAGCAACAAAGTTGGCCACCACAAAGCTATCCCCAGCAACAAAATTATCCACAGCAGAATTATCCACAGCAGAATTATCCACAGCAGAATTATCCACAACAGAATTATCCACAACAGAATTATCCACAGCAGAATTATCCACAGCAAAATTATCCACCAAACAACTCTTTCTATCCCCATAGAGGCAAACGTTCCGCTGAAAATATCACAGACGATTCAGTACTTGATGACAGAATTGCAGGTATTTATTTATTTATTTATTTATTTATTTATTTATTGTAATTGTGTAGTCCAAGAGAGTAAATCTTGTATAAATTTATATTTATGTGTATTTTATATTTAGACCGATATGTCACTTTTATTTTTATTTCTCTCTATTAAATTGTCATCTTATTACAGGCGGTAAAGAGACTGAATTAGATCAGTTCCCCTGGACGGTGCTTTTAAAAGTTACTTTCGACTATGGTGATAGGCAGGCATCGTTTAGCTGCGGTGGGTCTTTAATAAGTCCTAAATATATACTAACAGCGGGTCATTGCGTGTTTGAAGCGGGAGCTAAAATAGCTGAGTGAGTAAATAATAATTATTTTTGCGATTTTTATAGTGAACTTATAATTATATTAAAATTAGTAAAAAAACATTTTTAAAAGATAATATCTACAACACGTATTTATCTGTATTTATTTATTTTCAGTATAGAGATTACACTCGCTGAATACGACAAAAGATCGTTTCCAAGAGACTGTAAGGCTGTAATGGGGCAAGGCAAGCAATGCGTAGATAACGTTGTGATGCATGCAGAAGATATCATACATCATCCACAATATGATGATGAACGCCTTCGTAACGACATAGCACTCATCCGACTCCACGGTTATGCTCCATATACAAGTAAGATACAATAAATAAATTGTAATTTTTATTATTATTTACAAGATTGTAAGTGATTTTTCTCTTTTTGCAGGATTCATTCGATCAATATGTCTTCCACCTGTCGACATAGATAGCCCTGAATTTTCCAACCTACCCCTAGCTGTAGCCGGTTGGGGTCGCAATGGTCCATATGTCACTGACATCAAGCAATCGACTGTCGTTCGTTTAGTACCGCATGACGACTGCCAGAAGTCATATCCACATTTGACCAAATCCCATTTATGTGCAGCAGGACGGACTGGTGAAGACACTTGCAAGGGTGATTCCGGAGGGCCATTGATGATGTTGTATAGAACTAGTTATTATGTCATTGGAGTTGTAAGTGGAAAGAGAGCTGATAGCCCGTGTGGTACGTCAGTGCCGTCACTTTATACAAACGTGTTCCAATATGTACAATGGATTAGAAGTAACATAAGAGATTAGAAAAATCCAAAAATGTTTTAAAGAAAATGTAATAAAGTTTCTTCTGATAATATTCATCCATATTATGTAGAAAAAAATTGTTGCGCCTAAATTAAAATGAAAATTATTTATTTATTTTACAACGACCACAATCGACTTATCGTTTAATATAAAATATTATACAAGAAATAATAACATAATAAAGTGTTACATGTTATATTTAAGAAGTTTCAATTTTCTATGACCCAAGGTACAAAATATAATGCTTTTCCATAATATTTTTCCATTTAAGTATAAAGTTAAATAATATTTATTTATTAAACTTTACAAACCTTTTATATTTAAACAAACATATATGTAAGTATTAAATAAGCTAATATATTTTGTGGAATAATTAGTTAGCTAATGCCATAATTAATTCAATAGAATTTTCTAGATAACTCAGTATAAGTTGTGGTGTTTTTAAACACTTTTACTCCATAGATAGGATCCTGGATGAAGCGAACCAGAAATACAAGATTGTTTCCGTTCAATAGGTCTAATCTCTCAGTTGGGTATTCGTGCTGAAATGATCCTCTTTTATTGGCGTCTCTTTGTTCAAATACTCGACATTTTCCTTTAATAATAGTAATCTCAATAGTTGAATATATTACAATATATATAAAATGTATCTATATACAATATTTTTTTATTAAATAATAGATATTATCTATTTAATGTAAATGAATAACAACAGGAGGCCAGTCATGGCCGCGACAAGTTGTGGATTCGATTCCTACTCGAGAACATGAAATATTTCCATTATCTTCGCTCTGGTGTTGAGTTGAGTCACTCAACACACAATACCTCCAAAATTCGGCGGAAAATGGGAAACAGAGTGTCTTAACATTAGCATTCTGCCTACGTTGCTAAGTGCAGGACAGAAAGTGACGCTAAAACAATAACAATAATAATTAACACATTTAAATAATAAAATTTACAATAAAGTAAACCGTTTGTTATTTCTATACTAACACATACATGTATGTCAAGTATAAGACTAGACGAAGTAATTCAAACATGAAATTCGTTATAAATATGCAATGAAATCTGACGCCCATTTCATATGCAACGCGTCAAAGATGTGCACAGCGGTCAGTGTATTCCGGACTTCGTTCACAAAAACACGAAAAATATAAAAACAAGTAAGCTATTATATATTTGAAAACTGTTCTGTCTTACAATTCTATTATATTTTAATTCGAAAGTTATTTATATTTAAAATATTGTTATATTTTATGTTATTCAGATAAAACAGAAATGTCCTGGACTAAAGTTGTTGCCATAACAGGATGCGACAGTGGCCTCGGGTGGGCGATAGCTGCTCGGGCTGCTCGAGAGGGACTTGTCACAGTTGCAGGTACATATTTTTGATATTAAATTCTCTTAAATTTACATACAATTGTTAATAATTTCGATATTTAAAATTAAGTTAGTAATTATACAAAAAGTCATTAATATTTACGTAAAGGAATAGTTTAAAATTCTTATAGTCATTTCTAATTCTTCTTCTTTCTTTTAACTTCCAGGGATGTACAAAGGAACTAACACGGAAGCTTCACATGCCCTAAAGAAGTTATGTGCTCATCCATATAATTTAGATGTTACAGATAACAAAAGCATTGCAGAATTTCATAATTACGTCAAAATCCTTTTGAAGAACAATCCAAATTACAGTAAGTTAATTTAACTTTTAATTTTATGTCTCATGTTATGTTAATATCGTAAAATGAAGTTCAATTTGTTAAGCTCTTGAGCTTTTATTTTTAAGCAGAAATATATCGACAGAAAAAATTTAAAAAATCACCAATAACAAGAATAACTATTGCAAAGTAAATATCAATATGAAAATTTTCATATCGACGTTTATTTTATTTACTAAGGTTTTAGTATTCGACAGAGCATACACATCAAGTACTTACCCGAGCGGTACGTTGTTTATATGAAAATTGTAGTCAAAAATACACTAGGTTTTTTTATAAACCTATATTTACTTTTAAAAGACTTTTAAAAGAATACTGATGGAGAATGTTTTGATTCAAAATATAAAATTTCAATATATTTAAGTTCTTAACTGCTGAACAGAAAATAATTATAATCGAAAAGCTGTTTTGATATAATCTAATTTATGAACATAAATTTATATTTTTATGTTGTATAGAATGTTAAATCTATCCACCTACATTTACACTTATACATGCTATTATAATATTGTCCTATTACCTGTAGGTATAATATTCTCACGCTCTCACTTCAATTAGCTTCAAGAATACTTGGCCCCCTTAATACCGAAGACCTCACGATTACCTACCCATTTACGTTACCAAATATTCGAATATTACTGATTTGAGATTTGACTGTGAACGTGACAGGTTGTGGGTTCTATATAAAAATTATATTTTTTTTTTCAGCTTCACGCTGTATCCCGCACACCGCAGGGTAGGCAGAGGGAACTAAGTGTTAAGACACTGAAATATTAAATATTTTAATTTGTTCACTCTAGTGCCCTCGACACAGAGCGCGCGGCGTTGTGCCCCGGTGGTAAACACGCAATGCCTCCAGAGTTCGGCAGGTGGGAAGAGGAGTGTCGTAGCACTAAGCTCTCTGCCTACCCTGCTACATGCGTTACAAACAAAATATATACATAATTACATAATATGATATTATGTTTAATTGTTTAAGTACAAATTTACAGAAACTTATATGAAGCTTAAGTAGATGAATTATCCTTCCTTTCTTGAAAATAAGTGCAATATAATATGACTTTAAATAACATTTCAGAATTGTATGCTGTAGTCAACAATGCCGGTGTAATGACAATAGGTGACTACGAATGGCATACACCGCAAATAATAGAAAATATCATTAATGTCAACTTGCTCGGCGCAATGAGGATTGTCTCTTCATTCCTGCCTGATCTTCAACAAAGCGCAATAGACGTAAGGCCACATATCTCTCTTCCATCGTTGTGTGTTTCAACTCTCTTACATATTAAATAAAACCTTTTAATTTTTTTAGGGTGTCAAACCACGAATAGTTAACGTGGCCAGCCATTGTGGATTGCAGCCACTACCTGGATTCGGACCTTATAGTGCAACTAAAGCAGGCTTATTGGCCTGGACGCGAGCTCTTCATCTGGAAAATACTCAAAACAATTTAAAAGCTGTATCATTCGTGCCCGGTAAATTCATATCAGACAAACATTACTATTATGATTTATCTGTTATATAAATTATAATATTAAGAGGACAGTCGTGGCATAATCGCTTGCCCCACAAGCGTGTGACAGTGAACGCGACACGTTGTGGGTTCGATTCCCATTCGAAGAAATGAACTATTTAATATTTTCATTTCTTCACTGTGACTTTGACTCAAGAATTCGGCGGAAAATGGAGTACGGAGTGTCTAAAGTCGGTTCCTTCTGCTTACCCTGCTGTAGCTAAAACGCTTGGCGCTGTAATCCATACACAAAAACGTATTAATTATTTTTTAGGTGGTTTCGTTGGATCCAGCAATCTAATGGCAAATCAATTTCAAAACGGAAATATAATGCTACAACATTTATCGGACGACCAGAAATATTTACATGAAAAGAAATTAAAAGCTTTAAATGACTATTTGAAACATGCCTCTAAATGTGTAAAATATGATTCGTTAAATGACGAAAATATTATTGAAACGTTTATGAAAGCTCTCACCGTGGACAATCCAAAAAAAATATACAAGGTAGAATCATGGAGATATAAATTTTATTATAATCTGTTCAAAATTCCTTTTCCAGATACAATTCATAAATGGCTAATTAAAAGATTTTTAAGCTTTCCCGACTGTGAATAAAAGAAAACAAAAAAAGTAATATTTTCATCATTTATAATTTTTACCCACATATGATACAATTTCGTAAGATGTAACACTGTAATTAGTTTTTTTTAATAATGTACATAATATAAGACTTATTAATAAATATCTTTTGCAATTAAGCACAGAATTATACTTATTTACCTAGTTCATATAAAATAGAAAGAATCAAAAATAGTTTACTTCTTAAGTGTGAATTCAGTTTTTTTTATTTCAGTTCAGTTCTTTGATTTTCAAAAAAATAGAAAATTTAAAAATTACCTTTATATTTAGAGGGCAGATGTGCCGTTGCCGTTGGGGCACAAAGTTTGAATGTAAACGCGACTGGTTTTGGGTTCGATACCCATTCAATGAAGTGAAATATTTATTTAAATTTATATTATTTTCACTTCCTCGCTCTAAAAAAAAATAACAAACACTGAATATTAACGATACACATAACGAGGGAGGACATTCAACTATCTGAGACGAATTAAATTAGGACAAGAAAAAAAGAATTATAAGAAACAAAAACTTTGTCCAGGTAACGTTCGTAAAGTCATCGTGTTCACAGAAATATAATTATGTAATTAAATCAGGTTTTGAATTTGAACCCCTGTTGTTTGTAGCAATCACGTTAAAAACTTTTCCATCAATGTCATTTGAAAATTTGACTGTCAGATTGTCAAATGTCATTTGTCTACTGGTACTGTCATATTTGACAAACACCAAACTCGCGCATTGTGCTTGATCGGTATTTTATTTCGTTAGTATTTTAATAATCTTTGAATGTATACAAAAACTTCAGCTATTAACTATATTTCACACAAATTTTACTACTCTGTCATAAATTATATTACATTTTAATTTACAATGGAAGTAAAATTTGGTCCTAATTCCACTGAAGAGCCGGTAAGCCTTTTTCTTTTAAGATTCCTTTTCAGCTTATGAAGCACGTACCTACTAAATACAACATAAATGTTACTTGTATAAGTAATTTAAATATTCTTAATTATAATACCTCATTACAGAGTTTACTGTACCAACTTCAACGAAAAATTAAAGTGTTCAACACCAACAACTCCTTAAGTAGTAGAGGATACAACTTGATTACTTCTACGAGCAAATATGGCATAGTTTTTATAGCTTCACCTATGAATGTAAATGGAATCCTTTCAGGTAAACATCCTTCTAATATTGAAAGATCAATTCATTGGATCTCTTAATTATAATTACACATGAAAACTGTTAATAAAGAGTACCAAGATTTTAAAATGATTGGGTTTTATTGCTTACAATGATAATATAATACATTTATTTTATTATTTCAGTATATCACTTAAAAGATCTAATCGACAAGGAGAGTGAGCCTCCACATGTGTTAGTAGAACTTCAAGTGTCTCCTACACACATTGCTGTGAACTGTAATCAAGAGTGGCTTGCAGTAATTGGTGGACAAATGCTTCTTGTTTATAAATGTGTAGATTTTCAAAATGCAGTATGTATTTGTAAATTAAATTAGTATGCTGTTGATTAAAAACATGATGATAAATGTTATGTTTATATTACAGGAAATTAGACCGTCTGTATCAATAAAATGTGATGTAAACCCTTCTACATTTGTATCTTCTTTACAATGGAATCCATGCATTCCTGATACAATTGGGATTGTATACTTTGATGGTACTCTGTTGGTCAGTCAAGTCAGTACTATGCAAGTGAAGAAAATACAATCGAATGCTAGGTGAGATGGTTTTAATATTTTTATTATAATAAAGTATAATTTATTATATATTTTAACAGTTATAACTGTTAATGTAATACTAATAACTAATTGATTTAATACTTGAGAGAGACAATATTACATAGCCATTTATTATTTATATTTGAATAGCAATCAAAGACAAGGTCCAATATAGTCAAACTTTATATTTGTGCTTTACTCATTTTATATTAAAGCTTTATAGATTTTATGATATATTTTTTATTTCTAATCATACTTTGCATTATAATTGTATATTAATCAACAGATGCTTATGCTGGAGTCCAAAAGGTAAACAACTGGTTACAGGCAATAATGACGGAACACTTACACAATACAAACCAGACCTGTCTCAGATGAAAATGGTGCCAACTCCAAATTTGTTTGAGGGAGCTCCAGTTGAAGTACTGTCCCTTTATTGGATTGCCACATATCAATTTGCAGTTGCCTATAGAAATGCATCTGATAACAGCCGACCAGGTGAGCCTTTATTTTATGTATAGTAACTGAATATATATATTGTATTAAGACACTCTGTTCTCTACTTTTCAATCAAATGTAAGAAATAGAAATTTGAGTCACCAAAATCAACACTGCACTTTGACTTACCAGAGCAGGGGTAGAGAGGAGGTATTTTTTAATTGCCCTGAGTGAGGATTTTACACAAAATCTTCATATTAACATTCACATTAATTTTAAAAAGGAAAGACCTACCCATTTCTGTGGAGTATATGGGAGGATATATGTATATTATTATTGCAGCAGATGTATGTTTCATTTGATTCAAAAGATTCAAAAGTGCTTTCAAAATTCAATTTGAATAAAAAATATTTTAATAATGTTTTTTTAAAGAAGAAATCAACCACATAGCTTTACAAATAGTTTTTAATTTTTTCAGCTGTAACTATAATCAACACTCCTAAAGGAGGTGCACCATCTTGCATCAATTATGACGACATTTGCTACAGTACAGGGTCTGATAGACCTTGGTTTTATTATTTACAAGGAATCGCTCAATGGTAAGTGATATTTTTTTGCTGTAATTGGTAAGTGCTAGGATATTATTAGATTTTTTATTCTCTTTTTTTTCTTATTTTTATTAAATCAAAAGGACTATAAATATATATTACAAGTGAAGTCTTAAAGAAGCTTTCTAATTATACTTACCTATTCTTTTTTTCATACTTTATATATATTTTTTATTTATAAATATTTACTTTATAAATATTGTATTTGTAGTCTATATTTTTGGCCATTTATCTATCATAAGAGTAAATATGAAGGTTATTTTCATTATTTCTATGATGCAATTAATAAATCTTAGTAAAATATAAAAATATTGATTTTATTACAAAATCTTATAAGTTGCTGGGTGTTTTTGGTTTGTTGACCTTCTAAACTATAAGAAATGTTTATACTACTCTGTTATAATATGTTTCATTAATCATGCTTCTTTTCTGAGGGAACTATGACTGTGGGGGCCTGCCTAGNGTGGAGTATATGGGAGGATATATGTATATTATTATTGCAGCAGATGTATGTTTCATTTGATTCAAAAGATTCAAAAGTGCTTTCAAAATTCAATTTGAATAAAAAATATTTTAATAATGTTTTTTTAAAGAAGAAATCAACCACATAGCTTTACAAATAATTTTTAATTTTTTCAGCTGTAACTATAATCAACACTCCTAAAGGAGGTGCACCATCTTGCATCAATTATGACGACATTTGCTACAGTACAGGGTCTGATAGACCTTGGTTTTATTATTTACAAGGAATCGCTCAATGGTAAGTGATATTTTTTTGCTGTAATTGCTAAGTGCTAGGATATTATTAAAAAAAATTTTCTCTTCCTTTTCTTATTTTTGTTAAGTCCAAAGAACTATAAATATATATCACAAGTGAAGTCTTAAAGAAGCTTTCTAATTATACTTACTTACCTATTCTTTTTCTTTATAGTTTATAAGTATATTGTATTTGTAATCTATATTTTTGGCCATTTATCTATCATAAGATTAAATATGGAGGTTATTTTCATTATTTCTATGATGCAATTAATAAATCTTAGTAAAATATAAAAATATTGATTTTATTACGAAATCTTCTATCTTCTTCTGCGTAATGTTTAATGTATATATAACTTAATTCTGAAAAATATCTCCCATTTTAATCAAATTTTAATTACTTTTACTTAGGAACATAATACTGACGTCATCAGCAAACAGTATGGAAATAGCAACATTGGCGACTACAGATGGTGCTAACTGGGTGCAATGGTGTCAGGTACTACATATTGCTATAAGAACTTTATTATAAATTCAAATAATTTACACTTAACTCAACGCCGGGATTTTGCCTTGGTACCAGAGAGAATTCATTCCCTTGAGTGGAGATGCAACCCACGACCGTCGCGTTACAGTTACACCCTTATGCCCCAGCGCCCCGACGGCCTCAATAAATATACATATACATAAGAATTAATATGACATATATATTATGTTTATACAAAAAAATATGTACTTCTAATTTATATTGAATTTTACAGTCAGATGAAGCAAGACCAGAATTGCCTTTAACAAACAAAACTCAGGAAAACTTTCCAGTTGGAATCTGTGTGGACACTGCAGCTATACATCAAATACCTTGGGGTAAATAAAAAAATATAATCTTAAATAAATTAAACATTTAATTAACTTCAACATTTATTTCTAAGGTTTTTTCCCACTTAGGGATATAAAATATGTTCATTTCCTCGCTCTGGTAACTAAGCAAATCGCAGCGTTGAGTACCGCCACTCGACACGCAATGCCTCGAGAATTCGGCGAAAAGTATGGAATATCTTATATAGTCTTAATAGACTAGGCTATATGCGATGTAATGTTGAAATTAAATGGCATTTATTATCATTTTTCAGGTGAAAATGAAGTGCTTCCACCGATGCCAATATTACACGTTATATCTAACACGGGATGGCTAACTATATTTAATATAATTAATTTGAACAAATCTGCACCACAGTTATGCAGCCCAATTCAACCATTGATGCTACCTAACGCTGCTATGACGAAGTGAGTAAAATGTTTTAGTTTCGGGCGAAAAACTCAACGTCATTATAATTGCCAATCGGAAACAAAGTTAAATGACGTCCTCTCAAGTACTATAACAACAATGAACATATTTTACTTACTTAAATCTATTTGTTTATTTCGTTTTTATTTTTGAATTTACTGAATATTTCTCATTAATAAATTTAAATAAATACATGTGGTAACAAGACAAAGTGCGTGTTCCGCCACTGAACACTAGGTTCCCTCCGCCTACCCGCGGATATAATTCGGATTCCAGCGTGAAGAAGAAACAATAACAATAAAGAATACCAAGTATTTCATAAATTGCTTTCAGATCCATACCTGATGATGTGCCAGCGCAACAACCAACGCCCGCAGCACCACAACCAACGCCTGCAGCACCACAACCAAAGCCTGCAGCACTACAACAACCAAAGGTAAATTTTTATAAACATATGCTCTTCTTAACTTTAAAGGCACAAAAGGCTTTAAAGGCGTGGCGCAAGGACACAAAGTGTGATTGAAAACGCGACTGGTTGTGGTTTCGATCCCCACTCGAGAAAATAACATATTTATTTAAATTTATATTTCCATTTCTTCGCTCTGGTGTCGAGGTTAGCGCGGCGTTAAGTTCCGCTACTCAACACGCATTGCCTATAGAATTCGGTGGTAAGTGGGGAACTGCCTACCTTGCAGTGTGCGGGATACAGAGTAAAGCTTATTATTATTAATACATATTTTATAATTATTATACTTATTTATATTCTGAATAAATAATATTTAAGTAATAAAGACATATAAATTATTTTCTTATTATTAATATAGCAACAACTCCAATTAAAGGTTCAACCATTGCAACCGCAAATACCACAAGTTCAACCCGCCATACAATCTCAAGTGAAACCATCTGTGCAACCTCAACCAAGTGTGCAACAGCAACCAACTGTACAACCACAATTGCAACCTATAGCAACCCCACTGACGAAACCTATTCCTCAAGTCCCTAGTAATGTGCAACCTGGTATGATTTTATTAAACTATGTTTATAAAAAAAACAATTGAACGGTGTGAAGCTTTAAAAAATGTTATTAATTTATCCAATTTCTTTTTAGGTATAAAAAAAGAACCACCACCAACTGCTGCAACTGTGGCAACACCAACTATTTTGGTAATTAGTAACTTAAACTGTTTTTTACAATTATCTATATAATAACGGAAGTAAAAGAAAAAATGTTTTAATAGAATTATTAAAAAAAACATCAGATTGTAAAGAGAGTTCAAATGAAATAATAATTGGAATAGTAGTTTTTCTAATCTTATATTGTGGTAATTCTTTCTAATGAGTTTATCATTAAAGGAAATGCTATAAATTAATTTGATAAATCAGCCCCCTTTTATACTTTGCATTTATTTTAAATTAAATTATATCAAAATAATTTGAATTAACATAAAATAAATGCAAAGTTATTTTAATTTAGTATTAAAATTTGATAGGTTCAGCCAAATGTGCAAAAACTAGAGTCTGCAGAAGTGGCAGCTGCTTTGAAACTTGAGCAAGAAAAGATTAATAAAGCGAAAGCTAACCAAGAATTAAAGAAAATACTCATCAAAGAATTTAATGATTTTCAAATGGAGTTATACAAGTTCATGAGAATCACGCGGGACCGGCAGGATAAGGTAACTTTTTTAAATTAATACTTTACCAAATTAAATGATTGCTAAAATTGCGAAACTTAAATAAGTGATTATGAAAAACAACTAAAAATATTAAATAAAGAAAGTCCTGAAAAGACTGTAAATTGTTGTGAAAACAAATAATGGTTTTTGATTTAATTGGTCTTTAATATGGTCTTATATTCAAATGTAGAAATAACTTTTCTTATTAGGGAACGAAATGGTTAAAAGAGTTGGAACTTGGAAAGCTAGTATTAAGATACTCCGTTTACCATTAAAATACTTTCGGTCCTCATTTGGATTTTACGATAGTAAATATTTTATTCCCTCAAATTGGAATCGAACCCACAACCGTCGTATTTTCAGTCGCAAGTTTGTATCCCTGCGCCACGACGATCTCATTTTGATATTGACATTATTATTTAAGTTTCAAAAAGACATACAAGGGGCAAACTTGACAATGGAAATTAATATGGACGTGGATATGATAAGGAAGGAATGTGAAATGGATGAATTAAGGGAAACTGTAATTCAACTCAAACTAGAACTTGTTAGAACTTGTGCGGCCGTAGCGGAAGCTAGGACACATGCTGAGTGAGTATTTTCTTTTCCTATATTATTAGATAAATGCTATGAAAATATTTATTAGATTCAGAAAATAAATAAAAATGATAAACCATCACAACAAAGAAACAAATTTATCTAAGGCTCGTATTTTTAAACCGCTTTCAGGTCTAAGATCGATCTTGCGATGCCGTTTTCATTCATAAAATATGTATCGCCTAGTGACCTATTTACCTTTGTAGTGACCTATTTAAAGATGAAGTTTTGGGAAATGCCAAATAAAGATTTGTACAATTACGTTTTTGTACAAAAGTTATGGCAACAAAAAATTACATTATACTCAATCTCATACATTTTTAATGTGTTATTTCTTATCTCTTTTCAATAACAGAGTAAAAGGCCACCAAGAATGGACTCAAATGGACCCTTTAACAGCAAAACGTATAGCATCAGTTAAGAAACTCTCCTACTATGTGCAGAATCAACTCGATCAAGCAAGGAAGGCTCTCGATCACAAATGGAACGAAATGTTGGCTAGAGAAGAGAAAACGAAGTATGTTTAATCATTCATTCACACGTTTTCCCGCATATAGACAGACGACCAAACACGCAGCTTTGCTGACTTTTCGCCGTATTAACACTGCAGCTAAAGTTCCATTAATGCTGTTACCGGCAGCAATACGCCTTTCCACGTCCATCTCTACTGAACATACTTCTTAAATATATTAAATCATATTTAATTTTAATAATATATTATTAATCGAAACGTATCTTTTTCAGGCCAGGAGAGCGTATGATACGCCCCATACTAGATGATGTGTACCAACCGCTGGTGAAACAGCAGGAGATACTTAGTAGGCAACAAGCCGTTATAAAAACCTTAAGGAATACTATGAATGAATGTAATATCACACCTTCATTTAAATCGACTTCGCTGCTTCGTAGTACACCGTTTAAAAATAAGTAAGTGCTGAAATAAGTGTGATTAACTATTTAAAAATATGAATTGTAGTTCAAGAGTGTGACTGTATACATAACAGTTGTGGATTCGGTTTCCACTCGGTAAAATCAAATATTTAATATTTTCATTCACTAGCTCTGATAACTATACAAAGCCCTGGCGTTATTCGTGGCGTTTTTCTTTTCACTTTTATAACTTTTTCCAGAGATCCACTATCAAAATTGACCAAAAATATCCTAAATATGAGTATAGAACCTCAAAATAAAGCAAAGGAACAGTTACTCAATTCACAAAAACTAGACGCACTTAGAGATATACTATCAAATCACAAACCTATTAAAATTAAACCTGTAAGTGTGGAAGTGACACAGCATTTGGAAAATATGAAGAAAAAGTATGAACAAAGTGTTAAAGAGAGAGAATTGAAGGAACAGCAAATGGCAAACAAGGCTGAAAAAGTTATAATAGCAGGTAAGTTGTGAAAAAAGACGCACATCGTCCGACTGTAAACATGGCGTGGGTTTGATTTTCTCTCAGGCCAATGATTTTTTTTTTTATTTTTCTCCTTTTGGTAATAAGGCAAAGCTCGGCGATAAATTCTGTATTTCAACACTCAAATTCTCGAAATTTGTGCGAAAAGTGGTAAAAGGGCCTCTGCCTAACCTGATATATGGAGGATACAACGTGAAGCTAAAAAAGAACATAAAATGATATTACGTAATTTTCGAATTTATGGAAATCATTGTAAAATTACAAGGTCAACAAAGATCAAAGTTTGGGTTAACATAAGGTTCCCATTTTCAAGCGACTGGGTGTGGGGTCAATCCCCACTCGAAGAAGGGAAATATTTATTTATATTTTAATTTCTTAACTCTGGTGTCGAGGCAAAGCGCAGCGTTGAGAATTCGGCTGAAAGTGTGGAACGGAGTGTCTTAACACGAAGTTCCCTCTGCCTATCCTGCTGTGTGCAGGATACAGCGTGAAGCTAATTTATTAACATTTTTAAGAACTGGAACAAGAGAAACCAGCTGAGCAATTCCTCGAACCTCAATCATCTGCGTTTCCGCAAATGCAAAATGAATACAAAGTCATTACACCGAGTTTTAAACAAAGCATACCGCAAATTACACCAAGTTTTATGAAAAATGATGGAAACACTTTTAAACCACCTATTCCGGCTCAAACAGCGTTTACTTGTAAGTTCTTAAGTCGGAGTTTATCTTGTTTTTTATAGTTCTAGAAAATTCTTAAATAAATTTGCATTTGTAATATAAGG
The DNA here is from genome assembly GCA_036379175.1 of Heliconius cydno galanthus. Classification (NCBI taxonomy): domain Eukaryota; kingdom Metazoa; phylum Arthropoda; class Insecta; order Lepidoptera; family Nymphalidae; genus Heliconius; species Heliconius cydno. The sequence goes on along the minus strand of JAKRZM010000163.1, from coordinate 32,146 downwards.
CTACCTAGTTCCGTGCATTTTCATTTCGTGGATCTGGTAAGAAAGTGAGGAACGGAGTGTCTTAACACCATGTTATTTTTGCTTACCTTGCTGAATGTAGAATACAGGATGAAACTAAAAACATATATAATATTTCAGTCGCACAACCACCTGTACCAGAAGCTAAACCAGACATAGTAAAAGAGTCGCCGATAAAAACACCTACGTTTTTCAAACCGGCTGCTCCTGTCGCTAGGACTTTGTTTACTGATGGTAATCGTTTTATTTATAAATTTACATATGTTTTAATAATTGAATCTATATCAACGTGCAATTATAACCGCAGCAGATTATGAGTTCATTTCTCATTCATTGATGAAATGAATATATTTATTATTTAGCCACTCTATGGTAGCAAGGAAAAGCGCGGTGTTAAGTTCCGCTAGGTGTCTCGAAAATTTGGCAGCAAGTACAAAATGTCTTTACACTAGGTTTCTATTAGATTCCTTTAGCCTTGCTTTATGAAGGATACAGGATTAAGGTAAAAGAAAATAAAATTATTATTTTTATAGAACCCACTGAAGAAAAACAAACTGAAATCAAGCCAAAGCCAATCCAGAATATACAACAAATACCAGCAGAGCCTAAAATGACTGCCAGTCAAAACACGAAGAGTTTATTAAGACAATACATTCTTAAAGAATCTAATGACAATTTAATAGAAAATAAAGATAAAAACGATTCAAATAATTTTATGGGACAAAATATTTGTTCACCAACGGCTTTTGCAAGTATGTTTTTTTGGTATACTTTTTTAATATATACTATTTATATATGCAACAATGCTATAAGACTTTTTGACAAAGCTTTAAATTATAAAGTAAATAAAAAACTCATTTTATAATTAAAACATATTTAAATTTGGAACAATAAAATTCAATTGATTACAATAACTTTGGTTGATCTGAAACTGCAGTTATTTGATATAATCTGTACAGTCTAGTCAATTAAAAAAATATTGAATGCTAATATTAAAAATTTACACCATCCTTGAAGTTAACTAATGGAAATAGAAAGATATTAAGGATTCAAAATCAATTTTTTTCAGTTTCCAAACCACAGACTGCGGCGGCGCCATCTGCAGTATTTGCGTCTAAACCAATAGCTGATATGGCTAACATGTTTTCAAAGTTCCAAACCGAAGGTCCTGTTAAATCAACCGTAAATCCAAAATCGAGTGAAACTGGAGAACCAGAGGCTGGTTCTATCGCAAAAGAAAAAGCTAAGGAAGAAACACCTATAACTAATATGTTTACTCTCAAAACCTCTCAACAAACACCGTTAATTAGTAAGAATCAAAATGTACCAGATGTTATAAAAGGTGGTCAAGGATTTGTTTTTGGCAAGGTCGATAGTAAACCTTTTTCTGCATTAAAAACTGATGACGTAGCTGAGAAACTTAAAGAAAATGTGCCAAGCAAACCTATAGATAATAAAAAGATAGGAACAGATAAAAAAGAAGATTTGAAGCCTTCAATTGTACCATTGACTGGCAATGTGCAAACTTCCCAATCTGTTATTATAGGTAGTGTATTGTTTTAGTCACTTTTTGTGTTGATTTTTACCTTTTGCATCTTGAGAAAACTGAAGCTACTTTTAAGTTTTTAATAAAATTGTATAATGAAGAAAGAATGAAATTAATTAACTTCCCCAAGTGAGAGTCGAACCCACAACCGTCGCATTTACAGTCACACGATTAGCCATTGCTCTACAATGGCCTGATATATAAAACAATAATAACATGTTATCTTCAATTGCGCTTGCCTATTCACAATACTACAGTACAGTTGTAAACTTTTATGCATTGTTCACTCGAAACGTAAGAAAACCCCTAAGAAAAAATCCGTGCAGGCATTTACAGCTAACTTCAGTTTTTATTTTATTTACAGTTGATCTAAAAAAACCGGCCGCTGAAGCAAAAATAGAAAAAGTGCCATCCTCAATATTCAGCGGTACTCCAGCTGCGCCTTCACCCACAGGTATGTTCAATTGTGTTTAAAACATATTTATTGCAATGAAAAAATATTTACTTGTAAATAATACAATCTTTGAGCCCACCTTAGAGCAATGGCACAGCGTCTGACTGTAAACGCGATGGTTGTTGTTCCCACTCGGAGAATGAATTATTTTCATTTCCTCGCCCTGATAAGAAGACAAAGCGCGGCGTTTAGTTTTGCCATACAAAACACAATGTGTATAAAATTAGACGGAAAGTGGAGAATTGATGTCTTAATACGAAGTTTCTTTTGCTTATCCTGATATATGTGGAATACTGAGTGAAGATTAGAAATTACAATAAAAAATAAAATAATAGTGTATCCCACACAGCAGGGCGGGGAGAGGCGACCTAGTGTTTACACCCCGTTCCAAACTTTCCGTCGAATTTTGGCGACATTGTGTATTGAGTGAGAGAACTGAACGGCACGCTTTGCCTCGACACAAAAGTGAAGAGAAAATATAAATTTAAATCAATATTTGGTTTCCTTGATTACTCAAGTAACTAGTACTACTAACTAGAACTAGTACTAGTTATATAACTAGTCACGTTTACAATTACACTTTGTGTCCCTGAGCAACGACTGATCTATTAACAAAAAAAAAATGATTTCAGTTGCCAAGCCCCAACAAGGATTCTCAGCTATATCAACACCGAGTGATACATCAACAATATCAGATAGTTCTGCAAAATCTGAAACTACGCCTAAAAGTGTGATATCCGATCAATCGAACAGTACTAGTGTAACTGTGACATTACCCAAACCAAAAGAATCTGATTCTATAAAAACAGATGCTCAACCAGAGAATTTAAGTGTAAAACCTATTGTAGCAACAACAGCTGCGATTACTAGCGTTGAATCGAAACCAGTAGAAACTTCGGCATCAATTGTTACTTCAAACTCTTCAGTGTTTTCTTCATCTTCTACAAATCAAACAACTCAAGGATTGAATTGGTTTGGAACACAAACATCGAGCTCTCAAAGTATCTTTGCTTCAACCACTCCACCGTCTACAACATCTGTGTTTGGTACTTCGTCAGCTCAGAATTTATTTAGTTTGGCCGCGTCTAAATCTGTATTCGGAACTTCTACTACGACGACACCAAGTTCTGTGTTGTCCCAAAGTTCTGTTTTCGGTACATCGCAGTCTACACCTAGTCAAGTTTTCGGGACGTCCACACAGGGCTCTATATTCGCAACGACTACGGAAAATCAACCACCCGCCTTTGGACAAGCGCAAACGACTGAAGCATCCGTTTTTGCAGCTAAAACTACACAACCTTCAGTTTTCGGTACTCCAACTCAAACGACTCAAACATCAGTTTTTGGAAACACAGCGCCTACAACACAAGCCTCAGTTTTTGGAAACCAAGCTCAAAGTACGCCAGCTTCAGTGTTTGGTACACCAACTCAAACTTCTCAAAATTCTGTGTTCGGAACACCAACTCAAACGACTCAAACATCAATATTCGGAACGCCAACTCAAACAACTCAAGCGTCTGTTTTTGGTACTCAAACCGCTACAACTCAAGCATCAGTATTCGGATCACAAACGCCTACAACTCAAGCATCGGTCTTTGGAACGCCGACTCAAACGACTCAATCTTCGGTGTTCGGAACGCCTACTCAGACTCAAGGAACAACTCAAGCCTCAGTCTTTGGTACACCTACGACGACTGCACAAAGTTCCTTATTCGGTGGTGGGGAGTCTGACTTATTTGCATCAGCAAGTATTTCTACTACGAGCGCGTCCCAAACTAGCGGCGGAAGCATATTTGGAGGGTAATTGAGTATTTTAAACATTTCTTTTTTAAATTTCTTTACTTGTTTTGAATATTTAGAAATATGCAGTTAGCTTTGATTAGCGTTGATCTTTATATATATTAAAACGAATCTAATTATATATAATAATCTTTTTAATAATAAATTTAAATTGACATACGACCACGGCTATCCTTTAAACTATATGTCTATCGGTATGACTTATCAAAATACATTAAGATATAATATGTGTAAGTTGTTTATTTACAGTCGGTAAATTTAATATAAGTTTGTATGTAGTAATTTCAGCAGAGATTATTTTCTTGTTTCGTACTTTTTAGAGCGTGTTTTAGTTTTTATATCTATAGCTTTATATAGCTATAGCTTTACTTAGCAGTGTAGACAGGGGAACAACACTAAAGCGGGGAAATGTAAATTGTAAATATATCATCTCCTCAACCGTCCTGTTTTTACTACGGCCTCTATAATATTTTACTCCAATTATTTATTGTTTAAATAAATTAAATATAGCTATAACATCTTCTATATGACAGCTCACCAGGCTCAGTATTTGGCAGCGCCAACACAAACGTGTTCGGAGGTAAAGCAAACTTCACGGGTTCAAATCCGGCCGCGTCCAGTATATTTGGTGGAGCTGCTACTGCTGCATTTGGTCAGAAACCAGCTAATGATTTTTGGAGTGGTGGCAACAGTGGTAGCGGATTTGGTCAGGCCGGTTTTGGTGAGTATTTCATATATTTTTTGAACAGTTTGTTTTCCAGTTCCCGCCGAAATTCGAGATCGCTAGTGAGAATCGGAATCGAACTTACAACCGTCGCGTTTATAGTCACACGTTATGCCATTGTGCTACAACGGCATATTAGTGGGCAAGTATTATTTATTTGTTGTCTAACAAATCTGATTGATAGTAACAGGTGCATTTTTTTTAATAAAAATACATCGAAATTTTCTATAACGTATTTTCCTTTTGTAATTGTAGAATAACCAATGTAAAAAATATATAAATCTAACCATTTCCAGGTCAACAACCAACTACACAAGCTTCGTCCATCTTCGGTACGTCAGGCGGTAGTTTTAGTACGCCGAATGCCCAACCGTTTGGAAGTCCTCAGCCGTTTGGTGAAAACAAGCCATCTGTGTTCGGCACACCGCAGCAACAAACTTGTATGTATTGTATTGTTATTTATACCAATTTAATGTTTATGCTGCGTATACAGTCCACGACAAAACACATAGTGTAGTGGAAACTAGCGATGTTCTTTTTATGAATAAAATATAAGATAATCAAAATCTAATAAAACTTAAAATAATAATCATGACATGTATAATAACGACAATATAATACTTTGAAACTAGGAGGCTCTTTCATAAGGTGAGGCATCTATCTCGGTTTTACATTAAGTTTGAAAGTTTTTTCACCAAAAACAGTAATTATAAATTTACTTTATTATCGTTAACAAGTAATATAAAATAAATATTATCTTTTTCTATCGTGTTCACTTATTTTTGTTGGGGATTGTATATTTATTTTTTGTATATTTATATAATTATTAATTTACCATTCATCGATATGCAAGGCCTTAATTGTTTATATGTAATTAATATTCGAAATACAATGCATCCTGGCGCAGGGGTACAAACACGCTATAAGGTTGTGGGTTCGATTCCCACTCTAGGAAGTGAAATATTTAATATTTTCATTGTCTCGCTATGGTAACGAGATAAACTGCAGCGTTCATTTCGTTCGTTTGGGAGCTACGACATCACAGACATACATACAGATATTCTCCCATACACACATCCCACTTACAACACCCCACAGAATTAAAAGTGGGACATATTTAAATATTGTTTCTTATGTTTTATTTAAAGCTCCCACCGCATTTGGAGGATCACCTGTGTTTGCATCGAAACCAGTATTTGGTGGATCGCCGGGGTAAGATTTTTCAATACATAAAAACTAGTGTATTTTATTTTGTCTGAAATAAAATAATATTTTGCTTAGTAGTCAAAAAAATAAAGTTACGTTACGTTACGTTACGTTACCTTTTTTTCTTAATATTTTTAGGTTTACGTTTTATCTCTAGCGAGGTGGGTAGGCAAAGAAAATGGTTGGTTATTGAAAATATTATTCCAACATAATATCTTATAACCTTTTGTGGAAAACAGACAGACATACATTTCTTTACGCTGAGCTTAAGTTTCGCCTCAGCTTCACGTTGTATCCCGCATATAGCAGGGTAGGCGCAAACATAATGTTAAGGCCATTCCAGTCCATTCCCTACTTTATATCGAATTTTCAAGACATTCCGTGTCGAGTGGCGAAACTCAACGCCGCACCTTTGTGTTGCAGTAGACTATTTTTAATTGGTTATTTTCTTTACAGTTTCGGATCATCAGGTTTCGGTGGTTTCAATAAAAGTCCTGGCACCGGTTTTGGAGCTCCGGCCACGTTTGGCGGCGGTGGCGGCTTCGGAGCGCCCGCCTTTGGAAATACTTCACCCGGGAAAATGTTTGGAAATACTACTTCTAGTGAGTTTTATAATTATTTTTTTTGAGGACGGACTTTTTAAATTTGTTTTTAAAGGGTTTAAGTTTAATCGACACGGCGATTATATAACATTAATTTAATGTAGTACTAGATGAAGAGTAGTGTAAATGCATGTTTACAGTGAAGGCTATATTATTATATTTAGATAAAGCAGTTATTGTTTTTTTTTTTATATATATATACTAAAACTAGAAAAACTAGAATTATTCTACTAGAATTATTATATAAAAAAAATTACTTAGAGAGAGACTCCACTCGCGGCTCTTGGAAGCCGCATTGAGGGTTTTCAAGAGCCGCTAAACCGAGGATGTTTAAAATTTTATTCAATATTTTAATCAATCTTTATTAAAGCAGTAATGAGTTTCAGTCGTCAGAGAAAAGTGAAGACTGCTAATTTCTTTCAATCTATCTCAAGAAAACATCCAAAAATTATTAAAACCCATTTATTTCCAGGTTTCGGAACCCCGACCCAATCTAATTCGACATTCGAGGCGTTGGCCACACAAAACACGTTGACGTTCGGTAACCTAGCGCAGCAGACCACGCAACCTGCGCAACCTCAACCGCCCACTTTTAATACGTATGTTTTAATTAATTAGATTTAATTGAGGCCGTGGCGGCCGTGTCTCAGGGGCACAAGGCTGTGACTGTAACGCGACTGTTGTGGGTTAGATCCCCTTCTCGAGGGAATGAATTATTAATAAATAGTAATTCATTTCCTCGAGAAGGGGAATATTTTCATTTCTTCTTCAAGTTTAATTTATTTATTTTTTAGTTACGACTCAGGAGCACAAACGCGTCCCTGTAAACGCGACAGGTTGTGCGTTAGATGTCTACTGAAGGAAATTAAATATTTTATTTTAGTTCCGTCACTCAACACGTAATATCTCAAGAATTCGGCAGAAAATGAGGAACGGAAGTATCTTAATTGGAAAAAAAGAATTCTAACACTAGGTTTCCTGGTTCTCTCCACCTAACGTGCTATGGAAAGGGAGGGAAGAGAAGTTAATAATCAAAAACATACAATCCAGCTAAAATATAAATAACATAAAAGGGTTATGAAAAGATAATATTATATATTAATTCAACAGGTCTCCTTCTTTCACTGGTTGGCGCGGCTGATGATTGTATTATAAAGAACGTGCCTCAAGAAGCAGGCACTAAAAGACTGACAAAAATAGCTTCGATATCAAACAAGTGTCAATAGTGATGTGTAACTGATTAATAAATATAGTTTTTATAATTTTTTTGTTTATAATTTTGCATTTTTAACCTTTTGCTTACAAATTAATTCAGTTTTTAAATTTCGCTCTTATAGTGTTAGTAATAATTGATATTTGCATAGGGATAATAAATAAAAATGTATCCCTGTAGTATGTTATAAATAACATGGACATTTTATTAAAAGAAAATGTTAAAACTACAATAAAATTTAAAGAGTTCCCCAGGATCCTATCATCAGATCTTGACATGGTCACCATGGGACCACCTGTGAGGTATATTTTTTCTTAGGTATAACTTATTTTGTGTAATTTTCATGATCAATAAATAATATGAAAGGATTGTTATACTTTCTTTTATATTAAGTTTTTAAAAAGGTGTTTTTTTCTTTTCAGACTTTATTTTTTCAAATTAGGTACAGTACGGTCGACGATACGTGGCCACCCTGAAGTTAGAACTTTTGCGCATTTCACTCCGAAAGAAAATAACAAAAATAAATCGAAAATTAAATTCAGCGCAGCCATCTACAGATAACTTCAGAACCCTACGGCCATGAGTCCTCGACCGCACTGTATTCGCATGCGACTACTTAATAAATATCAATAATATAAGTAATCGTGAGTGTCTTAACACTAGGTTTCCTCTACCTACAGTTCTGGGATACAGTGTGAAACAAAAAAATGTATGTAAGGTTGCTGGAGAGGAATCTTCCAGATTAATTTGCGTAGATAAACAAATACATTAAATAATAACTTGGTCTGATATGAAATATACGAGCACTTAAATCTCGTGACAAGCTTTGCAATGATATAAATTATGTAATAATGTTATGAGTTAATAGTAAATGTTTTAAGTGTAAAGTTACTATATAAAAACTTTAATTTAACCACAACCAACAACGCATATCGATATTTTTTTCGAATGATTAATTTTGAAACTAAAACTCTTACATATAAACTTCAATAGATATTTTTATACATTTTATACAGAATAACTTTTAAATACAATTTGCAACCAAATCATTGGAAATGGCTCTTCACTAAAAGTGCTCTCAATCAGTTCAAGTGTACTAGCACGGGTTATTCAGGCTGTCGAATATATTTTTTTATTGAAAAGCACGTTTCACTTATGACGTCAAGTTAAGTACTTACTTTAATTAACGATTTTGCTATTATATTGCTTTTGGTCTGTTGTTAATAAATATACCGAAACTATCTAAGATATCTGTATCATATAGTGATATAAATAATAAATATCCAAATATAAAAAACGGATACGTAAAATTTTAAATATAAGTTACTTTAAAAATAAAGTTCATTTGTGTGATATATCTAATGTAACATCTAACACATTTTCCCAAGGATACGCGCATCAATAAATATTACTGTTGTTATGAGAAGTGATGAAGACAAATGTGATTTTTGGGCTGCTAAAAAGCTAAAATATAAGAGAAATAAGTATAACTGCCAGAAATGTTATGCCTTGAATCACTTTACAATTTCTTAAGCAAAACACTAATACTGTAAATCATCTAAATGTTAACTCGTTTTATGAAAAACAAAAGAAATAAGCTGTTTCCCTTTTTTATTTAGACGAACATCAAGAAACAATTAAGTTTATTTGATCTAAAATAGAATACACCCCCATTTTTTTTAGTAATAGCAATTTTCAAAATGGAACGTCATAATATATATCTTGACATTGACAGTGACAGATGATTTACAGTGCAACTTGCACTAAATATGTATAGCAAATTGTATTTCACACGGTTTTTTATGATATAACTGAGTAATATATAGTGAATTTAAACTTACTTCTCAACTATGTTTAATTTGTGTTATATTTTAAAATTATACTGCTTCTAAGCACACAATGTGGGTTCTGTGTGTTACAATATTTCTGTTTTGTGCTCGAGGATATGCTTCTGACGAAGTTAAAAGCGATAAAAATGTTATTGTAGATTGTAGCACATTGAGGCTAGGGCAATATATTTGCCCTGATCCTAGTAAAGATCAAATAGACCCAGTAACTCAACAGTTTTATGGTTGTACTAAAGGAAAGGATATTCCTTCTGAAGGAGAAGCTGAGGGTAAGATAACATTTACCTCTATTACCACTATTTAGACTGATGATTGTACTGTATTACACTCTTTCTTAGCAAGATATACATTAGTTCTGTTTTGTGTTTTGTTGTATAATGTTAGCACCTACCTTGTAAAGATTTTAAAAATGTAATGGATTTTGTTTGGTTGAATGATTGATTTTTTAACTTCATTTATATTGTTTTCTTTTCAGTGTTCTGCATAGCAGCAGATGGCATAATATGTAATGACACTAAGAATTCCACATTCACAAGGAAAATGCCATGTAAATGGACGTTAGTGACTCATTTTTTTAAATAATCTTGTGAGAAACAAATGAAAGTGCTGAGCAATAAATGTATTAATATAAGTAATATTTAAAAATGTTTACAACTTTATATTCTTTGTGTATTTTCAGAAATGGATATTCATTAGAAGTCACTTTATTATTGTCAGTTTTCCTGGGCATGTTTGGGCTAGATAGATTTTATTTGGGCTATCCAGGAATAGGATTAGCAAAGCTATGTACTCTTGGCTTCATGTTCCTTGGGCAATTACTAGACATTATACTAATAGCTGCACAAGTAAGAGTTTGAAAATTTAATTATTATCCAATTTATTTGCTTTTTTTAAAGGCTACAATAGCTATTGTGGTACAGTGAATGTAAAGAACCAGAAAACCCACAATGGGTTCAATCCCTAGTTAGAGGATGGAATTATTTTCATTTCCTACTCTAAGTAAGATAAAGATCAGCTTTAAGATATGCGATTAATTAATCATATAATACCTAATATGGGCAAAGAATTAATAACAGACTGTTGATGACAGCCTGACAATAGGTTGGGCTCTGCTTGCTCTGTTATATGTAGATAAGCAGAGAACCATTTAAATAAATACTGCATTAATTAATGTCATATTCTATGCACAGTTGATCACATGGCACTGGCATTAGTAGCTATTGATATTTAAATTGAGAAATACTTATGAATAAAATTAAAATTCATATCTTCAGGTAGTTGGCCCAGCAGATGGTTCAGCATATGTCATCCCATACTACGGCGCCGGGGTTACTGTTGTAAGGAGTGATAATGAAACATATCTACTCCCACAAGCTGATTGGCATAATATCACTTGACAGTGGGGGACAATATCCTTTGAGATTGATGAGGATTACGAATGGACTTAACATGAACCTTTTGTTCTAGTGACCATTTTCCTCCAAGGTTACGATAAACTGTGATTATCCAATTTTGTAGGTAATAATCAGAAATATAATTACAAAAAAGATGTCAAATTTAAATATAATTGGTTTTGATTTTGTTATAATAATTATTTAAAACTACATACCCAAGAAAAATAGTGCTAATTCACTGTAAATAATATTTTATATGAATAATAACTTGATTAGATTAATGCTTATTTTCTATATAAATAAGGTGTAAAAATGTAAATAAAGTTTTTTAAATGTATATTCATTTTATTTTATTAATAAATATCTACATATTATTTACACTACACTTAAGTAAGTTGAAGGGAAGTCTCATGTTGGAGCTACATTTTTTTCTTCCTCATTATTTTCAGAATCATATAATGACACATCTGAAGGTGGTGCTAGTAGAGTAAATATCACAGGTATATTGGCTAACTGTGGGTTGTTATATTTTTCTAATAATCTTATCCATGACAGCAATGAATCTCTTGAGGATGTTCCTGTTATGATAATAAGAATATTTGATTAAATTATTTGAATTTTAAAATTTTTCCATACCAAGCAGCAGGTTGATTACTTCACTAGCATACATTATATTCTGAAGTTGTTTAGTAATTCACAAGTTTGGCTCGAACAAAAAAGTAGAACAATTAGTTATTCAATTATTTGCTATAAGTATGGAAATACTAATGCAAACTATGAGTGAAATTACCTAATTTCAATCATAATTTGCATTAGCATTTCTATGCAAGTTCATTTATTGACACATGGTACAGCTTTATTTGTGTCTTATGGATATTATTTTATTATAATAAATATGTAATCAATATGTTGTGTTGAGACACCTTTCTCTGTTTTCTATCCAATTTTGAGACATTGTTTATTGACTGGTAGAACTCAATGACTTCCTTTGTCTTACCAGTGCCCAGAACTGAATAGAATTAATTTTCCCCAGTGGGAATCAAACTTACAACCATAGCGAAAAGCTCTCTCACTACACCACATTGGTTTTTATTAATTTAATATATAATTTTCATATAAATAATTTAAGTTAATAAATGACAAATTTAAATTTAAGTTAATAAATTTAAATACACACCTGTGGCACACACTGCAACAATTGTCCCGTCATCTTGTTCATGTACTGTGCTTTTGACTTGTGGCAATGTTACTTTACCTATAACACCTGGTATGCTGGGAGGTTTCTCCAAATTTGACACATCTAAAAAAAATTTGATGTACTAACTACAAAAAGGAAAAAATTAAAAACTTATATTTTCATATTATAAATGCCTTGTCCTTTAATTATTACTTGGAAAAATAAATATAACACATTAAAATTCTTGTCTTAATGAGAATGGAGTGTCTTAACACTAGAGTCCCAGTTTCCCTTTGCCCACCCTACTATGTGTGGGATACAATGTCAAATCAAAGAAAATATTTAATCATACCATCCAAATCAGTATCATCATTATATTCAGGTCTTGTCTTTCCTAGTAGAGTATAGTATGTAACAACATGATGTCTTAAATACACATTGTATGGGCCTTTGATTGTTAAAGGTACATCAACAGGTTGTTCAGCCAGTAGTACTTGCTGCATTCTACTTTGTCCACTTACTATCCATGTTTTATCTAATGATGCCTCTATTTCTTCTGTCTAGCAAATAATTTTGAAGTTATATACAATTGAAATGTGTGATTACTTGGTGGTATTCATATAAATTTGTATAGAACCTGTTATGGTGCATCTGCATAGTATCTGATTGTACATTGTATAGTTGTAGGCTCAATTATGTGATAAGACAGCACCGCAGTAACAATATAGAAATATCTTGAAAGATGGACAGAAAGTAGGAAACAAAGTGTCTTAACAACAGGTTCTTTTTTTCTGCTATAAGCGGAATACAATATGAAGCTAAAAAATCTATATAACTTTGTAATAGTTAAATTTCAAATTATCACCTGCCAAATATTAATCTGTGTATCAGGATCTACTGAAGATATTCTTTGGATTGCAAGTTTTGCAAGTTCTAATGTGTCACCGGGAAGTTCTTCAGGCAAGTGCCATGGACTAAGATTTTTAAACTTAGGCATCCAATACATCATTCTCCAAAACTTTCTTAAAGGTATACCTCTTTTACCAAATATATTTAACAACATCTGCTCCATTTCTGAATCTGGCATTACTCCTAAAAACAACTTATATTTTAAGTTAAGATGTAGAACATTTCTACGTAAGTTTTCATATACACAAGTTCATTAAATATATTTTACTAACCATTATTTTCCATTTGTTCTAATAAATCAACTGCACACTGTTGTTGTTTAGGATAGTGCAAAAATTCGGCTTGAAAGATGTTAGTAGGTATAAACTTTCCCTTTGGCAGTACTTCTATCAAAGCTTTATATACTTCTAAATCCTTTTGAACACCAAACTCCGACATTCGACCTAATGCGGCATAAATAAATTCGACGTGACCACGGCGTCTGGTGTCTCGATCCTCAAACATTTTTATTACTTCTAGATAAGTATTCTTAGTTTTTTGAGGTTTTGCTAAAAATGGATCGTACGTAACTAATTTCTTTTCTGAACCTTTCCATCTTTGAAATAAAATATTCGCAGAACGAGCTTTAATAAAATTTCTTAAGATGCTATTTACATTCATATTGGAAATTGGCTCGATATACTGTTTTTATGATTTATAATCTTTTATTTACATATTTTAATATAATTTAAAAGAACATTTTAAATTTTCAAAAGTTGAGGTTATGTTTACGTTTTAGTCACAATGACATTTCTGTTCTAAAGATAAGACCTACCTAAAGCACAGATTAATAAATAGTAAACTGCATTGTGCAATACTTTCTCAAATATTTTGACATGTATACTTCTTAATTTTAATTTTAAAACAGAAGTAAAAAATATAAGCATAGTTTTATTGTAATCAGTAAATTTTGTAATGCGTAATTTATTTTTATATGCAAAATTAAAATGAACGTGTCTTTAGTAAAACCATTGGAGGTCATTCATACTTTTTGATTCTGTTTTCGCGGGCTAACATTTATCATTCATCCGTTTACCGGTAGTTGAAGTTCTGAATTAAGAGAGTTATGTTGTCCGTATGCGTCGCAAAGTTACGTATATAAATACGTAGTATTTTAAACGAAAATCTATTTTGGATAAAAGTCATTGTATTATTAATAATTCAAGTTATAAAGAGTGATATAATATATTTGTTTTAATGTTATTTTCTGTGTATTCTTAAAGTTGATAAGTGACAATGTATAAAGAAAAAGTTTTTAGTGTTAATTTCTTTTTAATACTAGTATTTAGTACAGCTGGTAAGTTCAATACTTTATTTGAATAGCAATAAATTTTAGTTTTTTGTTAATTAAAATTTGTCGTGTCGTGTTTTTTCTTATCATTAATATAAGCATATGGCATATATGTGTTTTTTTTTTCAAATTTAAATTCAATTAGTAGAATATTTAGCTTAATAATATTTTACAGGTATTTTCTGTAGATTTTGTATTTCATATAAAGAGTATAATATTAAAAATGAAAGTTTAACATTTTGCTGAATGTTTGTTTTTGAAATTTATAAATCATTTTAATTTAAATAATTTCTTTTTTAATCTTTTGATAATATATGTTTAAAAACCATATAGATAAGATAACGTAATCGTGACTTCAATAAGTGTAATAAATTTATATTACATACTAACTATAATGGCATTGACTTGAAGTAGTATGCCATTTGCACATGAATTATTAATTATCAGCACACTAACCTGTTTTTTAAACATAATACAAATAAGAATTCAGATATATTATATATTTTATCATATAACGTTACTTGTTAGAAAAACATAATTTTTTAAATTTAAAGTATATATTATGAATTCAACAAAAAATTGTAAAATCTTCAATAAAATAAAAACACAATTTTAATGAACCTAGATTTATTTTTTTAATCATATTCGTTTCTAAATTATTACGAAATAAAAAATGATACTGAAATTTCTTTATTTTTATTTAAGTACTTATGTAGATTTTTTAGTTAGTTTTTTTTACTTTTTATTGAATTAGTACTTAATTTTAATATTATAAAAATGTTATATAAAATTGGCAATTCCATACTATTTTTGTATTCTGTATGCATGCCTTATTTCTTTATTTTTACAAACTGACATTTTAGGATTTTTTAAGTGTTTTTCCACACTGGATAGAAAATACTTTAAGACAAGACAAGGCGCGGTTTCGAGTCCCGATAAGTTTATATTTTTGTTATTTACGTTTGTTCTATTTCTGTCGGTCCATAAAATAAAATATATCAATTTAAAGTATATTATTTGGCAAAATTGCTACAAACATTTATGAAATTAACTGAAACTTTAGTTTATAATGTATAGATAGATATTTACACTTAAAAGTGACAACATAATGTAATTAATAAATAATTGTATAATTCAAGCGGGCGGAGCCGCGGGCAGATTGCTAATTGTAAATATAATATTAAACACGTGGCGAAGTTGTAAGTAGATCATAAACAATTTACGTAAAGGTAAATGACGTTTTTCTCGTTTATTCGTTTATCTATTGCAACTGCAATGATATATTCTAATTTTTATCATGTTTATATCGTTGGGCTTTTGGGCTGCGGTCCAAACGCCCACGTATTCTATTTTGCTGTGTTTACTTTTAATCAACTGTCAGACGACGACTATGTCTACCTATGAAGCTGTATCATTATTAGATTTTATGTCACTTCCGTAGTGACAGGTCACTATTTTTTGGTACTTAATTTTTTAAAGATATTTTAACTGTCTCCCACACATAGTCCGCTCATTTTAAAAATTATTACTTATATCTGTATCTTATTTTTATCTGTTACTTTAATAAGGTTTTTTAATAATAAATGTTTTGCTTTTCTAATGTAATCTCTTTGTTTCTTAGTTGGTGTAGATAGAAATTATTAAAACGGCCGTTCATCTACATTCACCTACATTTAAAGTGTGATGATTTGGAATATATTTTTATGTTTCAATAATGGCTTTCACTTTTGTCAGACACGTATTTATCTAAATCTCAAAATACTATTTTTTATTAGCGTCAAGGCTGCATATAGTAAGGTAGGCAAAAGGAATCTGGGAACCTAGTGTTACGACACTCCGTTATCTATAAAGATATTTCCATATTCCACTTTCCACAGAATCCCTGTATTTGAATTATTTTATTATTTATCTTCTGGATCAAAATATCCTTATTATCCTTTATTCTAAAGGTACAGATAAAAAATAAATACAGAAAAAAATAAATGCTATTTACAATCCACTAAAACATACTTTTGGTATTTGTATTAACATGATTTTAGGATATTTTTAATATTTATTATTATGTATTTAGATTACATGTGTGCTAAGGTAATGTTTATATTACAAACAAATCTGCACATTTACTACGGATTTAGTATCCGGCCTACGTATTTTATACTTATAAAAATATAAATGTGTACAAATAAGTATCTATGCCTAAGAGGCCAGTTGATTCAAGCGTGTAACTGTAAATGCGACAGGTTGTGGGTTCGATTCCCATTCGAGGAAATGAAATAGAATTTTAATTTATTTGATCTAGTAGTTCCACCACTCAAGGGGCAATGTGTTGATAATTCGGCGGAAAGTGGAGGACGGAGTGTCTAACACTAGGTTCTTTCTACCTACAACGTTATATGCGGGATACAGCGTGAAACTGAAAAAAAAAGCATTTATAGGGAATGCGGGGATTTGTACTACTTGGAGGAATCATTTGAATTTTGATATGAATAAAATTCTCCGCTTTGTTAAGACTAAGCGCGGCGTTAAGTTTCGCTACTTAACAAGCAATGTTTGACATCGATTTTGCCCAGAATAGGGATTTATGCGTAATAAAGTACGAAACAAAAAAGTACTTACCAGTAATGGTAATATAATTGAGTTGGATAAAATATTTATTGAATCAGTAGGTACCTACTTTATCGTTATCTACTTTATATTATCGTTGATGAAATGTTTAAAACTATGCATTAATTAACTCAATGAAGCTTTATTCAATTTGGCTTGGTTTAACGGGAATTTATAAAATACAAAATGTTTGTTTTAAATATATCTTAATTTATATTTAGTAAAATAGACAAGGTTACTAAATGTAAATAAAATAAAAGTTTAGATTTTACTTGTTATTTTTAATTTCATTTATCCCGTCTTCTACTTTTCGTCATTTTGTATCTAACACATACCTCGTATCTACTACATACTGTACCTACCGCACGACTTTGCCACAGTGACGAATGTAAAATATTATATTGTTTTAAAATTTGGTCTAAAAACCTTTTAAATATACGGAAATCGCAACCCTAATCATATATGAGTGTTTTATATAGCTATGGATATTAAACCAATATTGACAGGTATAATAACGAATACGCGGTATTTGTCGCTTCCCTTTTGACATAATCTTTGAATCTTATCAGTTTCGGATATAAAATGATAAAAAGTTGATTTTATTTTTGCGATGTTACATTCACATAATAAATATGACTTGGGATATTAAAAAATACAATAATATATATTGTTAAAAAAAACCAAAAAACACGTTTAAGTAAACACAGTCTAGAATTTCTATATAATGTGCTCAGTAAATTACATGAGCCGAGTGGTTTTCTTGAAGCCTCTGAAGAGTTCCACTATTCAGGCTCCATCATCACACTAGCTCGATGATACCATATTATTGAATTGTCACCTACATGTAACTTCCAAGTATTATAATGATACTATTACTATAAATGGGTCAAATTCTGTTTCACAGATTTTCTTTTCTTACATACCTAGTTAGAACTCGACCTACTAAAAGCATGTTAATAATAATTAAAGACAATTTTGTGTAGATACTTTTTTTATTTGTTTGTCTGTTTTTATCAATAAATAAATTTCTTTTTTGATAAAAACAGAAAAAAATATTGAATAGGTATGTGCGTCTTCTTTTCCGATATATATTTTTCTGTATATATTATGTAGGAAATTATAATATTTTTTAGTATAATAAATACAATTTTAACAAAATTTACTTTCATCCACCAAAATATTTATGTAAAAA
>JAKRZM010000163.1:0-12335 GCA_036379175.1 Heliconius cydno galanthus | reverse complement strand
GTATTGGATAATTGGAGTTGAATGTATTATTTCAGCGCGATATATTTGGTTTCATATTTTTTGTAGTAGTTATTAGTAGGTAGGTTTTTGTTTATAATTTCTTCCGTTTAAAAATAGTCATTTAACTATCCTTGCTGTGTAAAACAATTGGAAAGTCCTTATTGAAAATACGAAAATGCGGGTTGCATTAGGGTTTAATTAATTTTCACATTATCTTAAGAGCTTTGCAAACATACATTACATGAATAATCCAGTAGTTAAAGCGGGCGAAGCCGCAGGAGGGTCGCTAGTTATTAATAAAATATACTGTAAAATTCTGTATGTTCTGTTATCAACTTTTTCTTTCCAACATAAATAGGGGAATTGAATTTTTTTTTTTCTGTTTCATTTAGAAAATAACTTTTGTCTAAAATATAAAAATATTATCTTATTTTTTAGTTTCACGTTTTATATATCCCGCACATCGCAGGGTAAGCAAAGGGAACCCGAGGACCTAGTATCATTATATCAACTTTGACTTAGTTAAATATCAAAACTTATCAAAACTACTTATTTAAGTGAAGCATATCTTTCCTATTTGCTTAAGATTTTAGAAACTTTAAAAAATTCTGCCTTAAACGACACAAAACTTAAAGTAATTAACTGTAATAGCTAGATATACAATGAGACAAAGGAAAGGAGATATGAGAGTTCAAGTCTCAATTAGCAGCGTGTTAGGTAACTCTGAACTTAGACAGATGTAATAAACCCAAGTCCAAACAATTCCTTTAGACTTTAGAGTATATTTCCCTGTGTGTAATTTAATTAAAGGATTTTTAAAACTTAGAAGTTTAAATATAAATAAAATTTTGTTTGAAAACCATGCAAAAAATCCTTTGAAAGAATCACGTTAAATATATTGTTTGTTATATTCGAACGTGATGATCAATTTGAGAAGTTGACACTTAGATGGATTGTGACTCCTTAATTCCGAATACAAAGGATCCTTAAGGAACCTCTTCAACTGTTTACAGTTCCTGGAACTTTAGACTTAATTAATTTTCATTGATGAGAATTTTGCATCCATATGGGTAGTAAGTGGTCATTTCAGGCCTGGTAATCATAGATAGTCGAGGGAATTCCTCAACACTACACAGAAGTTACCTTCTCTTGGGTTTAATTCATACTGTTAAAATAGCCAAGAAGTTTAATTTGTATATAAATAATAATTAATTAAATTTCAAAATTATATAGTACTCATATAAAGTTTTTTGTTTAACTAAGTAAATCAAAAAACGAATCACTTTATCTTTTTCTAACGATCTTTTCTTTTGTTAAAAATAATAGTCATACAATTTACGAGGTAAAAATTTCCTGGTTGTATATACGAGTATATTGTATAAGTAAAAGTTGATATTACTTGTTCAAGTGTAATTTTCAATGTTGAACAAACAAGCTTTTATGTAAGCGAGTGCAGGTTTTAATCTTCTTGCTCTTACTGTAGTCTGTTCCTCAAGGTCCCCAGTATTGTTTTCTGTTGTTTTCTTTCTCAGTATATGGTGAACCTTGAAATTTATAGTGGATATTAAAATTGTTACCACTCCAAAGTTTGTATGGCATAAATATATTTAATTACGAATTAAAATTGTAGTTTTAAATGTTTAATTTATTTATTTTTTTATGAAGGTCTGTTGGAATTCATGGTAACTAAGCATACCAATAACAAAACTATAAACATTTTATTTATAATCTGCATTGTTTTTGCACTAATGAAGTTATGAAAAAGGTATTTTATTCAGAACGAAGTAAAAAATCGTGTAGGTACATTGTTTTGGACTGGACTATCCTGAAATTTTAACCTAGCTTCGACATTTTATGATATCTATATACAATTTCCCGGTTATTTTACACATTGGGTGGAGGAACCTGATCCTATATCATCTGGTATAAATAAATAAACATGAAAAGAAATCAGCTTCACATTGTATATCGTAGGGAGGGAACGTAGAGTTAAGACACTCCGATCTGAATTTTTCAAGGCATTGTGTGTAGAGTGGTGGACATCAACGCTGACCTTGGTGCCCGAGCGAAGGAATGAAAATATTAATAAATAATAATTCATTATTTCGAGTGAATATCGAATCAGAACCACCGCGTTATAGTCACTCCCTGGTGCTCCTGCACATACATATACTTCAAATATAAATGAGTAGTCCATTTTCCATAAGCAATTTTGGAATTCGTTACCATTACATACAGTCAAACATGTTTCAACTACGCCACGTGGNCTTCACGCCGTATCTCGCATATAGCAGGGAAGGGAGAGGGAACGTAGAGTTAAGACACTCCGTTCTGAATTTTTCGAGGCATTGAGTGTAGAGTGGTGGTCATCAAGGCCGGCATTTGTGCCCGAGCGAAATAATGAAAACATTAATAAATAATAATTCATTATTTCGAGTGAAGATCGAACCAGAACCACCGCTTTATAGTCACTCCCTGGTGCTCCTGCACATACACCTACTTCAAATATAAATGAGTAGTTTTTGAATTCGTAACCATTACATACAGTCAAACGTGCTTCAACTACGCCACGTGGGCATTGATATGTGATTCCACATGAAGGTTACTTCATAACTTAGGTAGGTTAAGTAAATATATATGATAAGATATAAAAAATTAGCTGACATCATCATCATGAAAGAAATGAAGTAAAAAAATGAGATTTTCCATTTTAATCAATCCTCTGGAGATTAGCTCTATGTTACTTAAGTACTTTTATAATAGTAGTGTAAATGTGAGATAGCGACGGTTATGGGTTCAATCTCCACTCGAAAATTTCGACGGAAATTGGGGAACGGAGTGTCTTAACACTAGGTTCTCTCTGCCTACTCTACTGTATACGGGATATAGCGTCAAGTTGGCTACGTGAAATTATTAAAAGATTTTAATCATAATGGGACCGGTGTGGTCCCATTATGGTGTGTTGAAATTTATAATAAGGAAACGATCCGGGTGCGATTACATGGTAATTATCCGTACTCCGATATACGATACTAGGTGGCTTATGAAACGGTGTGTATAATAAATTTAATGATTATTATTTACATTTTCCAATGAATTTATGGCATTTTATCATATTTTAGGACCACTTATGAGAAAATTGTAGTCTATTTTTCAGTATCACTTCAAAAATATATTTTTAGGTATCAACCGAAAAGCTAAAACGCTTCCTGTTGATAAGAAGCCATTTTAACAATATTATACTACTATTTTCATTTAATTTATCGAATAAATTTATTAGTAAATCACCATTTACAAATAGACAAAATTATGCCCATATATTTGTTGAAATTTGAATAAAATTCAGAAAAAGCATAATTGTAACATATTTATATTTTAGAAAAACAGTTCTTCTTATCAATAGTAGTTAAACATCTAACGAATGGAATATTACCTAGACGTCAGAAGTTACTTTTCTAAGGCATCCATAGGATGAATCAATTTAATCATTCAACGCTCGTACCATATTCTACGTCAACTAATTTTGTTGATTGAAACATCTTAAATTGGTCTCCAATAACACTGAGGTATTAGTGTGACGTGATATGTAAACAGCGTGCACACTACTAAAAATATCGTACGATATTTTTCAGCCAATGAGAACTGGCTTCGTGGTAGGCTTGGCTCCCCACCATGTCTTTGGAATGTATGTAATGTGGCGCTCGAGTCGAGAACGGCACTGTTATAAATAAACAGGTTTAGCAGGACACATCGGTTTCGAGGCCAATGCCATGATATTAGTGAAAGGATATGACAGGAATGAAGTTATATTATTTTTGGAATTTGCAGCTGTTCAGGGAAAGACGTACGAGTTCACTATATTAACATATGTTACATCAGTCTTTACAGTAGTTACATACACGTTTATAATATACCGTAAAAATGTATACTTTTACACTATGAAAAAATACTGTCTTACTCTCTTACAAAATGACTGATATTACGGTTTTAGTCTTTTAATTTATATTTTTTGTAAATTTATATAATTATTCGCCTTAAAAATGTCACGTTAAAATTACGTTTCTATTCAAGCTATTATTATCTATGAATATTTCCATGTATACGTAGGCAAATATTTATCTGCGCATACGCATCACGCGAAACAAGAGACCGTGTGACGTTACCGCAAGGGGCATGTGTGGCCAGATAAGAGATAGAAACAACCATTGATATATAGAGTAATGCTTCATCTTTTGTACCTTATTAAAAGTAAAATATATTATACCTTAAATTGGAAGCCATAATGGCTCGGGCAAGGGTGTGGGTTCGATTCCTATTCGAGGAAATAAAATATTTAATATTTTCATTTCTTCACGTGTGGGGGGTCATAACGTCAAGCTAAAATGTGAAATATTATACCTTCGTTAAAGACTATAACACCTGTCCAATTATTACTATATTTAGATATAGACAATTGCGTCTTATAATATTCTCTGTAAATACTTACATATATTTATAACGTAATATAAAGTTATTTTTTTAAATCGGCCTTGTGAAACGTACACGCTTGGTATCTAGTCTATTTGAATGTTAATTAATACACAACGAATTTAAATAAATTTCATTGACATTCCACTTCTTTTATGTAATAAAATGTTTTATTTTATTTATTAAGTAACATTTTTTAATGCTCATGCTCGTTTTAAATTATTGTTAATGCAACGCAAACATTAATTTATCTTGTTTAATCTTGAACGAGTTTAAAAAATCATTAAATGAGATACAACAAAAAAGTTTAAACTATACAGTTTAAACAATAATTTAATTGTACGAAGTGCTTACAGTAAATTATCTTATATATCTTTATCTATGTGTGTATGTAGTAGTTATATTTATTTATATGTATGTATATTGATACGGTATTTATGTATGCTTTGTATGTGCATATAATATGGTAAATATATATATATTTTGCACCCTACCCATATCATAATTTGCTATGTCCTCTGCCTTAAGGTTGCCTGGCAGAAATTGCTATTAAGCAATAAGGCTGCCTTTTGTACATTTATATAATGTTATTGTATTTTTGTGTCTTTTCTTGGGTGTACAATAAAGAGTTATTATTATTATTATTAAATTACAGATCAAAAAAGAGATAGTAAAACACCTGTATATTTAAAGGCCTGTCGCCTTTGTGCAAGCTGTAATTAAAACTAAAGTTGCAATTGTTTTTATGAATACGAATATCGTTAGTGTTTTAAATTCTATGAAAAACTAGTACTATACATCATGCGGGAGCATTCCACAGTTCTATCTATATATGTATATGTCCTTGCATTTTTTTAAAACAATATATATTTTCGTATTTAACATTCGATATTTTAAATATTATTAATAAGTTTATTATTATAAAATTTACAGAAAAATTAAATAATAAGAAGCAGTGAAGAAACAGAGAAATATGGTACCATTTTACTAAACGTTTAAAAATATATATCTTAAACTTATTGTAACTTGCATTGATCAAATAGCATCTTTCTGTTCGTCGTGAAAGTAGATTGCAATATCAACAATTCTAATCCACCACATAATCAAACTAAAAGGTGAAGAGACTAGTCGTAACTGGAGCACAAGCGTGTGGCCGTTAACGCGACAGATTGTGGGTTCAATTCCCACTCGAGGCAATAAAATATTTTCATTTCTCCGCTCGGGTGTCAAGGCAAAACGCGGCGTTCAGTTCCGCTACTCAACTTGCAATGTCTCTAGAATTTAGTGGAAATTGGAGCACGGAGTGTCGTAACTCTAGGTTCCCTCTAGGCGTAAAGCTGATGTATAATATACCATAGTTAGACTATACTTATACTATCATATTATTTCCCATCCTTAAATATATTTGAGACTACTTAATGAACTGAGAATTGAGAGACAATTAGTGTACTTGTATAGTTCTAATGTTAACGATGTTAATTCACGATTCATTACAGTTAAATGGAAATAATATTATTAATGATTATATGCAACTGTAATGATCATATCATTAATCATTAATTGTAACTATCATCAGTTGTTTAATTATCTGGATGCTGTACTATGGTCTCAAACACAGAGATCACATAGCGGAGATGAGCGTCACATATATAATCAATATCTCGTTATAATCCCATAGCCAAAACAATAGCTTGTTAATAATTGAAATAATAATGTTCTGTTATTTCTTTATTAATTACTAATTGGAATACTATTTAAATATGCTTATTACGGTAGTCTCTTGAAATCCTTTTGTTATTTTTAAAATAGGACTGTATATTTTTTATATTCTACTATATAGGCATAGACAAGTGCGTATACTGAAATATATAAATATGTTAGAAATATAAGGAGGGGGTGCATAATTGATGAAAATTATTCCTATTGGTTGAGAGTTCTAATTAGAGAGAAGCGCTAGAGAGGTATATCATTCATTTATGAAATGTCAGTTTAAAATTTAATTTCTAGTTTGCTATAATTATAATGTTCCTGTTAAATATAATTATTACAACGGATTTTCATTTTCTTTTACTGTTTCGGTGTTTTGTGAAAATATGTTGTGAAATATATCCGTTATGCTGTTTTCTTATTTTTCAATTCTATTGTAATTACTAGAATAAATAATGAATATATATTTTAGCGAATTTTTTTATATAAAAAAAATCTACTAACGTTCTAAAAAAAATATTTTGCTCAGCTGTTCTTATTACTTATGTAGATTGTAGATGATAAAACATTATAAATATAGCTTATTTGTATATGTCAACAGGTGCTGTAAAAGAAAATTGTAACAAGGAAGAAGATCTTCTGCAACGATGCTCGATGTCATTACCAGTCCTCAGCTCATCAGATATCTCTTTCGCGTTAACTAGGGAAGAATTGGATAAGAGTTGTGTGTGAGTATAAAAGATAGAGAATAGAAAAATTACTCTCTCTCTCTATTACAATCACAAGATTTTAATAAATAGAGACCTATTAAAAAAATGTACTATCTTGTACGTTATTTTTGTTTTACTTCTGATACGAAACGAAAATTTTAAAGTTATCGATAACGTTCTTTATTCCTTGTTCTCTTGTTATGGAATATTTTCCGTTACCTTATTTATGAACGAAAAGTTTGAGCTGAAGTTTCACCAAGAGCAAGACTGCGTTAGCACGAAGGGGGAACTTTGAACGAAATGACACGTAATAGTTACCCCATCTTAATTTAGTGTTCTTGTTTGTGGTAAACAGCAATTTGACGTTAGTTGTCCGACTGACTAACTTTACTGGCCGCTTGATTGGACCTTTGAATGGCCAATGAGGCTCTTAGTTGAAATTTTGGTCGACATAATTATTGTTTAAAATTATAAACGTCACATTTCGCTCGCTTTAACTGAAATTTCACGACTAAAGTTCATATCAGCTCAATTTAGTATGTCCACTATAATTATGTTTATATATAAATTATAATATGTTGTTATATTATGAGGCCAGTCGTGAGACTGTACTCGTAAACGCGACAGGCTATGGGTTCGATCCGACTCGAGGAAATTAAATATTTAATATTTTTATTTGTTTTATCTCGTCGCTCTGGTTTATTAGGCCACTCAACACGCAATACCTCCAGAATTCGGTGGAAAATGGAGATTGGAGTATATTAACACTAGATTCCCTCTGCCTATTTCGCAGGTGCGGGATACAGCGTGAAGCTATAATATATTTAATTTTACTATTCTATATTAATATACTCTCAGTAATTGCGGTAAAAGTTAATTCATAATTTACCAAATCATTAATCATAATTTATAAACAATTTCTCAACAAACTCGAGACGTTATAATAAATTTATTAATTTCACAGCGAACTGCGACTTGGCATAAAGTGTATAGATAACTACACCGAAGTTTGTATGGACAAGAACAAACAGGCCATGTTTAAAAAGATATATTCAGGGATAACGGAGGTTGTCCAAGAGTTGTGCACGAGAGGGAAGTACCAGGATGAGTATCTAAGACATGCTGATTGCGTGAAGAACGTACGGCCAGAGTACGAAGTATGCAGTAAGAACTATGAAGTGACCCTCACCACACTCAGCAATCACCAGAAGACGGAAGAATACCAAACTGATGAAGTTAATGTGGCTGTAAATCAGGAGAAATACTTGAGGACTGTTTGTTGGTGAGTAGAATTGATACTGCAAGTGATTAACTAATTCCAATATTTATATTTTTGTTGAGTCCGTTGTGGCGCTGTGAATGTCATGCGAGGGTTGAGGGTTTGATGCCCATTCGTAGGAGTGAATCTATACTTCTATACTATCTATACTATCTATACTAATATAATAAAGCGGAAGAGTTTGTTTGTTTGTTTGTTTGTTTGTTTGTTTGTTTGTTTGAACGCTAAGATCTCTGGATCTACTGGATCGATTTACTATGTTTTTGTTTTGTATGAAAGCTGCATTCTTCAGAAGTGCTATAGGCTATATAATATTACATTACACATATATACTAATAAATTAAAATACTTTCTAATTTGACATGCAATTTATTCTGCCATGTTAATAACAACCGTCGTCGCTACGCGACCGCGTTCGTTACCGCGTCATTTTGATATTCATCCTTATGAAAATAAATATAATAGTCACTTTTAGCATTTCATCTAGATTGAAATTATATTTCTATAGAAATTATATTCTTATATTTCAAGCAGGCGTAGCCGCGTCCGAGTCCGCTAGTTATTAATATTTTTATTTCTTCGCTCTGGCATCAAGGCAGAGTCCGTGTTAAGTTTATCCATCAACATGCAATGCAAATGTAAAAATTCGGCGGAAAGTGGGGAGCGGAGTGTCTTAGCACTAGACCTCCTGCTAAGACTACCTCTGCTTCCCCTGTTATGTGCGGGATACAGATTTATTATTATTATTATATTCAACATGTTATAACACTTTCGCCTTTCGTATCGTTTTAGAATGAAAAACTAAACACACATACTCGTAGATATATTTTACGTTAATTTTGTTCACGGTTTCGGAGACCAACCACCAGCTCGGAGAGTACCAAAATTATGACTAAAATAGAACATTCATACTATTTTAAATTTTGCATTATTCATATTACACTAGTGTTTAGCGGTGCGATTAAAACATCCATTAAAATTTGTACTACATGAATAATTAACTAAAGTTTTCATGCATAGGGATACAGAATGTTAATTTATTTGATTTCTATGAATTATTCCGTCAAGACGAGCAACCTATCAACATCTAAAGAGTTTGAAGTTCTCAGAGCAACCAGTATTTAATTCTCATCATGAATATTAGATGGTCGAATTCATTAAGATGTTCGATAAATTATAAGGGCTGCCTCATTAATTATTACTTTCACAAACTCGTTTACTTATAGGCAATTTTAGTATGAGCGTTGAAAGATTTAATATAAATTGTTTGTTTATGATCGACCTAGTCAGATTGGACTTGTTTGAATTTTGCCCAACACAAATATTGGCTGTGGTTGTGATGATGCCGTGGCCGCGACTGTTTGAAGTTTCGTAATAAATTATAAATGCATAATAATTTATGATATTAACTTGGATAATGGAAATATTCATTCATTTTTCTACATTTTAATTGACAGAAATTATTATTATGTGGAAAATTATATTTTTTACTATATGTTTTATTTGTATTAAATTATTAAGTTCAACACAATTGCCATAGCGTAAGTGTTTTGGCATATCGTATTCTTATCGTTGCCATATAATATCCACTTGAAAAAAATTGATTATGCTTAAAATGTTTTTCATTTTCCTAGTTTGATAAACGTCGCTTTGAAATCAACCATTTAAGTCGCAATGTGTCTAAAACATGCCTTTTCTTCTGATACAGTTTTCTATTATATAATATTTTATGTTTACACTTAAAATTAATTTAGCTATTGCATTTCTAGTGTTGAGATATTTCACCTAGTGTTGTGACACTTCGTTAAAAATATTAAATAGTTCATGTCCTCGAGTAGGAATTGAACCCACAACCAGTGGCGTTCACAGCCACAACTGGCCTCAATAATGTAGATAATGTATTCAAAATATTTAAAATTATTCAACCAGCATCGCAGGACTTGCACATCGCTGACCACGCAGTTGCACTATGAAAAGATAAACAAAAACAATACTATTTCCTGTAAAAAATCCGAGTGAAACGCAGCGAAACGTGTGAACGGCGAAATAAGAGAATCTAAAATCATTTGCAGCGGAATACTATAGAATACTAATTTTGTGCTAAAGAAATCGGAAGATACCGGTAGTGTTGGGTACACTCCCGGTAGCTCGAGATTGAGATATTAATATATTAGAGATAGAAATCGATTAATACACAAATATGCTATTTATACAGCTTATAGGTAGCTGTCTAATAATATATTAATAGAATAGAAAACGTCAAGTTGCATAAGTTAATACTTATGTTTTAATATTTAAAATTGAATATATTTTATATTCTTCGTATTTTTGATGTTTACAACATCAAACAAATAGATAAGTTTTATTTCTTTCTGTATTTATAAGTATTGCAAAAAGTGAGAAGCTGTTTCTTAGGGTATATACCTGTATNATTAGAGATAGAAATCGATTAATACACAAATATGCTATTTATACAGCTTATAGGTAGCTGTCTAATAATATATTAATAGAATAGAAAACGT
Organism: Heliconius cydno galanthus; assembly: GCA_036379175.1. Classification (NCBI taxonomy): domain Eukaryota; kingdom Metazoa; phylum Arthropoda; class Insecta; order Lepidoptera; family Nymphalidae; genus Heliconius; species Heliconius cydno. Next base: position 1,650 of record JAKRZM010000163.1, on the reverse strand, counting down.
CAAGTTGCATAAGTTAATACTTATGTTTTAATATTTAAAATTGAATATATTTTATATTCTTTGTATTGTAAACATCAAACAAATAGATAAGTTTTATTTCTTTCTGTATTTATAAGTATTGCAAAAAGTGAGAAGCTGTTTCTTAGGATATATACGTGTATTGAATTAAATCGAAGCCATGTGCTCATCGCAGTCAAAATTATTTTATCTTAAAAATATTTTTTTTATTTAATTTTCAAAATCATCGAAAATGTACCGATCTAGTAACTATTTACAATACGTCATTAGAATTCCGTAGCGCTATACAACAAAATTGGATTATTTCAGCACTGGCTTTATAGTAAAAGTTCGTCTTGTTTAGATAGTTAATTGAAATGTACTCTCGAAGTTAGATTTAAACAAAACCTCGTTTGAAGCTAACGAGTAGAACTAAGCTTTCGACAAAGTAATACGACAAATGCATAATATATTTATAATTTTTAAGCTCTCTGATATATTTTCTGGAAATAGTAAGTTCGTATAGTTTAAATTATTAAAATCTGATGTACCTCTGTAATGGTGGCACGTCTCAGGTCCTTTGTGGCGTTACTTTTGAATTCTCTCTAAAAATGCAAAAAAGACGTTTCCATTTTTATCGTGTCAATATACAATATATGTACATATTTTTAATTTTTCATAGCATGATAGACAGAGGGAACCTAGTGTTAAGATACTCCGTTCCCTACTTTTCGCTGAATTTTTAAGGCATTACGTGCTGTATGGCGTAATTCAATGCGAAGAAATGAAAATATTAATAAATAGCAATTCATTCTCCCGAATTCGGATCGAACCTACAACTACTATTACTATACAATATTTGAAATTTAAAATACTATAACTTACGTATTTACGTATATTTAAAGTATTTACGTATATTTAAAGTATTTAAAAATTTAAATTAAATTACCATATAAAGAAGCCTAATATATGGATGTTAGGCTAGTACGAGTATATCGAGGTCTATTATTATCTGTGATCGTTCACATTAAGCAGCTAATTAGTTCGCACTGATATACGGTTTCAGTTCCGGGTGACGTTTGATCTATATTAAATTAAATAACCTTTGCCATGACGTGTTAGTTTAGTGAAAATTGTTTAATCGTTTAATAATTGATTTTATTTATAACGTTAATTATTTCTTATATTATATTAAATTTGATGATTTACATTTCGTGCTTAAAATGTCTCCGCTTTCCATTTGCTTATTTGATAACGCTACACTTTATCTGAGAAACCGGCAAAATTAAGATTTTTAAATAATTAAAAATGAGTGGGATTTAAACCAATAACCATTGTGAGCGGTTCCACATACATTCGCTTAATGAAAGTCTTTTTGAAATTATTGATAGCTAGCCGTAGATCATTTGAGGCCAGCGTGAGGCACAAGCCTGACTTAGACGCGGCGGTTGAGGGTTTGATTCTCACCCAAATTTATTATTTAATATTTTCATTTCTTCGCTCTGGTGACAAGGCTAAGCGCGGGGTTTAGTTCCGCCACTCAACACGCTATGCCACGAACTAGGTTCCCTCTGCCTACCCCACCATTTACCGGATACACAGTGAAGCTGAAAAAAATGTCTACACTAAATGGAACTTTCGTTGCTTAACCTG
>JAKRZM010000162.1:383084-404081 GCA_036379175.1 Heliconius cydno galanthus | reverse complement strand
ATCTATTATTTACGTAGTGTAGGTAGGCGGGCAGTGGCGGACCGAAATAGCGATCTAATGCGACGCAAAAATAAAATACATACATAAATAACTACATCTGTTTGACTTTTGAACGTATGTCATAAAACATTTCAACCCGAAAATTGGGTGGTTAAAACTACTATCATTTATTAATAATTTTATTAATTGTTATATTAGTTTATATTTTTTCAGCTTCACGCTGTATCATATAGCTGGGTAGGTAAAGGGAACCTGTGAACGTAGTGTCCTTTCCTATTAGGACACTTCCATTCCCCACTTTCCACCGAATTCTGGAGGCAGGCGTGTTAAGTGCTTAAGAAGTGTTATTTTTGACGCTTCTTAACTAAGCAAGTATTTTATAAAGTGAAACAAAAACTTAATTCCGTTTATTGGACCCTTGTTAATATTTTTAGAATAACTATACTCATATAAGTTTACATTGTGTATATACTTACTAATAATTAACGTGAAAAGTGACGTAACTTCTCAGTAAATATACACTGATAAAGTAAATAAATGAGTGAGCCTCTGCTCGTTCTATGCTGCCAGCCGTTTATTACTTCTGGCTATAAGTAATTATGGCAATATATAATCTTTCACGTTACTCTAAGAATTGTAGGTTGGAGAAACAGTTGATGATGGACTACACGAGCTACGTAATATTACGTATTAAAAATGGTAAGTGATACATTTCTCCTTGTTAAAGTCTAGACAGATCGATAGTGTCACTTAAATTTATCTTTTTTTTTTAGAAAATATCAGTTTTATATGAATAATAATTGAAAATATTACTATAGACTATACATAGAATAAAGAAAATAAAGATTTTTTTTAGATATAAGTAAAAAACAATAAACTAAGGTACTATAAATTGTAATTAATGTAATATTAAATTTCTCTTTATATTATTGTATCTATGACGTTATTTTAACATTATACAAAATTAAGTTAAATAGCCAATGATTGATGATTTTGGATTCGAATTCATGGGAGGATTTTTATATTTTAAAACAATCAAAAACTCCCTTGGAACTTATTGTGACTGGAAATATACAGGCAATTCGGTTTATTTATACTATTATTTAAATAGTATATTTCAAGCGAGCTAGTTGTCGCTATTTTTGCATACAATTTAGAAATTAAATATTATGAATTAAGATCTCGAGCTGATATAAATAAAATTCTTAACTAAAATAAGGCCTAAGTGCCTCTTTACTTTCACTTAAACTTGAAGGCGTACATTATATTAAATAATGTAAGCATCTACTCGAGAAAGACAAATACATATTCATCTATTTAAATGTCTTTATTAAAAATTTAGGTTATGGCGAACTGGAACAGTATCCGTTCAATTTTCACTGGGAGGACTGAATCTCGCCTCAGTAAAAAGAGTTTGGACGTTGAGTTTCGCAATACAACACACTATGAGCGGAAAATTAGGTAGAAAGTGGTGAACATAGTATTTTAACACTATATTCCCTCTGCCTACCCTGCAAAATATCAGATACAGCGCGAAGCTATAAAAAAAAACGTGCTTACATTATATGTACCTACATATAAGCTAAAGGAAAATTATTTAATTTCACCTTAAGGATTCCATTTCCCTGTATGGACTAACTTCTCTGTATTCACTAATATTAATACAAGATGAAAAGCCGGGCCAGTACGTAAAATCCATTATGCTTGACATTTACTTTAGTAAAATATATGTAATTCCGTTTTGACCCTTAACTTTGTCCCATTAATAAAATATGATTACGGATTCGACGTATATTCTAATATTCAATACTACTAAACAACTATAATATCGTAACGCGAGTAGGTAATTTTATTTTATTTTTTTAGTTTCAAGCTGTATCCTGCTTATAATAGGGGAAAACAGAGGGAATTTGGGAACCTAGTGTTAGGACACTACGTTCCCATTAAGACACTTTCGTTCTCCATTTTCCGCCGAAGTCTCGACGCGTGGAGTGGTGAAACTCAACTCGTTATAAACCATTTACATATATACTATAATAATAAATTTAGTCCATTATTTGTTAGTCATTAAAAATAATTAATATTAATAGATAAAGAGGTTTTGAATAAATTCATATAATGCATAAACATTTTTAAATTAAGTGAGTTAAGAATCGTGTCGCAGGGGCAAAAGTATGTAACTGTAAACGCGCCTGCTCGTGGGTTCGATCCCCACACGAGGAACTGATATATTTTCATTTTATATTTTTCAATTAATATTTCTATTTCTTCGCTTTAGTGTCGAGTGGTGCTTAGCTGGAATAAAAAAGCAAATAAACATAAAATTTAAATCCAAGCGATAAAACAAATTAATTCATTCAAATACAATTATGTCTCGGCAAAATTATCAAAAAAGTGATAAAGAGTGATCAAGGTGCAGATCAAAAGAGTACTTTGCGCGATATCTTGGAAAATGTTTGCAAACGACTCTTCTATAAGTAAGATTTACGAAATATAAGCCGACATTTTCAATTACCTATCTGCNGCGCCTGCTCGTGGGTTCGATCCCCACTCGAGGAACTGATATATTTTCATTTTATATTTTTCAATTAATATTTTTATTTCTTCGCTTTAGTGTCGAGTGGTGCTTAGCTGGAATAAAAAAGCGAATAAACAAAAAAATTAAATCCAAGCGATAAAATAAATTAATTCATTCAAATACAATTATGTCTCGACAAAATTATCAAAAAAGTGTTAAAGAGTGATCAAGGTGCAGATCAAAAGAGTACTTTGCGCGATATCTTTGAAAATGTTTGCAAACGACTCTTCTATAAGTAAGATTTACGAAATATAAGCCGACATTTTCAATTACCTATCTGCGTCCGTCCAATGACGTCGCTTATTATTTTAAAGGGAACTTTGCGAGTGAAATATCAATTTAATGACTGAAAGCTTTCAAACAAGTTATCGACAACGACTAAAAGTGCTTGCGTTTACTAATATAAGGTTATTAGTTATTTTTTGGGGCAAACTGTGACTGAATTGATTTTTTTAATATCTAAAACACATTTTGAATTAACGTAATGTAAAAAATATTAATTATTTTTAATATATTGAATACTTAAGCTTAAGTATTTTCTCTGTACTTACATATATCTAGCGCCAAGTTGCTATGCATTAATCGCTTTTAGTTTTAGGCCGCGACCAGTCGTGGCCCAGGAGCACAAGTGTATGACTGTAAATGCGATTGTGTATGGATTCGATCCCCATTCGAGAGAGATGAGAATTTCATTTCATCACTCTGCTGTCGAGGCAAAGCGCAGTGTTGAGCGCCGCCACTCAACACGCAATACCTCTAGAATTTAGCGGGAAGTATGGAACGTGGACAGTGTCTTAACACTAGAATCCCTCTGCCTACTATGCTATGTAAAACGTTAAACATAATTGTTATACAACACGTCAGTGGCTCCAAACGAACTTCAACTTAGATCACTATCTAAGTTGGAGATTTGAGCAGCAGAGATTATCTAGCTTAGTGCTGGACTGACATTCATTAGCTTATTGACAGTTTATGACAAGATATGTTTAAGCGCGATTTTCAAAGTAAATCAAAGTAAAATGTGACATTTTATAATACGAGTAAAACTAGTTTTTATCGTGGCTAGGTACTCACGTTAAGGAAGATTAGATATTTTTTTGTTTTTATTTAAGTATCCCATAGAAGTAAGTATCCTCTTGATGTTACTCTTAAAAATATGTGTTCAGTTCAGTTCTTCAGTTACAGCGTTTTAAGTGCACCAGTTGAGCATAATTCACTTCGCCAATGTCACTTTGTATAGATAAAACACTAAGGAGATAAAAATATGTGTAAGTACTAAGTTTCATGAATTTCGGTTAAGTGCAACCACTTTTTTTACTTTTTTTAAATATTTTTATTACTATATAATTTAAATTATTAAATTTTATGATGAATAGTTTACTCGTAAGTAACAACAAAAGCTACTTTCACATTAAATAATAAGGATTCGTTCATTCAAAAACCTCTACCGCCAACAATTTTTCGTATGTCACAATATGTAAATTTGTATTATTTTTTATGCGCTTCGTATAATCTTAGTGCTTGATCTTAGTCTGAATTTATTTTGAGAAAAGAAATTATTTGACAAAAAATCACATAGTACACGAAAATTTTAATTTACACTTTTTTTCTATACGTAATGATTGTAGGTTCGATTCTCACAAGTGGCAATGTTTATATAGGAGAATTCGGTTAAAAATATCTTAATATTAAAAATCTTTCCTCTCCTCCTCCTCCTCTTCCTCTTCTATAAGGAAATACATATTTCCCTAAACATACTTAGTTGAGAGAAATACCTGCGTGCGGGTACCTATTGACTTACTTAGTTAGTCAATCACATCTACATTAGACTAATATGGTACAAATAACAATCTAATACTGGAATCAATAGCAATGAATGTTAGGGTTGTATAACATATCTATTAAAGTTATGCAGACCGCAGACCGCAACCGCGCTAGTCCCTGCAAATATAACTTATTAGTATGTATTGACCTGGTGTTCGCTAAATCTAATTAGCTACTATACTTGTATAGCCAAATAATACATTATAGAAAGATTTTTAATTAAAACTAAATAAATTAAATCACATTCTAATCGTGACTTCTTAATAAATCTAAACAATAAACGAAAAACACTATACTTAGATATATAACACATTTATTTTTTTAAAAAATCGGGCAGGCAGAGGGAAGCCAGTGTAAAGACACTCCATTCCCCACTTCCGCCGGATTCTGGAGACATTGCTTGTCGTGTGGCGGAACTCAACACCGCGCTTTGCTCGGCACCAGAGTGAAGAAATAAAAATATAAATTTAAATAATTATTTCATAACCACGAGTGGATATCGAACCCACAACCAGTTGCTATTGCAGTCACACATTGGGCCCCTGCGTCACTACTGGCCACTAACACATTTATTTAATTTATAATAAGTATTAAAATACAAATATAAAATGCTTACTTAAGTTCGAAGCATCAGATAGATATACCTATATAGGTATTTTCGTAGAAATATTCATTAGAGATATTGCAGTCGAGATTTCTCCTATTCCTAGCCTAAACTATTTTTGTACAATCAATACTTTATTTCAGTTAAGTAAGTCAGTCTCTACCGTAAAACGTAGGAAATTTTAGATTTACGAAAAATAGCATGTTTTTAAATTGGTATAGACATAAGTCCTTCATGTAATTTTCATGCTGATAATAAACTAACATGTATTTGGATTATTATCAAAAACATTATTACGTCTATAGATATTTAGAGTGAAATTCACTATACACTAATCCTTTTGATTAATGTGAAACTGATAAACTCGATATTACAAATGGCTTAAAATAAAACATTTATTTTACATAACAAACAAATATAACTATGAAAATAGTAGAGTACATATCAAATATTCCAAGATAAAATCTGATAGTCCTCTATAAACTATGAAGAGAAATATATCGAGATGCTTCCCAAAGAAAACTTGAAGATATTTGTAACTGGCTCACTTCTGACTTTGAAATGGGAAGCCATAATTTCGTTTGTAAAGCTCGTGTTCCTTTTAAGTTAGACATTTACGTTATTGTAGTTTTGTCGTTGATAACATTTCGTAAAAGATATTGTTAAAAAATCAGCTTCTCGCTGTTTCCCGCATACCTACAGCACAGTGGGCAGAGGGAACCTAGTGTTAGGACACTCCGTCCCCCACTTTACACCGAATTTTCCGAAGCATTGTGTGTTGAGTGGCGGAACTCATCGGCGGACTATTGTCTTGATGCCAGAGCGAAGAATTGAAAATATTAATAAATAATAACTCATTCTCTCGAGTAGGAATTGAAACTACAACCGTCGCGTTACAGTCACTGTTCCTCTGGGCCACAACGGCCTCAGAGATATTAATAATAGTACAGTTTAAATATATATAATGTGTAGTCAAAATTCTCAAAGTATATGTAATTTAACAAACTTAGAAAAATGTAATAAAAAGTAAATTACAAATTAAAATTATTTTTACTTGGTTGAGAGGTTTGAGTGCAACTTATATATTCGTATAATAAAAATTTTCGAAAGCCTTATATGAGGTGAAATTATGTGGATATGAATCCGTCAAGCATAAAAAAATAAAAATAATTTTTCGATTTTCGACGATCCCAAATTAAGAGTTTAAACTAAGAAAGAAATGAAAAAAACATAAATTATAATCAGCAAGTGAAAATTTACCTAGGCACTATTTTATTTATCAAAGTAGGATAAATCCTTAATTGCAAAAAAAACCTTCAAGATAATTATAAGTTAAATTTATATACTCGTATTTCTAATTACGTTACATACACGTGGTAATAATTCAACAGATCCGTGCGCAAAAGTTTGAAACTTTCCATTCTTGTAATAACTTTAAGAAAATTGAAATACTTTTAAGTTTAGTTTCACTCATAAATAGATTAGGTTGCGTAATGTAGTTACTTAACTCATTTTCTATAATGAACGAAATAAATTTATCAAATACATTATGAAAAAACTAAGAAAAGGAAAAAATATACAAAGAATATTTAAATATTATAAAGTGGAATAGTATAATTGGTTGAGCGTGCTTATCTCAAGAACTACTGATTCGAATTGAAAAATTAATTTACCAAGGAATTTTATTTTTTATTTTTTTATATTATGTAATATGATTCAATTATGCAAGCGAGTGAAGTATATAAGTAAGTTAGCAAACAAAATATATCATCATCATCATCATCATCATCAGCCTGTCCTCGTCCACTGCTGGACATAGGCCTCTCCAATGGCACGCCACTGAGCTCGATCTTCAGCTCTTCGCATCCAGCCGCTACCCGCCACAAAATATATAGCTCCTGTCAATTAAAATAATATGAGATGTAAATAATAAATTAAAATTTACTACATCGAACTCTAGCATGATAAAAGCCACAGGTGATAATACACTGCCAGCAAAGAATTATCGCTGGTCTACTACAATAAGTTGGCACGGCTCCTCTGTTCTTGGTATGCAATGTAACATTATTCATTACATATATTCACAATTAATTATTATCAATTTATGGGACTTCAAAGCTAACTATATAAATACATTGGAATATAAATAATTATCTAATATGTTATGCAAAAATAAATATTATATATTATATTATTATTAGTTTTTAATATGTATTTCGTTTTCTCTATGCAATAAAGTTAAAAATTGTACTGTATTGTGAATTGTATTATTTAACGCGGGGTTGTTTGTTGTAATAGGATAAATAAATCCATACCTATATTATAAATTCGAAAGTAACTCTGTTTGTCTGTCTGTCTGTCTTTTAAACAATCAGGGCCAAACCGCTAATTTAATTGTGATAAAATACTCATATAGAGATACTTGAAGGTCTCGGGATGAACATAGGATACTTTTTTTTCTCATATTTGTAATATTTTCGATATATACCAATATATTAAAATACTTATTAATTTGACATGCCATTTATTCCGTCATGTTAATAACAACCGTTGCTAAGCAACGATTTGCAAAGTTTATTGTTAGAAAACGTCACCCAAAATGATCTTGCTTTACGCATCTCTATTGAAAACTGAAAATGATTTCATAAATATATTTAATAAATATTCGTATAGTTCAAGCGGGCGTAGCCGCGTTCGAGTCCACTAGTATTCTATAAAATTAAGACACTAATTTTGAAAATTTATGCAACTTAGCAATGTTTCTAAATGCGAACAGTAAAGAGCTCTCCGAAGTGAAAAATAGCATTATTCTTCACTTTATAAAAGAATAGCATTTTACAGAAAATATAACTTAACGTCTCTGAATATATGTAGTTGTCAGTGAATACAAAACTTAGGCGTACGTCACGTCAGCAATCACTTACGTTCCTACGAATATTTAAGAGGAGCGCTTTGCGACTTCTGTGAACAATATCATTTCACTGTGTCACCTGGATGCTGTCGTACATTTGTCACTAAATACAAATTAATATGTGGTTGGCACATGCACCAATTGCATATGCGCAGTTTAGTCCTATAAAAATACTTGTTTATTGGCATAAATATTATATTATTAATAAGTGATAAATATTTTCATTTTATAATAATTGATGAAAGAAAAGGCCAGTAAAGTACAAATGGGACCAGCTAGCAGTAAAATCAAATTAAATTAAAAAGTCATACAAATTGTATTATTAATATAATTATATTATATTTTGACCCTATAACATGATTTTTTTTCAAAAAAAAGTAGACTGCATTGCAATTCAATGTGTAATAGACCATTTTAAGAGGTACGTACGTACGCGGGCGAATGCTTCTTATAGCCGTGTATTCGTATAGCTTTTAAGTTTTATTATATTTTATACGTCCAAACATATTTTAATTTATCCATAAAATTTAAATGTAAAAATTTTAAAAAATAATCAAATCAGCTTTACACTGTATCCTGCACACAGCAGGGTAGGCAAAGGGAACCTAGTGTTAAGACAATTCATTTCCCATTTTCCGCTGAATTCAAAAGGCATGGTGTGTTAAGTGGCGGATCTAAACGCTACGCTTTGCTTCAACACCAGAACGAAGTAATGAAACTATACATTTAAATAAATATATCATTTCCTCGAGTGGGAATCGAACTCACAATCACTCGCGTTTATAGTCACATTTGTGCACCTACTCCATTAGTGGCCTCGCTATATTAACCGTTTTGATTTATCCATAGAATTAAAATATAAAAAGCTTTACATATTTCTATGAGCTATGATGCAATATCGTAGTTATCACGCCTTGTTAAAAGGTTCAACCATGAGTAAAAGTACCCTCTCTTCAAGTAGAATGAGTCTCATTCGTTTTAATTCAGTTCCCTCTCAGCCGTTTAAAAATGTTACCCTCGCAGCCTCTATGAAACGGTATCTTTGAAATTCAAATCCAATGTTTTAAACTCGTGCACCTAATACATCTTTTCATTAAAATTAACCTTTTCCATTGACTTTGATTTATTCTTTGAACTATTTTCTAAAATATCAGTAATATTAAAAAAAATAGTTCTAATAATCATTTTTATCTGTTTAGAATATTAAATAATCGTTTTTTCGACATTTGTGAATATTTCATCATTTAAAAAGAAGTTTAAAAAGAAAATAAAATCTAAAAATGTGTTTTAAAGAGCAGCGCCATAGCATTCATTACGAGTATAGCTGTGCCCGAGACATTACGACGTTTCATTTACAAGGTACATTTTCGTCATTTAATATTTTATTCCAACAAAATATTTCCGTCTGCCATGGCGCTCGGTATTTTATACCTCAGCACAGAGCACAGAGCACAGGTCGAAACGCGAGCAGGCGGAAATGAGGGCACTCTAGTGAGCGAATATTTTAAACTTTCAGGGGATGCTACTAATTAACAAATGCAGGTATTCATCCGTTGGTACGTACGGTTCATTTAAATTTGCTTAACCTGATATCGATCTGACATTTGAATCTACACTCAGTTCTCTTCTGTAACATTGAAATTTTGATGTTTCATGTTAAACAGAACGTTCATTATTCAGTTTTTAGATTTTCACTTAGTTTTAATGAGTGGTCTAGTAAAGTTAATAATACCTGTAAACATTGGTCAGTAGAGACAATTCCTATATATAATATTTAATTATTATTATAAATTCGTTATTTTTTTTATAAGTTATTTTTTTCGGTATTATTTATTTTTTCTTCAAAATCATAAATGAAAAAAAAATAATATAACATATTAATAATACTCCACACCACGGGCCGTCACGATGCAATTGGAATCCGTCGATCTAGGAACGCGATATTTGTATGTTGAAGTTGTTTGCTGTCAATTTCTTTTAAAGAAGTAATTTTCGTAGACGTATTTACTACCCCATGTTCATGTATATATTCTAATTATATATTTTTTAAAAATTTTATAGGCAGTACTTTAATTGGACCTCTTTTTGACATGCATTCTCCTATTGTGTAATATAATCCCTTTTTTAGCGTAAAATCTCCTACGTGGGTTCTCTACAAGGTTATATTGGCAAAGTGATTAGTGCTCAACTGGCACGCTAAGAACTAAACTGCACTATAGATGTATCACTAGATTTTATAACTTCATCTTTAATTGTATAGATATTTTTTGCATTAGATATTTTTATATTTTATATCCTTTTGTTTTGAAAACATATCTTGTTTGTTCTAAAATGTAAAGTTTATAAATATATTAAGAATATACCTTAATATAGAATTGTACTTCTAGATCCGAAGACTTGACGTTTATTTGGAAACCTGTAAGCTCACCTCATTAAAATAAATTTCCACTAAAGAGCTAGGAGCTATTTGGATCTGGCCATTCATAGATATGAGCTTTTATATTCCACAGCTTCGGGTTATCGATGGCGTCCTCTTTATGTTATATTTCATTAATGTTACTAAATTATATAATAATGTTATATTATAAAATGTTATATTTAATTATTATTAATGCTCATAAAAGAAAGAGTAAGGTTAAGCTTATTGAGAATTTTAAGTATATTGCCGCGATTTAGGGCGTACAAGAGTCATTTTATAACATGGTTATTATTTCCATTTTCCTTGTTCTGTCAATGTGACTAAAAGCGGAGTTAAGTTCCACCACTCGCCACGTATGTCTCGAAAATCAGGCGGAGTGTGGGAAACGAAGTGCCTTAACACTAGGTTTGTTGTTTTTGTATATATATATTGTATACTCTGCTACATGCAGTATATAGCATGAAACTGAAAAAAAAATTAATAAGCAGAGGAAAAGTTTTCCTAGTATAACAGGAATAAAATATTTTATATTTCACAAAATAATTACTGCGAAAACATCGTACGCGAGTTTGAGTGTTGTGATTAAATAACGTAAAGCCGCATTATTATCTCAGCCAAATATTATGTAGAATTTTGTTTTGCGTCGTACTTTATATGTGTACTTACGGATGTCTTGTTTTTCTTCATTTTAAATTTTTGATGATGAAAGTTACCTACGCGAGTTTTCAATTAAAACAGAATTAAGATTTCAATAATAGTCAAAACATATATTTTAATTGTTTCAATACCTCTAATAATGAGTTTTTGTTTAAAAAAAAAACCGATCAAATGCGAGTTCGACTCGCATACCGAAGGTTCCGTACCAATTTCTGGATTGTATTTCAACAAGAAATACAATTTGAAGTAGACAAACTTAAGTTTGCGGACGTGTTTTGTAATATTTTTTTTCTAAGAAATATTTATAAAAATTTTAGCTTGAAAACCCCACGTGTTCCTGAGGAAAAGGGTTTTGACCGACGGACAGATGGCAAAGTGATCCTTTAAGAGTTCCGTCTTTTCCTTTCGAAGTACGGAACCCTAAAATTGACATTAAATAAACAAGCTGAGTAAATAAAATCTGATATTTCTTTCAGACTAAAGATCAAGAAGTTATTTTAACGTAATTTGTAACTGGAGGCAATGTTATTATAAATACCAAAGACATCTTTATTTGACAGTTCTACGATGAGATGAGATCGTAACGGATATTACGAACGTCAAATATCAATCTAGTCTTTATCAACAACGACGTCACGGGGTGACTTTACCTGAATCGCCCGTTCTTTTAAAAGTTATTCATCAAAGCTTCCATGTCAACATATATTTTCATATATATATTTAAATAATATTACTCAAACTTTGTGTAAAATAATAATATTAGAATAAACTTTATGTTGACCTACATAGTTCCTCCCAATTAAAAGTTTTTAACATATATGTAACCTATATACAAATAGGAGTTTGTGAGATCTTTCTATAATTACAACTTAGACAAATAATTTGAAATGTTTACATAATATCCTATATTTTGAATTTTATATGTTTATTTTTTTATTAAAGGTTTTAATAATTAATTGCGTTAATTTTCGCTTAAAAAATAAATGTAAGTTGCCTTATAAATGTAAGCAACATGTAATTTTTTTTACATTAAGTAAACTCCATTGTGTCACAATATTAAAAAAATAAGTAATAATATTTAAGATGTATATATTTAATAAGAAATTAATTGCCGTCTTTGCGAATTTTGGTTGAAAGCACTTGTCCGGATTTGTAATCCTTCCCTTTTATATAAGTACCAAAACATCACAGACAAAACCTTTGGCGTCGCTGACATCCGTCTTTAGAATTCGTTTCAATGAGTTACACTTTCTATACTAGCACTTAAAATTGAAGGCAACTAACACTATAGTCTATTCATTTTGGCATGAGATATTATGTAAACAAAGAAATAGTGTCTCTAAAATGTTATGTAATTGTTTGATTTCTATTTAATTTGATTTACTCATGTTTAAAATATAAAAAATTCAATTTCACCGATATCCACAAATTTAAACAATAATTATTATTAATTGATAAGTTCTATAGATATCGTTCAATAATATTATTTACAATGCTATCAGTGTTCTACTTCCATGATACCTTAGATATTTTTTTACTTAATATAGTAGCTCTATCAATCGTGACCATAATAAGTCATGTTTACCTTTTATCGCACGGCTCCGTGAATAGGGTATAGCTTCAAATTCTATACTAGAGTTAAATAATATACACAAATTACGAAACATAAATAAACATACAGTATTTAAATAAATCAGTGAGCTCCACAAAACAATTAAGAAACAGCAACACATAAAGTGCACGCAGAACAATAAAAGAAAATTACATTCATCATTAGCAACAGTGGCAACAGACGCGTCGAAAGAGACACAAAATACGTCGCTCTAAATACGTAAGTACACGTTCAATAATAGATTGTGAATTTCTAAAACTATTTCTGTAAGTCCGAGTCGGAGTTTGATGCCAGCTGGCGGGGCGGGGGTGGCGTCTCAGGGCATCGAGCTACTCGTATAATATTGCCAAAATAATAACATAGAATATAACACAACGCTGTTTGCCCTCGTTAGGGCTGCTGTTTCACGAAATTTACGAACAAATAAAAGTCTCTTTACGTCTCGTGGACGATAGTTAAGAGATAATTAAGCCCTAGAACTCCTTGCATTATTTATTTAGAAATGAAGTCGAAGAAAACTCGAGCTCCGAGTAATTGCTAGAATTTAAACGTTTAACTGAGTAAAGACGAATAGATAAAATAAATGAGTACTTTTTCGTAGTTAAAATATTTTGCTGTAAATTAATTTTGACACTCATAGATTAAATTAAATGATTTTACATGTGTAAACGTAAATTAGTTAAGTAAATTATATTACATTTCTTCGCTCTCAATACGCAATGCCTCCAGAATTCTACGGAAACTGGGAAGAGGAGTATCTTAACACTAGGTTCCTTCTACTTACCCTGCTACGTGCGGGATACAGCGTGAAGCTCAAATGAAAATAATAACACCCCGACTGAAGTCACTTTTGTAATTAAATGCCATTTGCTCCTCTTCTGCAAAACCCTGAATTGTTTCGCTACGACAGCTTGTTATCGCTTATTTACAAGCACTTAGTTATTCTAAGTACAATACACTTTGATATTATGTTTTATAAATTGAAATTATGAAGCAGAAGCTTGTCGATTATTAAATATTCAGTAGAATATGTAAAATATTACATGTACTAAATTGTATATATTACAAGTATTTGTTGTAACATACAGTCTGGTTAGATTAGATAAAAAATGAGGTTAAATATTCATCAAAACAATGTAAATGTAACAAATTTAAAATTACAAATTAAGTTTTAATTCAATAATGACAAAGGAATCAACAATATTTCAGTTTAAGTAAGCTTTGTAACAACAGTACAGACCGAACTTTACAACGGCTAGACAAAGATTAAGCTTCGTAACGTTCAGTCATTTATCTCAGTGTCTAGCTATCTCAATAGATCAATAAAGTTTACAATTGTACTACGAAAATATTTACAGTGAGCCGTAAGCCTGGATATTGTATAATTAAATTAAAAATTAAATCAGCTTCACGCTGTATCCCGCACACCGTATGGTAAACAAAGGGGACCTAGTGTTAAAACACTCCGTTCTCCACTTTCCGCCGAATTTTTCGAGGCATTGCGTGTTGAGTAGAAATCAACGCCAGGCTTTTGTCTTGGCAGAGTGAAGAAATAAAAATATTAAATAACCATTAATTCCTTCGAGCGGACATTGAACGCACAACCGTCGCGTTACAGTGCCAGTACATATCCTTGTGCCATAACAGCCTCGAAGCTTACAATTGTACTACGAAAATATTTACAGTAAGCCATAGCCCTGGATATTGTATAATTAAATTGATGGTGCCTAAAGCTTAATCGCTGGGCAGGTGCGCATGACAAGCATCGCAATCTATTTATTGCATTAACTTTGATGAGACCTACGCTTTGTGACCGGCGTCACCTACGAGTACGTACGTATATTGGGATTAGCTGTCTCTATACAATTGCCTATTTTGTGAAATTGTAGGGTAAAATGCGACGTCAAATAAATTATTTGATAACTCGAAAAAGAACAATAATTTGACCAAATAATATAATAAGTAAATTATTATAATAGTATTAGACAGTAAATTGTGTCAAGAAGTTTTATAATTATATCATTGTATTATAAATATATTTATATGTTTTATAATTTACATAAGCAATAATAATTCAACATTGTTGATTTCACAACAACTTTTTCCATATAATAGAAAGATTATACATACATATAATACATACATTTACTTGTTAGTAATCGGAAAAAAACCTATCGTTCGCTAAAATATACTTTTAACGTGCACTTTTCATATTGTACATACATATTTTTCTCGGTATCTATATTAGGTATATCCCACAGAACACCTAGTCAGGTTATTATTGGATATCTAACATTCTCGGTGTTGATAGCAACCGTAAGTGTTGACGCACATCATTCCTTGCAACGCTTGTCAGACGCAAAATGGAGTACGGCCTTTTGTACTTGTAGGCTTTGTGAAGTAAGCTTCCTACCGACGCATCTGTACGATGATGAAACTTGCCAGACACCGCTTTTAAGCTCGCTTTATGTCTCGAATTAAAACTTTACAGGAGGAAATTAAACGTCGGAAAAACGTCCCCCGTGACATTCGTCATCTGCTACGCGACACGTGTGAACCATTGTTGTACGCTGGTACTGTATATTGTTAGAAATTAATCACCAAACATTCATGGAATAAAATAGTAAGTTGTATTTTATCATACTTTTTTACCTTTATGATAAAATAAAACTTTATTATTGATTATTATTTTAAAAATATCAAGAGTGCTTTTTCAAAAAATCACATTAAATTTTAAAAAACAACTAACAGCACGTGTCATAAAAATATTATATTTTAAAATTTGCTACAGCGATAATATTTTTTGAATAACATTCTTGTAGTATATTTCTAAATATACCTATAAATAAATGAGTGTATAACAATATAATAAAAAATGAATTTTTATACATGACAATTGAGTGATATAAAATAAATAAAAATAATTACCTTACATAAAAAGACGATGCTACAAAAATCTAAATTAAAAAATAATTAAACACACAAATAATAAAATATATTACTAAAAGTTAATGTTTTAATCCTAGATACTTTTACACTTTTATAAATTCGTGTAATACAATACTAAACTGACATTAATATATATTATATAGAGTAAAGCAAACGTCAACTTAATTTTCGTTAGCTACTCCGGCCATTTTTCTCTATTCGAAACCTCTAAAACTCATTAAAAGTTTCAGAGCAAACCATTCTAGATGGAGACTATTATTTGGGCAAAAACATTAGAGTAATTGTCGAAGTACACTTTATTTTAGAATCATAGGAGGTTATATAAGATTTATAAAAATACTAGCGGCCCGCCCGCGGCTTTGCCAGCGTGATCTNATATATAGATAGATAGATTAATTAAGCATTTTCTACAATTTCATTACAGTGCAAGTTAAGACTAATAAACAACGTGTATACTATAATAGAAATTGCAACAATAAGGAAAACCTTATTTAATTTTATTACTACTGTGTAAAACGGCACGCTTTTATTCTATTTCCTATTCTCCACTGATTTTTCTTCCATTTTAAGATTACACCTTTTGTTCAGTCACTCAGGGAATCACGTTTCTAACAGTTAACCCCCACGAGGGGACGCGGGTAACCTGAGTTGGACCGTCTCCTATTTATAAAACGGTTCGGTTCATTTCAGTCTTGTCGGGAGAGGAATGACATACTAGATCATTGGAATAGGTGACACCCAGAAGTTGAGAACGTGAGCCGCGTCATCTATCTTGTTTTCAATTATAAATAAGTATTAAAATTCTTTGATAAAATATTCTAATAATTAAACTATAATGATTTTTTATTTAATAAAAAAAAATAATTTTTTAAACTTATACATAAATACCTTTAACAATAGTATGGCCCTATATTAGTATCGCACAAAATTGAATATACGGCCGAATATTAACAAGCTTTCACATTGTTTCTTGGTTTCGATTGTGAATAATTGATACAGGTAAATATATAACAATATATATATTCATAAGAAACCCGCAAACGTATTCAAGTAGCAGTATATAGTGTTTAATTATTAACAAGCCCAGGACGGGCAAGAGGTGGAACACCGTTAGACCAGCGGTGTAATTAATTTCGTATTCAAATATCGGTTTGTTAACTCTGCGGGCTGACCTGCTATTGTAATGTTATGACAGCTATGGCTTGTCACCCCGTAATAGGGGGTGTTAATTACCTACTCGAAATTTTGTAGTTCATATGACACTTTAATATGAAAGTTTTAGATCAGTCAGTCAGGCATTTGGGCAATAGCAATAAAGTGTAAACTATTCTTTTATGGAAAAAATCAAATACAAATTGATTTTGGGTAACTTTCCCATATATATTGTTTCCAAGTCAAGTTACGAAGGAATGACACATGTCTAGCACACATCGCACCCGTCACCTTGGAATATAATCTATTAAGTCTTGTGTACCCAACAATAGAACTGAAATTATTCAGTTACGGAACATCCATAACAAATAAAAAAAAAATCTATTACCTTTTAGCGAATGTAAGATAATGAATAAAAGAAAACAAAATGGCGGAACAAATAAAAATATATTTATAATCAAAGTAAGGTTTTTCGACAGTAACTTAATTTATTTTATTTAGTGCGAGTTTTCTGTTTCATTTTTATAATTTGTCAACATCGCCACCGAAAGAGCAACGCCGCCGTCAAGAGTGGTCAGCAAACAGAGTAAAAAGTAACGCTAAGTGAATTGTCGTGTAGCGGTCAATTGTGCTGCGCTCAAATACTTCACACTTCTTGAATAGCTTTTACACAAACCTATCATTCCAACTACTTGGAATTTAGATTATTATAAGTACATACTTATCTCTACATATAAATAAAATTGAAGAGCCTGTGTCTTTTCACGATACCAAAACACTAACTAAACTAAACTATGTTTTTTTATCTGTTCTGAACATCGTCTTCAGTAAACTAGCACGTTTCTCCATGCCTTAATCTTTCCGCCTTGTCATGGACTTGCCATATTATACTCAAGTAAATACATATTTATATTTTAATTAAATCAACGAAAATCAATTAAATTGTGGTGACATAGAGCTAAAATAAATAAATATTAATCACTTAATAATTGGTTTTATAGTTATATGCAAATACTTTTCATTTACTTACTAAACTATTTGAGGTATATAAATAGACAGATTGCTGTCGAATGCAAACGTTAAAACGTAAACAATATTTCTTTACTCTGATAAAGAAAAACGGATAATTATATCCAAAGAAATTTTAATGAACACCATCCCTCTCATAATTGGATTTTATTGTCATATAATCTAAGTTATAAGTTATAAAGTGCAAATAATCATGAAAATTCTCAGTGTAAAATTCCACCTGCATAAAGAAAAATGTACCTAGAACATACTATATAGGAATATAAATTGCGTGTATTTCTCCAATATGCAATAAGATTATCGCCAGCTTCGTATCAATATATCAAACAAGTTTTATTAAACATATTTAGACATATATCGCAATTAAATAGTTAAAGGATACAAATAGAATTTTCTCTACAGCGAACATCAAAGCTATCTCAAAGGCGCCTGCTTCGCATATAAATTGACGAATTTGCCTCCATTTACACCTTCATGTCATCGAGGCAGACAAACTTCGTTAGTAATTTATAATCGCTTCGCTTTATACACGTGGATGCTTTCAATTTTACATGCTGAAATTTCAATTATAAGGTAGCAGCGACCGTGGGCTGTCAGATCTTCAAAATAATCCAAAAATGTAAAATAGACGATTTTATGAAAATTTCCTTATGGTGGATCCGTCTACTCAAAATTCTTCTTTGATCTTTTGAAAATCTCATCGGTGTTTCTCACAGATATATTTATAAAATCCTCTCAAACGTTAATGGATTAATTCTGTATAAGCTCTACGATGTTTTATAAAACTAAATGGTTCTATTTTTTGCTTTGAAATAAAGGTCTGTATTGAATTTATTGTTTTGTATTGCCGATAACAGAGAATAAACTGCTTTTTATTCACCTTTAAATATCAGGTTAATAATGTTGATATTTATTTAGATACCTACATATAAATGTCAATATGTTTTTAGATTTTATTTAAAGTCTTATTCTATTTTATAATGTGTATAGAATTAAAAAATGTCTTAATTTGTGTATTTTTTTAATAACACGAAATAAGACATTTTTTTGGATTTTGTAATTATCTTCATGTTTAAAAGACAGAATAAAGTACCGCACTCAGTACTACGTACATCATTCTACTGTATACAATTTGTATATATATTAGCATACACAAATATCACAGACGTACATCTCGTTCGTGGAGCAATTATGATGGATTTAATCAACAACTACAGTTATCTCAAGATGTGGGTTCCTAGTTCACTCACCTTAATAGATCTTCACACATATATACATATATTCAGAATTTTTGATTTTGGACTCAACAGAATTGCACTATTAATTTTTTGTATGTGTGCTGAGACCTCCTAGTTCCCAAATAAACTGAACGGATGAACCTATTTTGATTTTGATTTATTTGTTTTAAAAGAGTTTTATTAAGAAAAATCAAACTAAAATAAGCATTTAGAAGTTTCTTTTTATGGGAGATTTTCAAATTTAAACCTAACACTATCGACTATAAATACAAAACTGTATTTCAGAATTACCTCCACAAAGCGTAGTGAAAGTTGTGAGGAATTGAAGTACTTATTCAGATGTTTCGCAGTTAGTTCTAACTTCCCACAGATTTCGCCTATAATCCTACATCAGCTCTAGAAAACTGGATTCAGCGATTCACATATTTCATACATACAGAATACATTACATGTAAGAAAGCTACGAATCACATTGTATTGAACTGCTTGACAATACGTGAAGCTTTTAAGCTAAAACACAAAACTTATTTTTCAACGATTTTCTTACCAATTTTAGAATTAAGAAATTATATTAAAAATATCATATTACTTATTTTAGTTTATCGAATGAATAATAAATAGGCACCAAGAAGCAACAACTTTCTTAAGACATAAATAAATTGAATCAATCGTTTAAAATTTGTGGAAAACGTGTTCAAGTAGCATTCCGTGCTGGCTCATAATAAGATGGTTTTGTCAATGCGGCCTTCGAAAAATCGCCCTATTTTTGTTATCTAATTATTACACCCTACCTGTTTCACCATTGAGAGTGTTCGAGATCTTTCTAATATTTTCCAGCATATTTTTTTTTGGAAATACCATTGTTAAATATAATATTGGTAAAAATAAGAAATATTTTTTACAGCTGCTGTATCCCTCATTAGGAGGATATACAGAGAGAGAGCATAGTGTTAAGACACTCCGCTCTCCACTTACTGTCAAATTCTGGAGGCGTTACATATTAATTGACAGAACCCAATGAAGCACTTTGCCTCGACATTAGAACGAAGTAATGAAAATATTAATTATTTCACTTTCTCGAATGGGAATCGAACCCACCACCTGTCGTGTTTACAGTCACACGCACGTGACCCTGCGCCACGACTGGCCTCACAGTAAGAAAACAATGGAGTAATTAAAAATCTATTTTTAGATAATATAAAATATTTCGATGAACCGATAGAGATTTCAATTTCCGTTAGTCACGTGCACGGGGATATCAGATCAAGCGGTTGGCTCAGTCGGTAATGAGCGGGCGGATGGCAATTTTGCTAGATGGGCTTTTGGTTACCTACTCGAGTTTGTTTTTACGTCAACGCTTTTTTAATATGGATCTAGTAAAATGTGTTATAAAAAATATACAGTGTACGAACCCTTTCTATTTGTGGACTTTATTGTTTATTAATGATCAAATATTCACATGGTAAACGATATCATTTGAAGGGATTGTTTATTTTAAAATACGTTATACTCGGATACGAAAAATATGTTTTTATTATTTTTGATATTGACATAGAAAATATAACAATAATTCTAGTTTTATAATATTTTTTATACTTTTGAAATATGTTTATATAAAAACCTAAAGCCCATTTAATCAACATTCAAAATACCACCTATCTCTAAACGATTTATTATTATCAACTTAACTAAAACGATTTTAACTAGTATATTGCAATAAAATAATATTTGATTTATGTTAGCATAATTTACTGCTCGACGCATCGCCGCGTCTCCCGAGAATAGAGTTAACCTGTTTAAACATGCATCGAACATTATTTTATTCAGAAGTCTGCTATAGTGAAGTTTTCTTCGTAAAATAATAATATAATTTCATATAAGTTATCCATTTACGTATAAGTAATTGCAGTAATACTGTATATGAAGTAGATTATGTTACATTCGAATAAATATTAGAAATTAATAACTATTAATATTTATGAAAAATAAAATTCCGTTCCGTTCCGTTAATAATAAATATCTCT
>JAKRZM010000162.1:350164-375730 GCA_036379175.1 Heliconius cydno galanthus | reverse complement strand
AATTTGACATGCAATTTATTCTGCCATGTTAATAACAACCGTCGTCGCTACGCGACCGCGTTCGTTACCGCGTCATTTTGATATTCATCCTTATGAAAATAAATATAATAGTCACTTTTAGCATTTCATCTAGATTTAAATTATATTTCTATAGAAATTATATTCTTATATTTCAAGCAGGCGTAGCCGCGTCCGGGTCCGCTAGTCATAGATATGCCTAAACATCTCTTAGTAATTGTAAATGCTATTGTACGAAACTATCTATGTACAGAATAATAGTCTCTATTACTAACGAAATAGTGATCTATAATCCGAAGTAAAACAATCTTAAGGCTTTGCAATCGAACGGCGGCAATCTCTCGACCCTATCGAGACCACTTGATCGGGATCTTCATCTGAAATCACTTTGAGACAACAACATTACAACAATGGACGAGTTTAGAGAATTTGCTAAATTTTATTTATGAATGGAGCTTGGGCTTTTTTCTGGGTTTTAATTTTAATTTTACTTATTGAAATAATTTAATTAATTAATTAGGTATATACTATAAATTAATGAATTAGGTATATAATATAATTTTATTAAGTATATACTATAATCAATCAAAACTTTAAAATATTGCTAATTGTTCCGGACGCAATGTAATATTAAAATCAAATTTAAAATGTGAATTCTTTCGAATTTCATACAAAATGCTGTGAAAATTGACTTAAATTGAATACTTGATTTTTATTTCTGTACTAGAAGGGACTACAGACCTGGTCATTTGATATTAATTTCAATTTAATACCTCTACGCGTTCCCGAGATAAATAGTTTGACAGACGGACTGACGGACATCAAAGTGGATCCTATAAGGATTACGTTTTTTCCGTTTGACGTATGATACCCTACAAATGACCTGGTACACGTTGATAAATCATGAAAATATAAAAGTCAGTATTAATTAGACACTTCGCTATATCTATGTCAAGGCATTATCGATATCTCGTACTTTAATTCTATATCAAATACTATGAAATTATAATGATGTTCTAAATATGTTATACAAATATGCGACAAGCTTTCATGTGCTATTATATTTTTATATAAAAAGAATTAAAAAAAAAGAATATGAGATTTTTCTTGATTTTTTACCATTTTCTTGCCAATTCATTTTTTAGTCTCCAGATATTCAATTCTATTGAAATAATAATATCCACAAGTTTTTTATACCTTAACGTTGTGCTTACCTATAAAACCCTTAAAGTGGAAGCAAAATTAAATGTCAATCAAATGCCACGAGATCTTTTGTTTGCTGAATGCTACAAAATGGAATTTTGGAATTACTTCAGCTTCTGTATTCAGTTTCGTATAATCTTTATTTATTTTACATGAGGTCTAGGGAAATATTCTACAGATGTTTATAAAAAAATATAATAAAATCTTAAATAAGTCAAAACCATTATTCAAAATTTAATTCCTTTTCCAATAATTGTATAATGTTTTATAACGTATAGATATAGATAAAACAAAATAGATAATATTTTCAATCTACAAAACAGTGTAATGACTCCCGGGAATGAATACCAGGCGAGGTTTACTTAGGATCTAAAGTTCTCCAACCATAAATCCCTTGCTCCAATTATTTGTTCTCTACCCTCAGATGTCAAATAGTAACTCGCAATAAAGTGTAAAGGACCATACAAACAAAAACAGGCAAAAATAAAGTTAACAACTTAATCCGGCCAGAACTTTTAAAGTTCACACAAAAGAATTTTTGCTAAGAATTTGTACCACGTCGAATTCATTGTATTATATTTTTCTGAATACTTTTCTTTTTATTTCTGTACTATTATGGTAATTCTTTGAGGTTTTTTATTTTTCTTCATACAATACATATTTTTTATATTTGTACATACAATTTAATCATCATAAAAGCATAAAAATATTTGATATATTTAACAGAGTAATAAAAAACTATTTTGTGTAAGTTTACCATATTTATATTTACATAATAGAATATTTAAATAATATCAGTGGTGTCGAGACTATCATATTTATTTAGTATTATTGGAAAACGGTCGATGTTACTGTCATGTGTGATAGTACTTAATCAAAACTTCAATTAAATTTCCATACAGCATTTCGTCATACAGCCTCGCTGGGGAGACTGCATAGATGTAAGCTTACCTATGTTGCTTATGTCCTGTTGACGTACAAAATAGCATATTTTTAATAAGAAAGAAAAAAAGGAATGATATAATGAATATTTCAGAAATGAAATATTGTTTATTATCATTTCGAATGAGAATCGAATCCCCAACCTGTCCTGTCCACATTGGCACGCTTGTGGCCCAGCGCCATGATTGACCTCAATTATAGAAATAAAATTTCTAGAAAGCAGGATTAGAACCTGTTGCCTATAGTAATCGGTCTTATAAAGAGGCCTACATATAGTTCCGCCACTCAACACACAATGCCCCCAGAACTCGGCGGAAAGTGGGGAAAGGAAGTGTCTTAATGGCAACAGTATCTTAACATTGGCTTAAAAAAATTGCAAATTAAAAAAAAAGAAATCTTATAATGAACTTTACTTAACACAATGTATATAAGGACTAAGTAGACTCCACTTAAAGCAATTATTTATTTTCATTTCTCAGTTCTAGTACGACAGAGCACAGCGTTGAGTTCCTCCTTTCAACACGCACTGTCCTAAAAAAACAATAACAACCACATGAAACAACCACATTTTTGAGAAAGAAGGAAAATCTTGTAAAGAAAATAAACAACAATATTTTTGTACAATCTATATTTGCATTTTGTAAGAGGATGAGAAAAAAGATTTACATTAATAGTTTTGCTGTTACGTATGAAAATATAGTAGGTAAGTGAAAATATGTATCTTGCGTCACGTTGGGGGGCTCAGTCCGTAATCCGTCGTCTGTTCTCCGATCGAGAGTCCTAAGTAAACCACTCGTCACGTCTCGAACCAGTACATCGACAGGAACCTTACATAAATTGTATTTAACTCCTTTACCTGTATTTTGCTTAAATCTCTATCTTTTTGCTGCAAAAAAAACAAATCAGCTTCACGCTGTAGCAGGCAAGTCAGAGGGAACCTAGTGATAAGATATCCCGTTCCCCACTTTCCACCGAATTGTGGAGGCATTGCGTATTGAGTGGAACTCAACGCCGCGCTTTGCCTCGACATCAGAGCAAAGAAAATAGAAATATAAAATTAATTAAATTATTCAGTCCCTCGAGTGAGGATTGAACCCACAACTAGTGGCTTTCACAGGCACCCCCCTGCCCCTGCGCCACGACTGACCTCAACCAATCTATGTACCTTACATAAATTGTAATTACCTTCTTATCTTATCTTACATATATTTTGCTGAAATCTCTATCTTTTTGCTGTGATTTTAACAATATTAGTAGTAAATGATAGGTGATTCAATTTGTAATACCACTATCAACGATTGAAGCTCCTAAGCAAACCCCTCGACGCGTCAAGTGCCTGAGCCAACATCATTGGAGCGTGAAGAGATTGTCTGTATTGTGCTTACTCTTGATCACCTGCCAAGTCTCTTATTTTATTACAAGCCAGTAATTTAGTTACAAATGGAGAAGTAATAGTTGCCTTTTACTTGGTTTACTTGGCTTTATGTTTTTAAGCTTCACGCTATATTTCACACATAGCAGGGTAGGGAAGTTAGTGTAGACACTCCATTCTCATTAAGAAACTTCTGATCCCTTTTTTCTTCGAATTTTAAAGGTACTGCGTTTTGCGTGATATAACTCAACGCCGCGATTTGCCTCGTCGCCACAAAGAATATTTAAAATATTAAGTAATTCATTTTCTCGAGTGGGAATCGAACCCACTATCTACCGCGTATTTTGTTCAGCTTCATGTTTTATCCCGGTTGGGTGGTAAGGTCTTGGATACTAGAGCAACGAAATGAAATTAATAATTTATTCCCACTTGTGGGAATCGAACTCAAAACTGTCGTTTTGACAAATAATAACTGCGCCTTCTTTCGCCTTCTACTTAATTTCTGTGGCATGTTTATGGAACTGATTTTTTTCTTTAATAATTTTTATAGCCTTTTCGCAATAAGGCTTCTCCCAGACGAACGATGTAGGTACAATATTTAATATTATTTCTGACCGCGATACCGACTACGAATATTTTACCAACTAATTGGTTTGTAAATTATCATTTTGGTGGCTTCCCACTCTAGATGTTATAATTAATTAAATTTCTCTATTGCTGGAAATAAGATAATTCTGCCAGTGAGATATTTTCCTTATATTTGTATACCTATAACCGCATCAATTTTAAGAAAGACATTATTTTTTACACAAAATATAGTTAAAAAATAAAAATATCATGTTCTTAAGTATTACATTTATTTAAGCTTTTACTGTTTGTTGTATTGAACAATAGTGCAACAATCTATTTAATTACTAATATTTTTTTCTGTTATTTCGTACTAAAAATTTTAATATACTAGGTAGGTCTATCAATACGTTAAAAATACAGATCTCGTTCAATAAAATTATAATCTACAGAAAAGTATAAAAGTATAAGCACGACGGAGTCCAAAATAATAATAGGATTACATTGGCACGACATAACAATTATATAAAAAAACCTTAAGAGACAGTTGAAGATCCTGGAATAATTAAATTTATATGAATATATTCAAATGTTATCTATAATTATAATTACTTTGTATTGTTACAGATAAATTCGTCTGCACGCATTTGAAACAGTGTCAATCAGTCAAGGATCATCAGGTAGATATTTTCATTATACCTACTAAATACTATTTTAATAAACTGACTAGATTATCAAAAGTATGGCTCCTATCAAATACATTCTTAGGAATATTTTTTGAGTTACAGTATTTTATAAAATTTCCAAACAAAGTGATACTATCAAAAAATCCAGTTGTGACAAGAGCTCGTTACGTTAAAATTTTTAAAGGTTTCTAAATATGTTTCTGTCTTCAATCTGTGAACAGCATTTTAAAAGTATTTAAAGCATAATATAACAAATTTATTGAACTGAGTGTCTTAACACTAACTAAACAGAATTAGTTAATAAAAACTAAATTAAAATTAAAATTTTAATTCGGTTTCAATAAAATATACATATTAAGCTTTTTTATTTTTTAACATTTATAAGTTTTTATTGTAAAAAATATTGATACTGGCCAGTCGTGACGCAAAGGCACAAGCGTGTAACTGTATAACACGCATTGCCTCCAGAAATCGGGAGAAATGAGGATTAGGTTCCCTCTGCCTAACCTGCAAAATGCGTGAAGCTAAAAAATATGTACCTATCGTCACATAATTGAGTACAAAATCCATTAATCTTCGTGAACACGGCCGTATTTTTCCTTCATAATCAGAGTAATGAAGCCGGCGTGTAACTGAATTATATCTGCTTCTGATATTTTTATAGATTAATCACTAAAGCTATACATTATTTTAATTGTTTCACATAAACATTTACTAATTAAAATTTACCATCTTTCAGAATAAAATAATAAAAAAAGAAAAAGAAATAATAAATTATTAGGGGTTGTTTATATGTTAAAAACAAGTAGTAATTAGTTATTTAGTAAAATGATCCGCATTTAGTATATTTAATAGCCTTTAGAATATTATATATAAATTGTCCTTTTCATATAAAATAAGTTAAAATTAGTTCGCTTCACGTGACAGGCGGCAAGGGTTGACTTATATCTACATAAAGAAACTTTTAAGTCCAGATTACCCAAAATTAATTTAGTTATTAATAAACAAATTTAACTGATTTAAACGTACTTCTATAAGGTAATTTATTCGAAAGTTTATGTAAATAGTCTTAAAATATTAATATGTTTATATAATGTTTGTATGTTGTTTATGTCTATGTATAGCACACTATTTTTGCAACTAAGTGGTTATGTTACTTTTAAACAATTTTAGTAGTCTATCAATGATGAAACTGCAATTTGCTTACTTTTCCCCATTTCTCGCTCGGAACACCATAATTAAAGAATCATACCATACCATATATTAGTATTGTAATTTTGATATACAAGTAGTATAGTGGTGTTTATTTTACTTTTTTTCCCTCTTTTTTTAACTTCACTCTGTATCCCACACACAGCTGGATAGGTAGTGTTAAGATACTCCGTTCCTCACTTTCCGCCGAATTCTGGACGCCGCGCTTTGCTTCGACACCACAGCGAAGAAATAAAATTATAAATTTAAATAAATATTTCATTTCCTAGAGTGGGAATCAAACCAACAACCAGTCGCATTTACAATCACACTTTGTGCCCCTGTGCCACGACTGGCCTCTTGACATATTTAAAACCACGTACATACTCGTATATAAAAGCTTAATCTTAAACGCAATGAGCTCAAAGCTGGAGTCATTTATTACAATAGGTACGGTGACAGATTTTGAGAAACTCTTCTATATATAATAATGTGATATATTATACCTAATTATAGTGTTTCTAGATTTTCTTTTAAGAATACAGTTTAATTAATAAGTTTAAAAATTGCACCCAAACATGTTGAAGTGTCATGGCGTCGTGTCGTCGCTTGGAACGTCAAGTCAGTAATCTGTCAATACCATTGTTTACAATACAAAATGCCAATTAATTTATTTACCAGGGCGTGACGTCAATCGCCCGTAATCTAAATAATTATTAATCCTACTATCATACTTAATAATAAAATTAACACGTGTTTCATAATTTATTAACTGTTTCATTGATTAAATATGTACAGTTCAGTTCAGTTCTTAATTTATGGCGGTTCGAGCGTGCCAGTTGAGCTCCAATCACTTCGCCAATGTCACGTTGTATGGAGAACACACGAAGAAGATTGTACAATACAGATCATAGAAGAGAACAACAAAGAATTTTCTTTTAGGATATCAGGCGCTGTGGACAAAAACCGTCTCTTATTCTGTCATACATGTTGCTCTAATGCGGTGAATATATTACTTAAAAAAATATAAAAAAATAACAAATGCACTGAAAAAAACTTGTAAAGTAAAATATTTAAGCACACAACAGGGATTTTCTCGTATTCGCAGTCACGGTTTCAACGAGCCTGCATTAAACCGCAATGTTTAATTGGCGTTAAAATAACGATGTAACTGAGCCATAGTTTATTCAATATTTTTGATTAATGATTAAAAAACCCATGGAGTAACAAAATGATCCTGAAATCTTTTTTTATTTTGCTTTTCCGAGTCGGATTCGCCCGCCAGGTACCAATTTCAGTATTGGTACGGAAACCTTCGACGAATCTACTTAAGAGCAAGTCAACGGGAAATATAAAAGTTGACAATCTTAAGACAGACAGAATGCAGCAAAAACAATGAGTAACTGCTCATATTTTTGGATAGCATCGATTTAGAAGCTACGATTTTTCTGCGTTTCAAAGGACCGTAAAGTACAAAGGTTCCTTTTTTTCCTTTGAAGCACGGAACTTTAAAAAGAAAAAAGGCTTTAGAATATAAGCATTAAATATTTAATTCATTGTTTAATCAAACAGAAATGAAAAAACTAGTACCATATTAATGTATATTATGTTAAGTAAAAAATATATGACCAATTGACTTTACTTTACTTGTATACTTTTGATTAAGGACATTCCCCAGTCGATCAATGGCTTAGGTAAAATGAAATAAGTTATATTTTACCCCGTTCACCGGCAATATTAAATAAGGGGAATCGATCGAACAATTTCTATGAAACTCCTGTGAGAGACCAATTTTAATTAGTAAAGCGATTCATTTTGTGGCAACGATTTCGAATTTCATATATGAATTAAATATGCATAATTTTAGGTAGGTGGTATACTTAAAAATATACGAGATTTTATATTTCAACCCAAGGAGATTTAAAGTTAAAACCAATACGGATGTAAGAAGAAGGACATGGCCTACACATTTTTATATGCTGCAGGATACGCAGAGGGAACCTAGGAACCTTATGTTAAGACATTTCCACCACGACTAGCCTCGACTTTATAGTATGTTCTTCTTGGATTTTGTACAAAAAATTGTACCAAATAAAAAAAAAACATTCGAATATTTTAGGAGAACGATTTTTACCAATTTTTAAGAAACATTTAGTACATCTATATTCCTGTGAATTCGCTAACTTCGATTTAGAAACATTACTAGGAACATAGAAGCATTTTTTACACTGCTCCCTGATGTCGTATCCAGGTGATATATTCTGCTATCAATCGTAACCTGTACCTAAGCTATACTTTAAAGCACGCACCGTTGTAAAAACTAGTAATAACGAATAACGAAAAATATATTTAACGCTTTTAAAATTATTTAAAAACATAATTTAGTAATTGTTTTAATATTTTACATTACATTAATTGAACGACAATGAACGGAAAGTGTGGCGTTCAGTTCCGCCACTCAAAATGCAGATTCCCGAATTCGAACGATAAGTGAAGAACTAAATGCTTTGGACTAAGATAGGGATAAAACGTGAAAAAAAATAATTTATGCGAGATAGATCTAAATGAATAATCCTGCCCACAAATGGTGTATAAATCACTGTCGACAATCACAAATACTCAGGTAAGATTTCCCCCGATGCCTCTACTATTAATCTTAGCCATTTTACTTATTCAATGATATTTAAAATTAATGCGTTGTAAAAATTAAAGATTTAATCATAAATAAAATTATTTCTTGAAACGATATTTATAAATATATTTTTTTGTATATAGAACATACTACTATAGTATATTTCAAATATTATTTTTAAAATAATTAAATAAAATTGTAATGTCTTTATCGGACATATCAATGAATATAAGTTATATACATATATAGCTACTGGTCTATTTTTTTTTTAAAATCACGCCTCTTGGAAACTAAAAATATTTTTTTATAACATAACAATTTCTCTTTTTCAACAATAAAAAGTTTAAAAATATATATTTAAGTAAGTATATTAAATCTAAATTATATTTATTCTATTAAAGCCAAAGCAAAGGTATTATAGTCGACTAAAACCATCCAAGCACGAACTAACGACAGAAGTGTACCGCAAAAGCATGATAATAAATTAAACTCGCTGTAAACGTGTCATTTCTACACCTCAGGAACGTACTTATATAGTAGGTGTATTATTTGTTCCTTATTTAACTTTAAATAATATATATTTATACAAAATGGTAATGCAACTATATCTTGGAAAATAAGTTTAGTTCAAATGTAAAATGTTGGTAATAGTTTCAATTTCATACCTTTTTTACGATGACTATATACAAAAAAAAACAAGCATAAAAAAAGTAATAAAGAAAGTTAGTATTATTAGATATTAATAAAATACGCAAACCTGGCCGTGGGTTCCATTCCCACCCGACGAAATTAAACATTTAGTTAAATCTACATTTTTATTTTTTCGCTCTAGTATCGAGGGAGAGCGCGGCATTGAATTTTGCCACTCAACTGTAATGCCTCCAGAATTCGATGGAAAATGGGCAAAGGAGTATATTAACACTAGGTTCCGTTTGCCTACTCTGCTGAAAAAAATTAACATAAAATAAAAATATAAATATTCTTACTATCTAAAATCAGTAGTAGTTCCGATTGAAATCGATAAAAATGTCGTCGATGGCGAAATGACGGAACAATAACTATCGGTCCCGGGGGGAGCAGAATGCCAATTTGCAGTTCCACTCAACCATTCATTCATCCAGTTATAAACTTGGCTTGACAAATACCTCCTGGAAATAATATTGCGATACTTTGTATACATATCTTCGTATATTTACATCTATAAACGAAAATATTATAGGCCAAACATTTCTTAAGATAATAAAGTTTTCCTTAAAATTAGGCGCCATCGTTTAGATTAAAAGATAGTTTAAAAATTATATCACTACAGATATTTTTTTTGTGTGCAATAAAGTATAAACTAAACTAAATAAACTAAGTCATGCCACAACACTTTCGACTCTACCTAATGTGTTATATACTTAATTATACTTAACGCTATATCCCGCATAAAGTAGGATAGGCCGAGAGAATTATGTGTTAAGACACTCCGTTCTCCGTTTTTCTCCAAAAGTCGAACGTATTGAGTAAATGAAAGAAAATGTCTCCTTTATAAATATCAGTTCAAAGTGGTAAAATATATTTTACCATTTACATTTTCGCTATAATAGTATATAGATTATAATAAATCTAAAATAGTACAAAAACATTATAACTACCTAAGATGAAAATAATATTTGCAATGATTACACCCCTAAGCTCATTTAATAAAAGCAGCACCCAAACCACCTCTAATTACATTGGTGGTTTATAAGTTTACTTCGTTATATATGTACCTTTAAAGTCAGGAATCCTGCCGTACCTTTTCGCGGTAATTCTTACGACTTTCAATGAAGTGAAAATGAACCGGTGACTACTTTTTTTATTATTTTCCAAAATACATCTTAATAAGATTCATTCATTTCTTTATACTTTCTGCTAAAAATAATGAAAATTATTTTAATTAATCAACACGCAATGCCTCCAGAATTCGGCAGAAAGTGGGGAACCGAGTGTCTTAACATTAGGTACTCATTCTATTCTAATTTTTAAGAAATCTTTTCAGATATTCGGTATGTACAAAAAAAATAATTCACGTTACATTTCAGAACTAAAAATAGGCCAGACCGTTAATTGCCTAATATTTAGTCAATTAAATTGTGTTTTGTATTTTCCACCTACAACGTATACAGCGTTAATAATAAAAAAAATCAATACATTACACTAAAAATAAAAGCATATAATAATAAAATGAAACATAAAGTGAAATGTGAACCTTTATTTTGGAAAGTTGGTAAAAATCAAATCAGTATACGTGTGAGGCGTGAACTCCTCGAAGCGCCGTTGACACGGACGCTACGGATAATCTCATTGAAAGATTTGATTTTCCGCTAAATTTGATAAAAGTAATGAAACAGTCCCCGAGTGCCAGCCCGATTGCAAACTCGTAAGATTGTAAGAAACTATATATTGTAATATGTACGACTTTGTTCTCAAATACAAAAATATACTAAATTGTGTAATTTTTTATATTGTAATTTTTATCTGATTTCATGAGACATTTCTTAAATACATAATTTACTTTAACCGCGACAGATTGTGGGCTCGATCTCCACTCGAGAAAATTAAATATTTAATATTTTTATTTCTTCGCTCTGGTGTCAAGGCGTTGAGCACAGCGTTGAGTTCGCCACTCCACAATATCTCCAGAATCCGGTGGAAAGTGGGGAGCGGAGTATCTTAACACTAGGCTCCCTCTACCTACTCTGCCGCATGCAGGATACAACGTAAAGCTGAAAAAATACTTAAAATATATAAGATAATACTAAATGTATAGATACGAGTATATATTATAACTAATATAAATTCATCAATTTGCAATACATGCTTAAACGTACATATTTCATAATATTGTGAAAGAAAATGAAATAAAAGAAGCATCGACTATGAGTTCTATGCAATTTAATCTGCAAAACTACTGCTTAGCTTTCCTAACAAAGAATGACAGTTTATTCACTCCC
Source organism: Heliconius cydno galanthus (assembly GCA_036379175.1). Taxonomy (NCBI): domain Eukaryota; kingdom Metazoa; phylum Arthropoda; class Insecta; order Lepidoptera; family Nymphalidae; genus Heliconius; species Heliconius cydno. The sequence goes on along the minus strand of JAKRZM010000162.1, from coordinate 364,141 downwards.
TATACGAATGACAGTTGAGTTTTTTATTTGGTCGCGTGTACGCTGTTATATTTATTTATAACTAGGTGCTCCCGCGCGGCTNATTTTCGCTATAATAGTATATAGATTATAATAAATCTAAAATAGTACAAAAACATTATAACTACCTAAGATGAAAATAATATTTGCAATGATTACACCCCTAAGCTCATTTAATAAAAGCAGCACCCAAACCACCTCTAATTACATTGGTGGTTTATAAGTTTACTTCGTTATATATGTACCTTTAAAGTCAGGAATCCTGCCGTACCTTTTCGCGGTAATTCTTACGACTTTCAATGAAGTGAAAATGAACCGGTGACTACTTTTTTTATTATTTTCCAAAATACATCTTAATAAGATTCATTCATTTCTTTATACTTTCTGCTAAAAATAATGAAAATTATTTTAATTAATCAACACGCAATGCCTCCATAATACGGCAGAAAGTGGGGAACCGAGTGTTTTAATACTAGGTTACCTCTGCTTACCCTGCTGTGTGCGGGATACAGTGTGTCAATCAGAATAAATTGTTATGTAATGTGGTTGATATATATTAAAGCATCTCCCATGTTTTGCCTGACACCTGGAAAGGACTTAGGTACTCACTCTATTCTAATTTTTAAGAAATCTTTTCAGATATTCGGGTCATATGTACAAAATAAATAATTCACGTTATATTTTAGAACTAAAACTAGGCCAGACCGTTAATTGCGTAATATTTAGTAAATTAAATTGTGTTTATAAATTCCATCTACAACGTATACAGCGTTAATAATAAAAAAAATCAATACACTAAAAATAAAAGCATATAATAATAAAATGAAACAAAGTAAAATGTGAACCTTTATTTTGAAAAGTTGGTAAAAATCAAATCAGTATACGTGTGAGGCGTGAACTCCTCGAAGCGCCGTTGACACGGACGCTACGGATAATCTCATTGAAAGATTTGATTTTCCGCTAAATTTGATAAAAGTAATGAAACAGTCCCCGAGTGCCAGCCCGATTGCAGACTCGTAAGATTGTAAGAAACTATATATTGTAATATGTACGACTTTGTTCTCAAATACAAAAATACACTAAATTGTGTAATTTTTTATATTGTAATTTTTATCTGATTTCATGAGACGTTTCTTAAATACATAATTTACTTTAACCGCGACAGATTGTGGGCTCGATCTCCACTCGAGAAAATTAAATATTAAATATTTTTATTTCTTTGCTCTGGTGTCGAGGCAAAGCACGGCGTTGAGTTCGCCACTTCACACGCAATGTCTCCAGGATCCGGTGGAAAGTGGGGAGCGGAGTGTCTTAACACTAGGTTCCCTCTACATACTCTGCCGCATGCGGGATACAACGTAGAGCTAAAAAAAGACTTAAAATATATAAGATAATACTAGATGTATAGATACGAATATTTGAAATAGCTGCTTAAACGTACATATTTCATAATATTGTGAAAGAAAATGAAATAAAAGAAGCATCGACTATGAGTTCTATGCAATTTAATCTGCAAAACTACTGCTTAGCTTTCCTAACAAAGAATGACAGTTTATTCACTCCCTATACGAATGACAGTTGAGTTTTTTATTTGGTCGCGTGTACGCTGTTATATTGCTGCTCCCGCGCGGCTTCGCCCGCTTGAATATTTATTTAATATTAATTAAGTGTATTACAGATAAATTAATTAAATATTTTGATATAGTTACTTACATACATACTCCTATTACTGCCTTAATAAAGAAATTAGAATCTATTGGGATTTTATTTGAATTTGCTCGCAAAAATTGTCGTATTTAATAAACAAATGTTTTTTTTTTTTTGCGTAAATCCGGAACTCGCGTAAATTTCGATATTGCATTACTTTCAACTCTAAAAAAAACTTCCATTCAGTAAAAATGATTAATAAACTATATGCGCATGAAAACAGCTATTTTGAAAAGCACAGTTATTTTGAAACCACAGACAGAGACTTAAATTTTATTTATATATACAGACAAAGACCGATACGTACTAATTAGAAATCATCACATTTTTTAAATGCATAATAATAAACATGTTATACGTACATAAAATTTCACTTTAAATGTTAGCTATCGTAGATTCTATCGAGTGTATTTCGCTAGTGTATTCCTCTTATTCAATTTGAGAACGAATCAGTTCCGCCAACCCGATTATATTTCATGTCAGGATTTATATGCTTATAGGAGTGCTTTTGAATTGCTGAATTTTTTATTTACTTATAAATAAAGCTTTTTTATACTTTTATCAAAATTTTCTTTTTTTATTTTATAGCTATCATATATAGATGCGTTTTCATATGGTTCCTTATATAGGTGTTTACTCTTCTTTCTTTATTAATTTAGAAGAAAATATTTTAATTTCAAATGATTTTTTTAATTTTTGTGGAATTGGAAAAATTTAAATTTTGAAGTTAAAATATTGAAATTTAAATGTATAAAGTACGCGAGTAAGTGAAGGCACTATAATTACGCAAAGCGAATTTGTTAGTGCGTCCTCTTGACCCGAAGGTATAGGTATAACATGAGAATAAATCATTAACAAATCTGATGTTATTAGTTAGAATCTACTATAAAAGCTTTCGAGCGTTTCACCATACAACTAAAACATGAAGTTTAAAAGCAAATTCAACTTGTACTGTAACTAACGTAGCATTTCATTTTAGTATTTCTATAAAATAACTAAACATATATTTTGATATAAAATATTTAAAATAAAGTACTACATTTAGATATTTCAGTACAATAATATTATAAAAAATAAAATATATATAAGGCACTGACTAACGGTCACATAATTGAATGGCTTACTGCTATCTCGAGTTTATTGGATCACAGCATACAGTGCTCCTGAAAGCGACTAGTGCTTCCGATAATAGGTGTACTTAACGTGAGTACGACACACTTTTGTCGGCACACATTTACTCAATAATTGCACGTCCCCCATAACATCAGCTTCACGCTGTATCCCGCACACAGCAGGGTAGGAAGAGGAAATCTAATGTTAAGATACTTCGTTTCCCTGAATTCTCGAAGCATTGCGTGCTGAGTCCTGGAATTCATTGCTGGGCTTTGCCTCTATACCAGAGCAAAGAAATAAAGATGATAAACATTTCATTTCCTCTCGTGGGAATCGAACCCACTACTTGTCTCATTTACAATCACACTTTGCGCCCCTGCGCCACGGCTGGTTTCCCCATGCTCATGACATCTTCAGAATAAATATTCGCTTCTCATAGGAATGTACAGATGAGGTACGGATGGCTACTCGTTGGTTTCATTTATTGCCTTTGGGAGGACAAAGAGGCCAGGTGAGTGGCAGGTGAGTGGCCCACCGTACAGGATACCTTACGCTCGAAGCATCTCTTTATTGGACGAAATTGTGCCTTATTGCTTTGTTTACGCATAACTTGGAGATTCTCCGAATTTTTTTGTAAAGCATCGTTATTACTTCTCATGAGATGAAATGTTTTGAAAAATAAAATCTTACTCTTCTCTATCAATTATGAAGTTATTAAATTCCTTTTAAAGTGTAAATTGTTAATGTATCTGTTTTGACTTTAAATATATATTACATTTATAACAAAACGCGTATTACACGGTAAGTACTAAAATATATGTATATTTTTTATCTGTGTTTCTCTTCTTCTTTTGTGAAATTTTAATAAAAAAAAATATCTATCTAAGTTACTTGGTTTAAACAAAAAAAGTGTCGGTAAATAACTGCCTTATGATTTAATAAAGCGAATATATAAAGCCTTATAAGATATTATTAAATTTTAACCATCCCATCGTTTATGAAATTCAACCTTCTCATAATTTTAATAAAGTTTGCGGCTTACCTTGGAAACTTACATTGCCCAAATTACACAAAGATTAAATTACACATAGTTCTAGAACTCATTTGTAGGGAGCATGTGTACGAAGTTACCTTAGTACTACCTGTATTATACGAATACCTACTTGACAGACGTATTTCACTAAAAGTTAACGCTGGCGCATTAGGCCAATACTTCTGACCGTAGGTCAATGCCTATACTTGTATTTATTTTTCTATAATCAATACCTTTTTTTGTGCTTTGGAGAAAGTAGAGAAAGTAGTTTTGGATATAATAGTATTTCACTAAGTTTGCCTAACCTAACGTACGTATACGGAAAATGCAAGAAAATTGAATTTAAATAAATGGCAACACATAAACTTTGAAAGCTATAGCTATAGTAGATAACTGTAACCACCAACCTCGGGATAAAACCTACACCGTTTACAGAAAAAACAAGTTCAATTTATAACATAACAGCTTCTATTGATGGAAAAAATCAAATTTTACCTAAACAATACGAGGTGTGACAGTGTCTGATAAAATAGAATTTTTTGTCAACGTTAACTGGTATATAGATTAAAAAGTCGCATCGTTTTTATTTAAAAAAATCATAATTTTATTCTATAAGTTTGTATTATTATTTTTTCAATCTGTTACAGAAAAAAAATTAAAAAGAAACGCCTCAAATTACCTCAAATAATAATAAGTAATACAAATTATTAATAATGCCGAGGCCGACGCGACGTGGCGAAGCGGCACAAGAGTGTGACTGTAACGCGACGATTGTGGGTTCGATCCTCACTCGAGGAAGTGAAATATTTATTTACGTTTATATTTCCATTTTACCGCTCTGGTGTCGAAGCGAAGCGCGGCGTTGAGTTCTCCCACTCAACACGCAATGCCTCCAGAAAGGCAGCAAAAAGTGGGGAACGGAGTTACTTAACACTAGGTTCCCTCTACCTACCCTGCTGATTAATAATGCCACACTGATATACATAGATAAGCCACGACATTTAGATATATTGAATACATTAATTACTCCGCTTATTACCAGCAACTAACCACGACAATAGCTTTAAAACAAAACAATAACACTATTTTGCTAAAATAATAGATTTAATAATACCTGTAAATGTAATATAAGATGTAATATAAGTTAGCCGTTTCAAATTGCCTCATCATTTTCTATCAAATAAAATCGGTTTCTTAGAACAAGCTCAATCGCTTCATGTTTATTTATTAGATCCTTAAAGGATGCTTAATAATATGCTGGGTTTAAGGAATTTGCAATTTTGCATAACAATTAGCTTTATGAAATTACACTTTGGTAAATCCATTTTGTTATTTAGGCCGGAACATTTAGTAGGTTGTTTATCTATAATGACTTTTTAATATTCTTTGCGTTGAGATTATCCGGATTTATCTTAGCTCAACTTTGGCCGATTTTATAAGCGTCTTTTACGGATTATTTGTATTATTTTAATTTTATTACTTGTGCTATAACTAAAGTAGCATTTCATTTTAGTATTGCTATACTAAATATACCAAGTTATTTTAAATTAAAGGATTCATAATAAATTCCTCGTATAATATGTAAATAAATACAAATAAAAAAAGATAGTCCATTAGTAATTAATCATCCATAATTAACATTTCGGCAAATATAATTTCCTCTATAAAAAGAAATATAATTATTTGCTGAGTATATAGTTAGAATAAAGTAGAAGACAAGAGATAAAGAATTGTACCTATACAGGAGTAATCGCAAGGGCTATATTTTGTAGACGTTACGTAGAATTTCTTACAAGATATTTCACAGGAAAGACAAATGGCATACAGAACACATCACTCCACTCTCCGCTTGTGTCCATTGCTCATTGTTCCATAATGACAAGACGACATTATCCTCTCATCTTGCAAAACTAGGCTTCATATCCGTTCTATATGAAAAGGCAGTAGTGAGTGAAAGCTCTGTCAATCTGCAGAGAAGTCATTCAATACAAGAATATAAGCTGAGCTCTGACACTATCTAACTCACTGACAGTGACAAGTGCTTCCGTAAGTGGCGGTTGTTTCTAACAAAGACTACTTCACTACTATCGCATTACGAACATCTTTCTATTTGATTTGTAAAGGTTTCCTGCCAGTGCCATCCTCATTCGATACTTTGTCAACTATTAACTGTCAACGCAATTATTGTTTACCAAGTGCCAGTTCTGACAGTTTCAGATTAAACTTTTCATTTGGTTTTCTTTTATTTAACAAATACAAACGTTGGCAAAAACATATTAGTATCAAACATTTTGGATTTTATCATTAATTTTTAATTGCATATGTAAACTTCCACATTTCTCCGTATTTTGTATGGTAAAAAACATAATCTTTAGTATTTCTATGCTGCACCAAATGCTTATAATATTTTCTGTATATTATTTTTTCATTTTATCCTTTTTCAGCTTCATGCTGTATCCCACATGCAGCAGAGTAGACAAAGGGAGCCTAGTGTTACGACACTCTGCTGTCCACTTTCTGCCGAATTCTGAAATCAAACACACAACCTATCGCGTATATACACACTCTAGTGCCCCTAGGCAACTAGCCTAAATTATTTTATCAATCCTCAACTATACTCAATTATTGATATACTCAACTATACTCAATTATGAATATTCATATTTCAATGGCAATTCTCAAATTTATAATATTTAAGATGTTTCACTGGAATCAACCAATCGCTCGTTATGTTTCTCTATTCGATGAGAAATAAAGTGATCATTTTCTTTATCAACGGTGAATATGGCAGACAAAAATAAAAAAAAGTTAAAATATAAAACTTAAATTACATAAAATATTAATTACAACTAACATTTGCCTTAAATGTTGAATGTTGATGAGGTCGTAAAATAGTAGCAATTTCATGATTATGAAAGTTTTCTCATTGTCCCGAAACAAGTAGTTTTGTAATTATTCAAATTAGCTGAAACAAAGCAATGGAAATATCAAGCGCACTTGACCTCCTCTTCGTCTTTGAATTTACTTAGTTTATACTTTACTATTATTTTATGGTGTGAAATTTATATATAATTTAAAATATATTATGAAAATTTATAGAAAGGCGTAGCAAGGCGTAGCAGTCTTAAGAAAATTTAAAATAAATTTTGACAAAAAAAATTGAATTGTTTTTACTTTTATTTAAGTTTAGCCTCGTATTTTTAAATATATTTCTTATATAATTTATGGAACCAAAGAAGCTTTTTAAAATATTGAAACATATTTTGAAATCCAAATAAAATTTTCATATGCTAACAAATGATTTAAAGTATAATGTACAAACTACGAACTAAAACGTTAAACGTTACAACAAGATATATTCCAGACATTTTATTTCAAAGAGACATTTTCAAAAGACCATATAAAATATTATAAGGTGTCATAATATGCAGTAAGAATTTCAGATTCTCTCGTACAAACGTCTCGCGATGTAATGCCTTGCCGACGACTGCCTTGATAAACACTTTGAATACTTCAGTGAACATTATAAAATGACTTTAACATTTACATTAAATATGTGTTAAATTATTTAACACGTTTTATCAGTAACATGAGCTTGTGTTACACATTTCTATCAGTTAAAATGGTTAAATAGAAAAATAGAACTTTTTTTTATAATAAGCTTAACCCGCCATTGGTGAGTTTGGTTTGATTTACATCTTCGGTGACGCGGGTCTCACGGACCGGGATTTTTGACCTAATGATTTACTAATAATAAATTAGTTAGGTAACGTATTGATAATTTCATTTTAATGTTACATATATATAAGACAATAAAATATAAGTAGTTGGTAAATCACAACTCGTTTATTATTATTATACAATCATAGTTAGGATACTAAAAACCAACACGTTTAACGAATAATGAATGAATGAAATGAAAATTTAACAAATTATTATTTTTTTATAATTATCTCCTTCAAGCGTTAATTTAATTGATTTTTACTATCACACAACTTTAATATATAAAATCCGCCATCATTAATAAACCATTCGACGATTTGTCCGATATGTTCGGTTCGGTAAATTAAAGGTCGTATATTAATTTGGGAACAGGCTTGGTAGCAAGTGGTACTGTCGAAGTTACCTGCCGACCGATCGGCTGACTCTGTCAAACTACTGAAAATTAGTTTTGGAATTACGATGAAAAGTTTAATTGCTTCATCAAAGCCAATATGTTTCTGGTCAGGGCTGTCATATGTAGGCAATATTTGAAGTTTGTGGGGTCGTCAAATATTATCAGTTCAAAATTTAAGGACGAAGATTAAGGAACAAAGCGTGGAGTGTGGAAAGGATGTGAGTGAACATTAGGTTTCCTCTGCCTACCCTGTTATATGCGGGATAGAGCGTGAAGCTGAAAGAAAATTCAAATATTTAAGTCAACCACATATCAGTTCAGTTCATTTTTAAGATTGAATTGTAACTAAATGTTTAAACATTTTATCTAGAAATGGTTCAGCCACATTTTTTTTATTGTGACAAGAAAGACATTTTTAATCATATCAAAAGTAATTAAATCAAATTATAAATTAGTATTATGTATAACACATTTTTATATTTAACAACCCTATTCCTGGTTGAGTTAGCTTACCAAAACTCCATATAAAGCCAATTTTGACAAAGAGGAAAATTGAATTTGAGTTTAGCTGTGACATGTTACAATATGGCTATAGACGAAAATTGAAGGGAGCATATCAAATGAGATTCTAAAAAAAAAGAAGAAATACTTTTTAAAAACAGTATAACTTATAACAATACATTCAGAGGCCAGTCATGGCGCAGAGGCACAAGCGTGCAACTGTAATTGCGATGGGTTGAATGTTCGATTTCCACTCGGGGAAATAAAATATTCGATTTTTTTTATTTTCTTCCTTGTGGTAACGAGGCAAAGCGCGGCGTTGAGTTCCGCCACTCAACACGCAATGCCTCCAGAATTTGGTGGAAGGGGTGGAACTGTCTTAATGGGAACGGAGTGTTTTAACACAAGGTTCTTAGGTTCCCTCTGCCCACCCTGCTATGTGAAGGATATACATACGGCGTGAAGTTAAAATATACATATATAAATTATGCCACAATTATTATAAAATTAAAAGTTTTTATATTATTAAAAGTTTGAAAGCGCTTAAGTTAGGAAGTACAGTTTCGAAATGAAAAAATATTTTTGTATTGAGTAGTCCATGTATTAAAGAAGGCTATATTACTACAAAACCATAAAAACATGACTACAAAATGTTGTTTTAATAATGATGTTTCATTTATGACATCTATAGATATGTGTGTTACGAAAATTACACAAATAAAATCATGCCTAATTTTCGTACACACATATAGGACCCATTGTGTTTTTAAGTGTAATTTGCAGTGTTATTTAGAGGCAACATTTCGATGGAAATTAGATTGAATTTGGCTTAGTTTACATACGAAAAGGGTTCGTGTGGACCAGCCATAATAACTATGACACTAATTTTCAAATACACTCTCACTCAGCTCAATTCTAACTCTCACTTTAATGGCTTGTCAATAAACCGTAAAGGTTCTATATTTACAAAAAAAAAGCTTTTAGTTCTAAGCCAAATCTCACTTCAATGAGTAAAATTTTATATGTGACCTCATAATAAAATATTTTATATTTTTTAGCATTGTAGTTTACAGTAAAAAGCAGTTGGTAGGTACATATTCTTCAAATATGTTTTAAGATATTAAATGTAGGGCTTCTTTTTAGGGTTTCATCCTTCAAAAGGAAAAACAACCCTTATATCATACTATATCATATATTCGCTACATAATTAAAACATATAAGGGTACTTTTGAAAATATAAATGACAGATAAAAATACAAATTACAAACTTATAATTGAAATTTATATTTCCTAAATTTACAAGTTCTACTTCTCGTTGACCCACAATGTTGGAATGGGAACTAATTCGACTCGCACTTAACCAGTATTTTATATTTACATTGTATTCAAAATGAAACTTAAAAAATATTATAAACGAGTAAGTAGAAGAGGAAAATTAATGTCATAGGCAATAAGCAACCATCTTTGGTGTATGGTTCGGTACAGTTCTTTTCACGGTTTTCTCTAGATCTGATTAATAGCTGCAATATTAGAGCACGCCACGTACACCCGCACGAATTGTTCGCGCGCTCGTTTGTGTTTCCGCCCGTAATTCAACGTGCACATTAATATTTTATTATTGAGGCACCGGGGCATAAAGTGTGAATATAACTGCGACTGGTTGTGGGTTCGATTCCCACTTGAGGATATGAAATATTTATTTAAATTTATATTTTCCTTTCTTCACTCTAGCAAAGCGTTCGGCGGAAAATGGAGAAAACGTTATTTAACATTAGGTTCCCTCTACCTTCCCTAATGTGTGCGGTGTAGTTAACGTTTGATCGTCATTACAGCGAAGTTGCAAGTCACAACAATATTACGTAACTATAAGGGTAAGTAAGCAACAATATCGTCGTTACATAAATAGAAAATCTTAGAAATAAAATATAATTTTAAATGTAAATGTAAAAGGTTTTACCTTGATGTTGTTAACTGTATTTAAATGAATTAGTGCGTTAAATGTGTACTAGGTTTTTCACAATTATAAACAAAAAGCTAGTTTTTGAAAGCATTGCTGAATGTTACATAAAAATATTATGCAAAAATTTTCATCACGCGGTGTTGATTTCTGCCCACTCAATCCAAAATGCCTCTAGATTTAGAGAAAAGTGGGAAAGGGAAGTGTCTTAATGAGAACAGAGTGTCTTAATAGATTCTCCAGTTGTCTCTGCCTGTCCTTCTATATCTTAATTATAAGTATTTACATAATAAATAATTGATTACTGAATAAGCAAGTAGATACCTCATACAAAATCTATAACTCAATCACGAAAAGGTATTAATAAAGTTTAGTCTTGTACTTAAACATGAATTAACCCCTGGGAATTGCTAATGGCTTTCATAGGGGAATAAAGTTGGGCTTGTAACAATCAGACGAAGATATGAACAATTGATTTCAACTTAAACTTCAATGAGGAAAGTTTAATGTGTATTTTTGAAAAGTTTATACAAATGTCTAAGAGTACTTGCGCTTGTAAATCGATTTTCTGATGTTTTTTTTTATTATTATTAAAAACTCTACTGACATTCAGTAGGATTATTTTATCTTACAACATTTTAAAATTTCAATCAATATTCGCTCTACTAATAAAACTGAGGCTAAGTTAGCTAATGCCTGAACAAGTTTTTTCTTAATCATTAAATTAATTATATTTGTTACTCTTATATATATTTACTTTACATATATATATTTTAATTATAATTATTATATTGTATGTTTTTACTTAATAATCCTTCATGCAGCATGAAACCCATTACGCATCATATCATCATCATTCCACTATATACCTACATCATGCATACATATTAGTTCTCGGCCTACCTTGCAACAGAGATAATTGGGTGAATATATTATATAAATGAATGTCATATCACTCACTTAAGATACTAATGGAGGAAATTAAAACATAATCTTGACCATTTATATTTGATTAAGTAATTATAATACTACTACAGAATGTAGAACTTACAGAATTCGGTAGAAAATAGAGAACGGAGTGTCTTAATACTAGGTTCTCTCTGCCTACCCTACAACGTGAAGTTGAATGAATAAAGAATGTATACAGTATAATTTTACAAATCGCTATAAAACACTACAGCAATTCTTCACAACATTATCATAACCTGAAACACTAATCATGAACCACCATTGCAAATACAATTTTCTCCGCTATATCCTTAATTCCGGAATAAAAAGCTCATTTAGGCAATTTGTGTGTTCATCATTCTCCCCGAGGCTATAATTTTCAATTACCACCCTCAACATAAACCAACTAACCGGTGTGCACGAAAAACAACGAATTTGAAATTCCGCGTGAAAGGAATAGTGTATAAATTGTGTGATATGGAGAACTTGTTTTAATAGTGGATATATGTTATAGTCTCATTAAATATAAATTATTAGAGAAATATAATTCTTCTTCACTCGTTGCTCACAATTTCTTCCAGATGTACAATAAATATACAAAAAAACATTGATTTTAATATAAAATTCGAACAATATTTAAGGTCTTCCAGTTTCCTTCTTGTTATAGTTTACGTTAGAGCAAGTTAAACAAAACAAACTATAAAAACAATAATTTCACACGTAACTATAGAAAAATATATTTTAGTAACACATTAAAATGTGGAAAATAATATTTTACTTGTAAATATGAAAAATAACAAAAAAATTTGCAAAACATTATAAAAGTGTAAGCTAGCAGCGGAAACACTCGCAACATACTCGTACGTCAGGATCAACCATGTTTCTGAATTCAACACTGGCTATTGAAAGCGATCACCCTGGTGAGAGTATTTATTCAGTGGTCCCGCGGGATAACAGCCCGATAGCTTATGCTACCAATTTGCATCATTAATGTGGTGGCCTTTATAATTGATTCTATGTGTAAATATAGAGAGGATTGTTTGTTTTTCCTTTTTTGGAAATTCTTTAATTATTCATTTTTTGCTAACTTACATATATATTTTAAAAGGTAAAATTTCCTCCGTTTGATTCAATATTATATAAAAGTAGGTCTAGTCTAGATAAATACATATAGATGTAAGCCACATCCAGATAATTATACCTGCATTTTCAATGAAAATTTTCCGGTCGTATAATAATTGAATTTGCAGCTTTAGCGAGCGCGGTATTCTTTACTCCGAATGAAAATGTCAAATATGAGAAAATAATAACAAATTTTTATTTAAGCTTAAGATGTACAACATATCAGCCGCTATAAAATATAAATTATTTTAATTCACGGTTTTTACCGCAGATAGCGGGATAGACAAAGAGAACCTAGTGTTAAGACACTCCATTCTTCACTTTCTACCCGATCTTCGATTTTTTCATTCAACATTCAGCAGGACACTTCCAATATTATTATATTCCACTGAATGGAGATCGATCCCATAACAATCGTGTTTACAGTCCGACGATGCTTTTCCACTGCTTCACTAAAGGTCTACAGCAGTCACTGTTAGTTTTTGCGAAACATGTAGAGAACTTTCTCTAGGTCTAGCTCTCTCAACTCTCTATCCCTATTCTTAGAAACATGCGTTGGGTCACAACCGCATTTTATTTATTGCCTGGCCTTGCTTTTCGTCATAGAAAACTTGTGTTAGTAATTTTATCTACATAAAAATAAAAAATATGAAGTGATTTAATATTAAAAAAATCGATCTAGCAATATCAATATGTTTTTTTTTTACATAAAGTACAAAAGAAAATCTTAATGTCAAGTAAATGCACCTTTAGGAGGAAAGGTAGAAGTTTTCAGTAGTAGGTACGCTATGCTTTTACGTGGCTTGCGGAGTGCATTAAAGCAACTTCTTATTCTTAACTTATAATAAAAAATGCTGAGGTACTATTTCGATGTATATTCTAAAGACTTTTCGGTTTGCAATGTGAGTTTTAGACTTTCTCCAAAACTTGAAATTGAATTGAATATTTGCTGTATATATTCAAAAGATGGTGGCTATTTTTATCCTTATTTAAATAACAAATTTGTATCACTTTTTTTATCTATTAATATAAACAAAAATAGAACTTACTCTCTTTTATTTTTACATTATACGTTCTTATATAAAAACACATAATAACGACAATTAAGCAAGAAACACTATTAATTATATTTTTACCTAACTTATTATATTTGAAAAGAAAAGTGATTTCATAGCAAACTATTTTTGATCGGCTTAATTCATATTAACGAACATTGAAGATTCTGTTACGTTTTACGTTGAAAAACATTTACATAATTTTCAAACAGAAAGAAAGGCAGAATCTTTCACTCAAAACACTATGGATATATGAAAATTAAATAAATTATTTATATATATATTTTTTTAATTCAATATTTCAAACTATCAATTCAGAATATACTTTTATTAAATTAGTGAATCAATTTTACATTTTTAAATATAAATTATTATAAAAAAGATACATTTAAAAATATAAAAAAAC
>JAKRZM010000162.1:158031-349511 GCA_036379175.1 Heliconius cydno galanthus | reverse complement strand
TTATAGGACGTAGGTGCTCGCTAAGACGGGAGTTTGCAATATTCGACTTCTAAGGGGTTGTTTTTGGGGTCGAAAGTTTGTATGAAACTTCGTTATACTACAAATGCTAGGTGTCTCAAATTTTGCATAGACGTCACTAGGACGTAGTCATGGAGACAGAAATTAATAATAACATAGTTCACGCGGGTGAAACCGCGAGCGGGCCACTAGTTTTAAATATATAGTAAATAGCGTTTCACGTGTGTAACGTCACTAGGCTCACTCTACCTATCCTGTTATGGAAAGTTCATCCTGTACCTACCTGAAAAAAAAATATTGCAAGAATAACAAGTAATTAACTATTGAAAAAATATAATATTAATAAAAATTATTATAAAAACATCATAATCCAATCATAAAAATGTATAAAATTAATTAAGTTATACCTACATATAATTTTCATGATTAAATCACAAAAGATCCTTTGTCCTTTAAGTATTAACTGAATAACATGAAATAGTCATATCTGCTATAAAAAAGGCCGCCTCTTAATTCTCTGAACTATTGTGTCCATAATAATAGGCAAGTAAGGATCCTTTTATGTCTGCTACAATAGGAATAACACAGGAAAAAAAGCAATTTTTAAAATAAATTAAGTGATATATCCTCTTTTGAAATTGTCTCGTTTTAAAATGTTTATTATTATTTTTAATTATTTGCAAAAAGAGAGGCAACATGAAGCTTTATTTGCCACCGACTTCATTTACCTTCAATAGGTAGAATTTTGCAATTTCATCGTAGCACAAAACTCTTTTCAAAGTATTTGATATAAACGATCACAAAAAATCCATAAACATTTTAGCTTTCGAACAACTAAAAACTCTTTCGCCTCGCCTTTTGTTCACTTTTAATAAAAAAATGTGCAATGTTTTTCAATAGAAGTATACAACTACCGTGCTGTGGTACCTCGCGTATTTAATACAAATAAATATTCAACTTTTTCAATCCAAAACATCAATCTCCAAATTATTTTGGGTTAGGATCTCTTATTATTAAAGAACCGATGAAAGCCCAGCAAAATATGCTGAAGTACAAAGAAATTTTTCATGGACCTTTGCGAAAAGGTTCAAGATTTCAAGTACAAATTCAAAGAATCGAAGGATAACAGATCATGAAAGGGCGAAACCCTATATGTACAGATTAGGTAGATTTTTATTTGGCATCGTAAATAAATAAGAATATAAAAGACAGAGAGAGAGAGATAACGGCTGTAAGACCTAAATACGTGATAAATAGGTATTTCGGGATAAAATCAAAGGAAGTTTTTTAGGTTCTAAAATCACTCGACCCCTTAATTTAATGTTGCGCAAAAGTAAACAATACTACGTTTTTGTATTTCAAAGTTACTTACAAAAAATTGAAGATACCATAAATATCGAATTCCATTTGTCGATTCTTGTCATTTTCAAATAAAATATTATATTATAACATAAAATATTTCTAACATATGAATATTTCATTTATTTATTTTCTTAATTCTTGTCAAACAACACAAATTGGTATAGAATATACTAGTATGTACATAAACAAAATACTGTGAAAAGATTTTGTTTGCATATAGATTATACATATCTATTTAATATTGCTTAAAGTGATGATTATATATAATCTGTAGTTTATATCTGAAAAATATAATCTTCGAACTATTACCGCTATACTATTAATACATGTTGTAAATAATACAATACAAACACGTTGACCAATATTATTATATTAATAAAAAAACTATAAAACAAAAAAGACATTGATTTTAAAATAAACAATTTAATTATCTTCTAGAAATAAAAAAGAAATAAAGTTAGAATTAATATTATAGAGCACACCACAGCGCCTCGGGTAATTCCAAATTACTCGGCACGGTTATGAGCCTTTGTCACAATCGTATGTTTGTTTTATAACAAATATATTTTGAATCTAAGGAAATATTGTGGTTTTAGAATGTATTAGATTTTTACATTTTAATTTTTAGAGTTCCGTACCTCAGGAGGTACTAACAGAACCGTTATGTCAATTTTATCACTTTGTTGACTGTCTGTCCCTCTGACGAGACCATATATACCTTTCACCTTTCCGTGGACCTAGTGCTATGAAATTTAGCAAGAAGTGAAAACTTACAATAAAAATAAAGAAAATAATCCGAAAATAATAAATTTATGAGCATTGCATAGATCAAAATAATTACAAACTTGTATTTGCAATTCATTTCATACACACAACACAACAAGTGCATTTACCCGCATGTTTGTCAATTTTATAAGTTACACTTCCCATTGACCTACAATCCTGAAATTGGTACAATAGCCTTGGTGGGCGAGCCCAACTCGCACTTAACAATTTTTTTTTATAAATAGCATTCAATGAAAAAATTGCTTAAAATCTGTTATTCGCACTAATTAAAAATGTACGCTTACATTCACAGAAAATGGGGAAAGCAAATTGACCCGAAGGAAAAAGTGTAGGTTAACTCGTAATATTCATCATATTAATTATCGTGCCTTCTTAATTAGGTAAACAGGCAAATTGAATCACACAGTTACTTAAACACAGTAACTAATACTTTACTATACGTGTGTTGAGTGACGGAACTCAACGCCGCACTTTACTTGATTACCAGAGCGAAGAAATGAAAATATTAAATATTTCAATTTTCGAGCGTGTATCGCGCTCATAACCTCTTGCGTTTACTTTATTTTTATACAGGATGAAATTGTCAGCATCACTTTAAATGAAACCACAGTTTTAACTACTCTATAAAAGCCTAATATAATACAGAAAAAAAAGAATCCCAAAAATGAAAAAGTTATTTTTTGAAACAAAATAAATAATAAAATTATTGTTTTAAAATAAAACGCCATTTGTAAANGAAATGAAAAAAAAATCCTACGTCTAAACTGTTGAGGTACCTTGATTATTTTTTTTAGCTCTGGGTTTGAAATATTTTACCCTATATGCAGTTAAAGGAGCGCTGCCTCTTCCACCCTGTATATACTAATATGATTTATCATATCTTTAGATAACATCGTAAATTTTTCTTGTACATACAAAATTTCACTAATTTCTACCAAGAAAAGACATTGAGCTATTTTTATTATAAAATAATGTAAAAAAAAAAATATAAATGAAAATATTTTCCATGCTTGTTTGTTAGATAATGAATAAATTCCGACAAGAACGTGCCAAGCCCGACGCAACTATACGCTTTAATGACGCTAGTTAACACCTTTTTAATTAGAGTTCTGCCTACATTGTTGCAATTTAGCGTTGCCGGTATTATAAAAAGTAATGTTAATAAGATCTCACCTCGGTTTTTACGTAGGTTGTAAATCAGTCTCATTTAATTTGGGCAAGGAACCCTGCTCATTTCTTTCCCGGACGCAATCGCTAGGGTGAAATTAAACCTATCCACACGCAATTTCAACTTCCTTTACACCCCTAAAATTACTCCGTGTCAAGCTTTGAGCACATACGATTATTTGGCAAAGTAATTTTGGCAGTAATTATGATTTTCCACAAACACGTAAGAGTGGAATAATTAGTTTTGCAGTTATTTAACTTAACTTGTCGAAATGTGTTGCTTAATACAGAATTTAAACAGTTAGTTATTTGTCTTTGGACGACTTCCATATACTTACTTTAGGGTACCACGTAAAACGATCTTTTGGTGTTATACTTTCCAAGCTTTATTTTACTTTTGAGTTCTACGTAGTCACTCAGCGATAAACCCTCAGCAAAAAATAAAAGAAATAATTGTTATTTATCAGATATATGGAATATTTTTTACTTTGGTACCAACACAAAACACAAGGTTGGATTCGAAACTCATTTAAAAATCTAAAAGAAAACGAAAAAGTATCGTCAACCTTCTATTGGTGTTTAAAATAAAAACAGCGTCATTTTATAACACATTCTTTGTGAAATATAAGTTAAAGTTTTTCAAAAATAAGATTGTTTTAAATTTCTCAACTCTTTAAAAGTTTAAATATGTTTTTTTTTAACTTGTGAGGAAGTTACATAAATTTCATGCTCAATTTGCATACTTTACTTTATAAAATCGTGGACCCAGATGTAACTTGGGACCACATTTAAATATTATATATAAAATACATTGTTGGGAACTTATTTACCTCTTTATATTAGAATTTTATTTAGAATCGGTAGAAAGTGGGGAACGGAGTGTCTTAACTCTAAGTTCCTTCTACCTACCATGCTGTGTGCGGGATACAGCGTGAAGCTGATTTTTAAACAAAAAGAGTAATAAGCATAGATTTGTTTTATTTACTCTATGTAGATATCGAAAATGTTGGACTGATTTATTTAGTAAATCCAGCTGTTACATCCGCAATTATTGAATAAATACATAAATGTATGAATTATATTTCCCCTTGATTGAGTGATTTACTTCGTATTATATAATTTAGCTTAATTACAAAGGCAGAAAAAAACATTTAATTATACAGAAACATTTAATTATACACATTTTCAACCAACTAAATATAAACTGTTATAAATTATACTGAATTTTGTTGTGATAAGTTCTATATTAAACATAAATTAATCTTCTTGTATCCTCTATAATAATTCAATTACTTTTAACGTATTAATTCATAATTACGGTTGTAAATGACAAATCAATTAATATGAAAGATGATATTATATGTACATTTGTATAGCATTGTTGTCTAAAAATAATCTTAATAATGTCGTTGCTTAATAATATCGGTAATACTGTATTTGACCAAATTGTACCTATGTAATAGTCTATATATATAAAAGAACTTGATCGGATTACTTACTGGGCAATATTAAAACGACACGAGGGAAATATGCTGGCCTAGAAAACGCAAGACATCTCATTCTGGGAGTATTGTATTTGTAAAATTTGTAGCCTTACATTTGACATTCATTAAAATAAATTTAGGGATTGCAGTAAACTATGATTTTCTTAATACACCTAATATGTTAACCTTCACCTTTGTTAACTTCCTTTCTGTAACTTTATTTTATTTATAGTGCAATAAAGAATATCATATATATATGTAGATACTAGAAAAGGCCAACGTTTGTCTTGGTAATATAAAAAACGTAAACGATCCAAGCAGAACTTCGCATTTGTGTGATTTCAGTTAAAAGTTTATAGGTTTAAAGGTTTATAGCATCCTTATTCTCTTGCTTAGTTTCAACCGGCTTATATTGTTTTTTGACAACTGGCTTACACGTTTACGGGCATGTATTCGGAGAAATCGCCATCGACCTTGATGCTGCGCCTAGTGAGAAGCTACGTACGTAACGTACGTACGTATTCGAAGGAGAGAATAACATCTAGGAACATTTTTTTTTGCTAAGATTCGTTGAAAAAAAAANTCGCGCAAAATGGCGCAGCGGCACAAGGGTGTGACTGTAACGCGACGGTTGTGGGTTCGATCCCCGCTCGAGGAAGTGAAATATTTATTTACGTTTATATATCCATTTCTTCGCTCTGGTGCCGAAGTAGTAAGTTCTGCCACTCAACATGTAATCCCTCCAGAATTCAGCAGAAAGTGGGGAACGGAGTGTCTCAACACTAGGTTCCTTCTGCCTACCCTGCTGTGTGCGGGATACAGCGTGAAGCTGATTTGATATTTATTAACTTACTTTATTATTTTATGTTTGATATTTATTAACTTACTTTATTAATGTCTATGTTTGAATATACCATGATATTATGGAAAAATATTTTAGATTCATTATTATTTATTTTTAATCAAAAATATAAGCCTAGGTATTTTCCTTCAAAGTAATTAAATATATTTTCAAGAAATATGTAAATTAATATACAAACTGTTCTTGTAACAAGAATATATACTAGTTTCCCTTACAACCTAGTCGAAGATACAATGTTTAATATAATTTGCTTAATTAAAACTAATCATAAAATATACGGACATAGTTGCAAAAGACAACTTTGATACTAAATTCATTAAAATTATATGCACTAAGTTACATAATGTTTAAAGTTATGTTTGTGCAGTATAGTCGTTAATAAGTTATTAAATATAAACTTGACAATTAAGCAAATAATATTACGACATTAATTCCTTAGGAAGATATATGTATTTTCTAACCGATTTCAATAACGAAGTCAATTCAACTGTAAAATAATATCATATTATATTTTTATATAAAAAAGTATTTTTAGCGGCACGCTGAATCCTGTACATAGCAGACTTGGCAGAGAGATCCTATTGTCAAGACTCTCCATTCTCCATTTTCCGCCGAATTCCGGAGGCACTGCAAGTTGAGTGGCGGGGCTCAACACCGCCCTTTGCTTCTACACCAGAGTGAATAAATAGAAATATTAAGCATTTCATTTCCTCGAGTGGAAATCGAACCCGCAACCTGACGTATCTACAATCAACTTTGCGCCCCAGCCACGACGGGCCTCTGAAAGAACAATACAATTAACAATTAAATTAACGAGGCCTTAACCTATACAGAAAATGTATTATACTATCAAATGAAATAAGGTCGTACCAATTGAAAGTAAACATAAACAAATCTTATATCGAACGTTTCTACGTAGCGTTTGCGATTTGGTCGAGAAACCAATGAATAATATACCCACTTAAACATCCTCGAGCGATTCCAACGGTTGATTGGTTTCCGCTTAGGAATTGACTGCATATAGGTTCCATTGCTATGTATTGTGTGCTGAAGACTATTCTAGCAATAATTAATATGAGTGTTCACACTGTGACTCGTATGTTCTATTAGGTACTAACTCATACGAGCACTCTGCTGAATTTGTATTCAATGTCGATTTGTGTGCTACGGAAAATATTTCGACATATATAGAAATGTTTAAAAATAATTTTATTTATGGTATAGACAAGGCAAACAAGCGTACCGGTCACCTGATGGTAAGTGATCATGGCCACTTGTGACACCAGAAGATCTACACATGAATTTTTGGTCTTTAAGGTGGAGATGGACGCGGTTTTTGAAGGCACTCATGTCGTGTCGATCTGGGAACAAAGATGCAGGTAATCCTTTCCGCTGTTGCGCGGACCGTGGAAGGAAGTTACTACGAAACCGCACACTAGCATGAGTCGGGTTAGAAAATTCAACGACAGGTTCCAGATCAATGATTACCGAAGAAAAATCCCCGTAACATAAACGCGATAGAACACACATAGCGAGGAAACCTCTCTACGCAAAGCAAAACGCGCCGTTGTGTTCTACCACTCAACACGCATTTCTCGAGAATTCAGCGGAAAGGGTGGAAGGAAAGTGACTCAATATGAACGGAGTGTCTAAACACTAAGTTCCGTGGCTATCTCTACTTACCCTGAGAAATCAAATAAAATATACCTACCTAGATAGTCTTACTTAAATTATAACCAACCACGTCAGCTACTTAAATTATAATAGCTACGACGTATATTCCTGCCACATACGTACATATGCTCATAATTCTATATAGCTATACGTGGCTAAACGTGTTAACCTGATAGCTAACTTTAGCACACCCAATCATGGTATTCGGTATATCTAAGATAGGTCCACAGCACACACGATCTGGAATGCGATATCTCTATGCAGGTCTAACTGCTCACACGGATTCCTGTGGTGGAACAATAGACATTGTTATATATAATTAACGTATTATGTAATTAAGTAGGCAGATGAGTATCGACGTTCTACAATTATATTGGGTGAATTGGACGATTATATGCAAGTCATGGCTTGAGATTAGCGTTAAATGTTGCTTAATTTATATTAGCATGGAATAATTTTAGTAAATATTATGAAATTTAATATCCAGATTCTTGGTATTTTAGGTATTTTAGAGTTTTTTTGTCAAAAAATAAGGATTTTGCGAGGACTACATTGCAATTACATTCTGGTTTTAATTTATTTTTTGTTTAATTGGAAATTATTCCTCACACATTATTTTTCCTCACACTTGGAATTTACATAAAAGTTCAAAGCTTTCTATTAAAAAACTTTTAGGGTTGTAGACCTTAGCTTTTTCTCGACTTTAGCTTGAAAAAACTGTACTATAGGTATTTAAATATAACATTTTGCAAGTCACTGGTAAATTTTGATTTAAACTTTTACCAACCTAAGTAATATAATTTCTTCAAGCTTTGTGCTATACAAGGCTATCGAAACGATCTAAAACAGATGATCGCTAAAAGTTATTTTATGACAAAAGCCTCATCTTAGTAGACATTCTAAGAGATTTGCATGAAAAACGGCACAATGAGAGATAAAAGAATAAAATCCAGTTACTCAAATCGAGAAGTTAGCTATGCTAGAGGATTATTAAGTTTAATTAGTTAAAGAACTGAGAAAAGATGACGCCTATTGTATTAATCCTTCTTTAATTATAGATAGAAATCTCTTTAATCCAAGATATGAAAAATTTATTTAAGGGCGCAGAATATTTTTATCTATCATGCTAATTTTTGAATATCAAATGAAATTAGCTATAAAAACTTGAATTCCATCTTCACGTATTAATAATTTTTTTTTTAATTTTAAACACAAAGAACTTAACTTCATGGTGCCCAAATGTGACAATCTTATTCCAAAAACAATCTATATCTATATATGTAATAAAATTGTAACAGATTGCTGTCTATATATGAAAGATATAAGAAAATATATTATTGGGGGCAATAGAACACAAAAAAAATTTAAACATATCTACTATCTACGAACTTATTAAACACAATGCAAAATTATGAGATAAAAAAATAAAATAACACACACTCTTTCTTTCTAGTACTGCATTAATTGATATACTATATCTAAACTTTTTCCTTTCCAGATAGCTATCTGCGACTGAGAGGAATAACTTTAAAATAAAATGTAAGTAACTTTTATATTCTATTAAAATTACATCCTTTGTAAAAGACTCGTTTATAAGTACTTTACTCGTTATTATAATTCAAACTTCTGTGATGTTACTGAAAAAAAAGCTCATTAAGTCCGTTATAGAAATAAATGAGAATTGTGTGTGAAACATGTTCTTCAAATACAGAATCGGATTATAATGGCCCAATATAATATTAATCTATGAAATTATATTTGTAAGTTTAAATAATATCATTAAATATTTATAATAATATAAGTAAATAAAACATATTAGTAGCATCTACCAATTTACAAAAACTGTCCACAACGCTAACTTTAAGTCATAAATATGATAATTTCTTGTACATATTGAAGAAAAATATTTTCTGATAAACATTTTTAGATTCATTTGATGGTCTTCAATAAAAAAAATACAAACAACTGCTACTTTACGCTGTATCGTATCAGGGTGAGCAGAGGGAACCTAGTGTTAAGACACTCCGTTCTCCTCCACTTTCCGCCGAATTTTTCGGGGAATTGCGTGTTGAATGGTGGAACTCAACGCCGGGCTTTTGCCTTGGTGCCAGAGCGAAAAAAAGAAAATATTAATAAATAATAATTCATTTCTTCCAGTGGGGATCGAACCCACAACCTTCGCGTTACAGTGACGCCCTTGTGCTCGTGCGCTACGACGACATCCCATAGAATAAAATAAATACAAAACATAGATTCAAATATAACTTTACTTAATTTTTTTTTGTATATTGTAAATTTTGCACACTTAAAATAACAATTCATTAATATAAAGCCTTGTGACAGGCGGCATTAGCGGCGTCACGTGAAATATGGAAATTTCGCAGTGAATAATACGTTGTCTGCCTCGTTGACCGCCGTCATGCGATCACAATGCTTAACATAGATCCTACGTCACTTGTGTTACGTCAAA
The DNA here is from genome assembly GCA_036379175.1 of Heliconius cydno galanthus. Taxonomy (NCBI): domain Eukaryota; kingdom Metazoa; phylum Arthropoda; class Insecta; order Lepidoptera; family Nymphalidae; genus Heliconius; species Heliconius cydno. Next base: position 339,688 of record JAKRZM010000162.1, on the reverse strand, counting down.
TTACGAGTATAGTTATATTTATGTTCTACAGCTTAGTAAAAAGGATTCGAACCTCGCTACCTGGGCGCTATATGGGTCTCGACTGATATTCAATTTTAGATGGAAGTGAGCATGTGTCAAGTGTTTTTAGAAATAATGATGTTAAAAGCGCTGCTATGAGGTTGGTAATAAAAAAATAATTTAAAAAACAAGGAGAAGCTCGAGTGCATCAAACTAAATAGAAAAAAAACAAACTCAATAATTCATCAGAAATTAACAATAGGGGTTAGGGGTTAGGGGACCCCTATTTTTCAACCATGTATCAAATCCAATCCAAAACCAATCTAAAAACTGTTAGGTTTTTGACTATACTATATCTTAAATGTCAAAATCAATTCAGCAATTTAGAATATTCGAAGTAATGAGGAAATTTACAAACATGCAATATATGCGCGAAAAACATAATCTTCTTTGGTAGTCAAATAATAAAAGATATTGTATAAAGTTAAATAAATATTAGCATGTACTGATATCTGTATGCATCCTTCTTATAAGTTTATTATAGAGCATAAAGCAAATTATAAATAGGTCATCCCTTGAGAGGACATGTGCTAAAGCGGTAGACGTACAGTTGGACAGTTATACTTTAATATACCTAACTCTAACACGAAAACTGCCAATCCTTGATTGATATTTACATATTTAACAATTTTTTAATTACGTAGTGTTTTCAGTATCTATCAAATAGATATCATTTAAGTATCTACATTAATACTTTTCTTCTCAAATTAACATATTTAATTAATTAAGATACTTAAGGGAAAAAAGCAAAATCAACTACCAACAACAATATTTAATTTTAAAAACCAGAATCAGGGATTACTGAGTAATTGATTCCGCTTCCAATGTTGAATTGGTAGCCACAATAATAACCTTTTGTGTGACCAACGCCGTTCTGGCACGGCGGCGGCAATTCATTCAGGTATAAATTTATCATATGTCATCACAGGGACAATGTACCGCTAAATACATGGACGTAAAGTAATCAAATTTATTTTTAAATAATAACTTTAATCCTTCAATTTATAACGCTATGATGAATTATTGTTATTTTTAGCATAGTTAGGATATGTTTTATTTGTGAGTTCACATCCTATTTATAAGGTAGGGTTTCCACAAAACAAAATATAGAGTTAGATTCCATCACCCGCGTATTTACCTTGGAACAATTTTGTTTTTTTATATATTTTATATGTGGGAAATAAACATTCTTAATTTAAAATTAACCTAATTACTAGAAAATTGATGGGGCCTCCAATCCATCGTTGGACCGGGGCCCCACAAATCTAAATCCGGCCCTGCATGTCGCCCATTTCAAACTGTTTAAACATACATCAATAGTGAAATGATCCTCTCAGATTAGCAATGCATAAAGAATCAATTTTAGACAAATCGGTCTACATATAAATGTGCTAAATTAAATAACTATAAGTATTTGTTTGCTAACGTACTACGATACATATAGGGATTCGTATGTTTTGTATATTCTATGCAGAATTAAACAAAGTTGATACGTAAATACGTTGCTTACATTGTCACGATCACAATGGCTTATCTAATAAAGTGAGTCAGAAGTAATTAAGCCAGTTATTGTAAATTGAAGGGCTCTCAGGCAATCTATGCTTGCATATTCTGCCTTTGTTAAACAAAACCCTTTAGAGAACATTGCCTGTTGTTTGAGATTACTATTGAGTTTCTTAAGAACATTTCTGGTAAATGTAATATTGAAAAGCTATTGTACACGTATTAATATTATATTACTTAATTAATATTATTCTCTATATAGTTTAAAATTATATTTAACACCCTACAACTAGCTTCCTTATAATATCAACTTACTTATATCAACTTTTATAAAATGAAAATAGGATTTGTCACTATTCTTTATGTGGTACAGATGAAAAAAATCTCACTCACTCATAAAAAAAAATACTATCCTAACTAATATTAAAAAAATATCTATGATATTCAAAATGCGGGGCAAAAATATTCTATTCATGGCTGCTCACGCTATTTAATCTATTAGGTAAACTTTTGTATTCATGTACACAAAGATGGCAGTAGGTACTGTCCTAGCAAGTAAACAACAAACAAAGCTGTCCATTAGTGTACAAATCCCTACTAAAAACATGCTTTAATTTAAAAATGTTTGTTGTATTCCTCAGGCTCTTAAATGTTTTAAGCTAATTTATTGTTAATTGATTCTATACAAAGAGATTTTGTTTTCGTAAAATTTTCCATCAATAATGAAATATCTACTATACTACATTATATATAAGTTAAGTATCTATGTATACCCCAAATCTTTCATAAAGTGAATTTTAGGTGAATAAGCACGATGGTTGTGAGTTCGATTCCCACTCCGGGGAATAAAATATTTAATATTTTCATTTCCTCGCTTTGAATAGCCTACCTCAAGCATTCTGCGGAAAGTGTGGATTCACAGGTGCCCTCTGCCTACCATTATGTTTGCGGAATACAGCGTAAAAAATGTAGGTACTCTTAAAAGCTAAAAAAATCTAGATTAAATTAGTGTGACAGCAAAAACTCTGTTCAATATTAAATTTACTTACAAATATCATAAAAATGAATCCTTCTTACATAGATTCTGTGAAAGCTGCGTCTGAGTTAAATAAAAAACTTCCTTCGGTCTTCCGGCATCAAGTAGAGAGAGCTTCAGCTAAAACGAACAAATTAAATAACCGGGAATGAAATGTTTATTACCCACGCCGATTTACGAGAAACGACGACATGAAATGACGTCCTAAATTCGTCGCATTTTTGTATGTCCATTTTATTTTATTGTCAGAACGATCTCTATTTTAAGTTTCTATAATTGTTTTATTGTGTAACACTACCACAGCTTCAATAGATATACTGTAGTAATTAACGTTAAAAGTGATTAAAAAAAAATACTTCTGTTAATGGAAAAGAATCAATTCGATTTTTTACTGACTGGCGCAAACGATTTTGATGATTCTTTGTTTATTTGAAAGCTGGTACTTCCCATGTGGGGAGAATGAAAAAGGATACACTTCTAGGGCAGTTTGGTAAGAATTTTATTAGGTTTTGATTATGGGATTCGGTTGTATTCGGTTTTTTTGTGAAAAATTATTACAACCAGTTAAAAAGATGTATTGACCATCTTGAGTGTTTGGGATACAATAGTATATCAATGGTTATAGCCGTAGCCTAATGAAAAAATGATATAAAAAATGACATAATGGGGTAATAATTTTATCACATGAAAATACATTTTATATAATAACTACGCATAATATTTGTGGCCTATGCTACATTCCATAAAAAAATTGTAGTAAACATTTTAGTAATTTGTCTTCTTTACTCTTTTTTCTTTCCTTCTACAGTCGTGTCTGTTATATTTTTGCTTTTTTGATAACTGTTTTTTAGTGACATTATAAAAAACCATAATAAAAGTACTATTTTAATCATTCTGTGCTCTATTTTGACATTTAAGGAATCTTAAAATGTACAAGTAACGTACGTTTAATTTTATAAAATGTATATCACTTAATACTTATATAAATATATATTTGCCTTGCTATATCTGAGTGTTTATCTAGGTCTAGAAATTTGGTAAAACATGAAGTATCTATTCTTAAATTATACACTCCTATTCTGGCTATTTCAATATATGGTTATTGTAAAGTATGATTATACTAAATTCATGAATATCCAATTGTCTGCCCACACTCTATATTTCAAGGTTTTGAGTGTGTCCCTAAACAAATACCATCACTAAATATGTATGTCGAATGATGTAATATAGACCTTTATAATAATAGCATTATTATAGTATGTAAATATGTTATGGATGTATATTTTAGCTTCAAGCTAAAATCACCCACATAATATGGTAGGCAGAAAGAACATGGAAACCTAACGTTGAACCACTTCTTTCCCATTAAGACACTTCTGTTCCCCACTTTTCGCCGAATTCTGGAGTCATTGCGTGTTGAATGGCGCAATACAGCGCCTCGCTTTGCGTCGTTACCAGAACAAAGAGAAATATTTAATTTTCTGATTAAAATAGATAAATAATTATTATAATATAAATGAGATCCATGATCTCATCCATGAGCGTAATTTTTTAAATCTTTAAGTTTGAAACATATTAAATTATTCTCATTTCCATCTATAAAGAATGCATCCAGAACCATCACAACGTGCAGTCATTATATGCGATAAATAGATAATCGACAAATACCTAAATACATAATATCGTATACTTTCGGAACAATCCAATGCCAATGTCAATCTCAAACAGCTTGCCACAGACTGCCCTGCGGGCTTATTGTTGTTATTATATTATTTAGTTTAAATGTTTGTTACTAATATTATCTATATTACCTAATAACCTAGTCAATATACAAAGTAAATACGTACTTATGCCTAACACAATATTCTCTCCTATATGTACTTGTACAATTACTGCTATTCCCTATCGACATAGACTTTAAGCAAATTCGCATAACGTTAACATCTCTCCACGTATACTGTAACAATGTATTGAATCGCCGAAACCAACATAGAATATAGTACAGTTAAAATATTATGTAATTAAATATCTAAGGCATAAAAAATATTAAATCAAGCTTCCATTTAATGAGCAGGATGAAAAATATAATGCACAAATGTTATAAATAAAGTAATTTTCCTTTTTTTATATTACCTAATTGTTTCTATATTACGAATATTATTTAAAGTATGACACTTTATACGAAATTGATTTTTTAAAACGAAAAGGCAAACCGGTCACTCTATCTGATTTATACAATTTAGATTCCTTCATATTAATAATATTTCAAGTCAATAATATTTCAAGTCATAACTTTTTTATTAATATGAATTAAATTTAAATTTAATTACTAAATTATGTAAGCAGTAATAGAAAAAAATAATATAAATAAAAAGGTACAAAATATTATATGTTTTCAGTAATTGCTTTACTACACTTATATATTAATGTTTTTTTTTTAAACTATTAATTGTTTATAAATTCCTTATACTACGCTGTACCTGTAGTCGACTCCTGTCATTGGCTGTTGGCGACTGTCATATAACTGTCACAGATTCATTATAATTCAACCTCGCATCCATGCCAAGCAAAACAAATCCGGTTGTCTATGACAACTACAAGCTTCACATAGACGCGTCACCTGCGTCGAAATTTATTAGTTTTTTAATTTTATGTGATTAAGAAAATTGTGATAAGTGTGATTTTATACAAATCTTCGTGATAATATTAGTGATAAGATTTGTTATGTTATCGTTGATCATCGGGATATATTACGAGGTAAGGAAGCGGAGAAGACAATGTCGTCAAGATTTGTTTAGAATTTGCGGGATCGATAACCCGGTCGGCTAGCCATGAGGCGCGACGCTGAGGTTATGTTGCGAGTCGCGAACCAGTATCCGAGTTCAAGTAACGGTCCCGCGGACCAGAGCGAGCCGACTCGTGTTACGGCTGCAAAATCCGGTCGGACTTAGGACAAGTTAGTTTATAATAGCGTCTAGATCCTCATTAGCCGCCCTCATTCCGTTGCGCTTGCCACAAATTATCACTGTAAATAAATACTTGAGTATTTAGCTTTGCTTTGATTCGAGGAGTTACTCCCACACCCTACTCCTTTAGCGCTCGAAACCTTTTGACGTTCCTTATGAGATGTGCGCCTGTTTTCCAGCTTACCCTGCCTGCAGTGCGTGCCAAGAGCCCCAGAGTCCCAGCCATTAGATTGAGTGGAGTGTCCCCTGCCCACACGTAGCCCTGTAAGAAGTCAAAATTCCACGAGACACTACGGATACCTCCTCCAGCATGGAACTGGAGAAAGCCCCCGCTCTCCATGAGGAAGACTCCAAAGTAACCCTCACTATCAGATTGATTATGCAGGGCAAGGTAAGAATGTTTGCACTTCTTTTGAAAAATATTATTTTATTGATATTATTTTCTAGTAGCGTTTATTGTAAGATTGTGCTTTTTACCTTCTCTTCTGAGTTGCAGCATCAATGAATAACAAGCTTTAGTAATGAAATTTCATTTCATTAATTTTGGTTTAGTTTTCTTAGGGAAATTACAATCCTAACAAATTAAAGATTATTGAAGTACTATTATTTTTTCTAACATTTTATTTCAACTGAAACATTATATCCCATTTCTTGCTTTCACAACCAGTTCTATATTTACCAAATCAACAAAATGAGATTAGTGTCAATTTTATAAGCATATATGTTTTTCATATTATTTTAATATTCTATATAATTTAATTTAAAAATTATCAAAACAAACGAAAACATAACTGTTATCAAATTGTCATTTAATGACTTATAAAACAGAAGTATGTTAATCTAATATGACATTGATATTTAAATCTTGTTAAGAAACTAGCACTTGTATGGATGCTTAGTGCAATATCCTGTTTATATATTACCTTGCTCGCTTAAAGTAGACTTTAATAACTGTTAACTAACAATAAGTATATTCTTTACCCGATTAGTTAGTATTTAATGTATTTAGTAGAAATCTAACATTTATTATTATCATCACACTTCTCACTTCATGTTTTATTCACATAAAATTAGAAAGTGATTTCTTTTTAAATCAACATGCAGAAAAGATACTATGATAAATTGATTCAGATTGCCTTGGAAATTTAATAATAAACACATCATTTTCATATCATATCTACTCCTATTTTATAAGTATACATGTAAAAATTAATAAAAAATAATGCTATAACATGTTACTATTTCAAACTAAAGGTAGACTTTGAAATTAAATTATTTTACACAAAAGAACAATACATTACAAAAATAAAAAAATATTTGCACAGATGAAGAACTTCTAATTAAATAACAAAATGGCTCTCTCGGCCATAAAATGTATTGACGTGAACATCTACCTATGTGATGTGTCTAGTACCCAGTTTTAATTGGCTGTAATCCAATATAAAATATAAATGGCGTCTTGCCAGCTATTGGCACTCTCCCTGTTCATCAAACATGTCCATTTGTTTCTTTTCTAATTAAGATTCATGTTAATTATTTTTTTGTTTCATCATTCTCATTAGCTTTTTAATTTGCATTGAAAAACTTTAATTCTCACACTTCAATCTCTATTTTTATTATATTATTATTTTATGTTTTATTATAAGGAAAAAATTAAACTTTGTTTCATAAACAATACTTGTAAGGTTAGTAATTAAGTACTTATCAAAACATTCCTCAATTTATACTATAATTTTGAAATATTTTCTGTGTGAGACCATTGTGGCGCAGTGGCATTGTCTGATTGTAAATGTGACGGTTGTGGGTTCGACTCCCCACTTAGGGGAATAAATTATGTTTACTTCTTTGTTCTGGTAAGTAGACAAAGCACAGCGTGGAGTTCCGTCTCTCCACACGCAATATCATGAAGATTGGGCGAAAAGTACACGATAAACTGTCTTAACACCTGGTTCCCTCAGCCTAAACCCTGCTGTATGCAAAATGCAGCGTGAAGCTAAAAAAAGATTTGTAAATATACTGCTTGTGGGCGCTGTAACTTATAAATAATTCGACACAATGCTCGCTATATTTACAATTTCATGCATTTGCATGTTAATGCACATAAATTGTTAAGCCACTATGTAAAGCTTGTGTTGAAGTTCTTCGAACCAAACGCACTTTGGTCGTCAATCCTGCATCTATTTGCGTCGTTTCAAGACGTATCACCCGAGATCCTAGACTGACGCATACATTGTTCACATACTGCAGAAGTCAACTGTTGATGCCAGGAACGAACCGTTACGACGCCGACTCTAAAACTGTCATTGTGCATCCCTCACTATTATTGCAGTAAAGAAACGCTATGCTCCCGTCTATTATTAGATAGCAGACAGGAAATCTTTTGTACGATATAAATCTTCGTGCATTCGCATTAATTATGCGTGCGCGTTGCACAATACTTGCCAATGCTTATCGCCTCGGCATACGGAAGTTTTTTCAGTATTTCGAAGTTATATTTAACGTTTGAAGCCACGAAATTCTATATGTTAATTTTTTTCTTTTCTTTTCTTTTGTAGGAGGTCGGCAGCATTATTGGAAAAAAAGGAGAAATCGTTAAAAGATTCAGAGAAGAGGTTGGTATTAGTATATTTTCATTACTTTATAAATAAATATTTGCTTTTTTTATTTTAATGTTCAATGTTATTATAATTCAAACAAAGAATTTGTTTATTTTATTGATTATTTGTTATAATTGGTGTGTATATGAACTTGGTCTTTTTTCAGTCTGGGGCAAAAATCAACATATCAGATGGATCGTGTCCAGAAAGAATTGTCACAGTTACTGGAAACACTAGTGCTATATTCAAAGCGTTCACACTCATTTGCAAGAAATTTGAAGAGGTTTGTATATGTCTAAATAATTATTCTATTTTAAGTAGTATAAAAAAATCATTCAATACTAGCTCATACACCACCCAATTGTGCCTCGAAGTTATCTTACACAAATATTAATTTAAAGAATCTCTCAAACTAAAATAGAAGTTGTCATTGGAAACTAATAATAACATAGTAAATATTTATTATTTGATTATATTTTTTAAGACCAATATGAGCCTCTATTCCATTATCCTGTAAACCTTGTTATTTGACATGTCTGTTTATAGATGGAGACTAGAGACATATCAATTATTTTACTGATGAAAGGGACTGCATAAATATCAAATAATACTTAACATAAGATTTATATATTTTTATAAGTCAATCTTCATACTATTGTTCTATCAAACCGTGACTCACTTGTATACAGGTTGATTTCTTTTCCATTTCTCCACAATGGCGTCATATATCTTTTAAGTCCCATAGAGAAGAAACTATTTAGAACTCCATGGATTGGTTTTGGTTTCCATTCGTTTGTCGTTGTAAAATGAGCTTAGAGTAACGCCTGTCACTTACGACACAAGTGTGGCATACATTTACACTCACCTCCACTGTCCATGCTCCATGCTACCGACATCAAATTCAAAATTATTCTCCTAGTGCTGTTCATAAATCATATAATCCTTCCACATGCAATGCCTTCAGGATGAACACGAAAACTGGGTAACAAAGTATCTTAACACTAGGTTCCCATGTTCCCTCTGCCTATTACGTACGGGATACAGCGTGAAGCTAAAAAAAATATAATCTATAATAATTTTAGTAATATGCTATATTGCAGTGGTGCTCACAGTTCAACGAGGGCGGCGGCGGCGGGTCGCGCGCGCCCATCACACTGCGCCTCATCGTGCCGGCGTCGCAGTGCGGCTCCCTCATCGGCAAGGGGGGATCTAAGATTAAGGAGATTCGTGACGTCACAGGGGCCAATATACAGGTGAGCGTTGAAAATACATTTTTTTTTTTCAATTTTTTCAGGCATTTAGCTGGGTATATACAAAGAGAATTTAGCGTTAAAATTACCAATTTATAGTTTGTGTTGAATTTCGAGACATTATGTGGCAAAACTCAACAGCGCGCTTCTGCCTACCAGAACAAGGAAATAAATATAATAAGTTCTTGAATAGTTTGAACCCAAAACTGTAGCATTTACAATCTGACACTATTTACGATACCACGATGTCCATAATGACTATATGTATTCTGTGTTAAAGGCCTATATTGCTTTTCAATTACAAAAATAATTTGTTATTCCCTAATTATGACTGACGTTTATTTGCATGGTAGTCATAAAAACAATCTTAGTTTATGTAATCACTAGAAGTTTTGCTGGGTTTATGTTAAAATGAAACACGTGATACGTGATTTCAAACATAATATTTTATTTACCCTGTAGTAAATATTTATTATAATAAATAATAATTACAACACAATTTAAAACTAGATTTAAAAGACGCTAAAAAAAACTTAAAAGTGTTAACTAACATAAAGAATATTTTTAATTGTTTTTCATCACTTAAAAACTCATTAAAATTCAAAGTCTATATGCCATTAATATTAATTAAAATGACATAAAAGCAAATACCTGTATTTGAAAAAAAAATCTATCTGAAAGGAGATTGCTTTATTCAATTTTATCATTTTAACTCTACAATTTAATAATAAATTACAGGTAGCAAGTGAAATGTTGCCAAACTCGACTGAAAGAGCTGTGACAATCAGCGGTACATGCGACGCCATTACACAATGCATTTACCACATTTGCTGTGTTATGTTGGAGGTAATTATGTGAATTAATATTGTTTTTTAGCTTAGCAGAGTAGGCAGTGGGAACCCAGTGTCAAGACACTCCGTTCTCCACGCCTTAAACATATTGCATGGCGAGTGGCGGAACTCCAATGTCGCGCTTTGTCTTGAAAGAAATTATCTTGAAATAAATATCGAACTCACAACTGTCGCGTTTACAACAGGTCAAATAAATTATTATATATTTTATTATTTTATATACATAACAAACTATTTATTCTTTATACAGAGTCCACCAAAAGGCGCGACGATTCCATACAGACCAAAGCCAAATGTAGCCGGACCGGTTATATTAGCGGGTGGACAAGCATACACCATACAAGGAAACTATGCTGTACCCGCACAAGATGTAAGTAGCTTTCTAATATGAGACTATATTTAAGATCTAAGTAATTTAATTATAATTAATAAGTATATATGGAAAAATAACTTTGATAAGTAAATGTGTATAAGATTAAGACTTAAAAATTTCTTGTTAAGTCATAATTTAGCCTTAGGTTTAGAGTAAATATTTGGAATTATAAAATTTTGGAAAGTAATCTAATGAAAACAATGATATGGGGAAAAATGCAGAATGTCTGTAAAGTTATATTTTTGTTAAAAGAAAGTAGGTATCTAATCTGTTTAGTTTATTAATTGTAATTTTTTTTAAAATCATCTTGGTAGTTTGATATAGGGTAAGCCGTAGGGTAGGGGAGTAATTGCTCAATTTAAGGAAAATAAATAAATATGTTGACTTTGGACTATTTAAGTTTGGATATAATTTTCTAATTGTTTTTGTTATTACGTTTATCTATAAAAAAGACTATAATGGTAGATTTTTATAATACCAATTTTGTAAAGACAAGTTTTAAGTTTTTAAAAATTTATAAGATATTAGTTCACATTCTACCATTTTTGCATTAATATTACTAATATTAAATCTATATTACATTTTGAATTCTAATCTTTAAATGGACACTGCTGAAGAAATTATTAGTTTATACAAAGAGTAGTTTATACATTAAATAAGTCTCTTAGAGTGTGGGCATTAGCTCTATCGTTTACCTTAAAATATAATAATTGTGTATATGTAGGATGTAGGTTTATTAAAGTAAGTTTGTTGTTTTTATTTATTTGTGTAATAAAATTTATGTGTATTAGCTATAAATATGTTTAAATAAATTGTGTAATTAAAATAATGTGAGATAAATAACCTGTAGTAATATTTTATGTCGCACTTTATTTACGTGTCATTATAATGTCCTTCATTAAAGGTTATACAATTAATACGAGTATGAAATTTACATTATAAACATGATTTTACGACATATCTCACTCTTACAAATACAGCGGGTTCAAATCCCGTTCAAAAATATATAAAAATGCTAAGTTAAATGCTGATAGACCATATATAGCTTAAGAAAAAAAAGGGTCATCGTGGCACAGTAGGAAATCGTCTGATAATAAATACGATAGTTATGGGTTCGATCCCCACGCGGGGAAATGATTATATCTAAATTATTTTCATTTCCCCGCTCTGTTAGACGAAGCGCGGCGTTCTGTTCCGTTATTCAACACGTACAATATCTCGAAGATTTGACGGTGCGTGGGAAACGAAGTGTTTTAACACTACGGCCCCTTCTTTACGGGAAAGAGCGTGAAAAAGAGCGCGTTAGTGACGGTGTGTATGGCAGGCGGTGTGCGCGCCCGTGTTCCCCGTGCTCGAGATGAAGCCGCCGCTGGTGGGCGCGCTGCCGCCCGCGCACCTGCTGCCGCCGCTGCACGAGCACCACCTCGTGAGTCACGCCCCCACCCCACCCGACCTCATGTACCCGCGACGATCTGTATTGTAGACCCGGGAGAACTTTACTACTCTATTGCCTATCTCTGTTATCTATATATAGTCTAGTCTAAACCAATAACTGTACCCGCGAAAACTTCTTTATATTTACTGCCCATCTATTTTATAGACCCGGCAGAACTTTTAGTACTTTACCACCTAACCCTGTTATCTATAGCCTTTCAACAACTATACCCGCGACTTTTTAGTACATTACTACCAAATTGTATTGTGAACCCGATTGAGATTTTTAGTACTTTACAGCCTATCTATATTATAGACCTATTATAGAACTTTAGTACTATACTACTTATCTCTGTTATCTATAGTCTATACCAACAACTTTACCCACAAGAACTTCTTTACTGCCTATGGCCTATGGCTAGGCAATCTTAATTACAACTTTAATTAGCCTATAATATAGATATATTACAGACCCAGGATAACTTTAGTACTTTACTGTCTATCTATATTGCAGACCCGTAAAAAGAATTTAATACTAAAATCTAGAGTCCCTTTCAAGTTACGTTCCTGGCTCTATGTTAGGACTCCAATGTACTGTAAATTAAAAAAATACTTCTTATGCCTTTTATGTTCTGTATTCTCTATACAGACATGTTTCACACATGTCACTAAAATAAAAATATATGTCTTTATTTAATATCTTTGATTAGTCTTTATTTGAAATATCTTAAAAACCTTGCCTCAACCTATATTATATACCAAGAAGTACTTTACCATATTCTATGATTGTTTAGTTATGTATGTTCGTTGTGGTGTTTAGATACCTAGTGTACTGTGATTGTGATTGTTAGAGAAGTACCCATAACAGTTTCAGTTTTTCATCTACTTAATGTCGATTGTTATTTGCTTTAATCTATTGAAATATAAATGACTAAAATAAAGAGACGGGTAACAAAATATATATCTATGAGGTTGAGTGGGTTAAGGAGTAACTTTATGTGATTGGTGCTGCCCCATATCCCCTTAAACGGTTTGGATGTGTTTCCATCGTAGTTGTAACAACTGAAAACAAAATACTTAGAACTCCCAATGGTGTGGAATGTTATAATACATAATTTACTTTGCGCTGATTGATACCCCCGCTTTCAAATACATTATATATTCGGTAACCTGCTTAAACAATGCACGTGACCCCCAGTCCTGTAAATTAGAGCGTTATATGAAAGTCATAGTAGATAGTATACCATTTTTCAGCACGTCTATATTTTTATATACCCTCATTCATCGTATACAATATATTAGTAGTTACGAAGTAATATTTATATCAAGCTTTATCTGTTTGTTTTCTGGCATCGCCGAGACGACCCTAACGTACAAACATTCGCTCACATTGAAATGGCGCAAAAGTTTTTTTTTTTAACATTCCTATACTTGCACCTATCCCTGTTTAGCCTTTACCACACCTTTCTTTGATACGAGTTAATTATTCGTTTAACCGTGAAGTGCATGATATACATGTCACAAGTTTAAGTTTTAGAATTCAACTCGAGTTGACCTCATCCTAGTTACATTTTGAAATGCATTTTTCACGGGCAGCACCACTCTAAACTCACAATGTGGTGGTATCGGGCAGAGGAAATTCGCATTTCTGTTCCCTTAACTGGGTTCTATGTAAAATAAAGTTGAAAATGTAATAATAGTATTTAAATGTTTACATATCATTCTAAAATTTTATTTTTACCCAGGCGACCCTTTCCAGCGATCCCATCCCGACCATGACAACGAAGATGAAAACAAGCAGCTGGAGCTTGAAAAACTGTTATTATAATACTAAAAATAAAATAATTATATGACATCTATACATTGATACGTGAAACGAAAACTTTTTACCGCTTTTTACGATAATTGTGCGGAAATATAAAATTGGCAAATTTATACTTTAAGAAGAGTACTTTTTTAAATAACGAATAAAAAAAATTGTAAAAATCAATGTTTGATAAGGAAACTTTAGTATAAAGCGACATACACGTTGCCATGGCAACACGTATTATATGAGTCAATTGGTTTTCTAGTATTAATAAACTAATCAACTTTTCAGATGGGTGGATTAGCTAAATCGCCGCTAGCAGGGTTAGCTGCGCTCGGACTCGGTGGCCTGGGACCAGCGAATACAGGCGGCCTTAACCCAGCTGGTGAGTAAAGTGGAAATTTTAATATTTTATCTATTTACTTATGGTACATTAACGTTTTTTAAATGATAAAGTAAAATATAAACAGCTTGATGGATGGATGTATGAGTTTTGGTAAACTAATTTAAAAGGTAAAAATGTTAAGGCAAAATTAGAGTTGTGTCTTGGCTTGTTAAATACTAGAACACAATTAGTCTTTAGACATTTTAAAAATTTTGTAGGGCAGTCATACTATAAAATTTTTCTATCTCTATTTAGCGGAATGGGTAAGGTTCTTTGCTTTGATATTCCATTCTCCATTTTAACTCCTTTTTTACGGTTTCAAGCTGAATCTCATATATAGCAAGATAGGCAGACTAACGATCAAATGTTAAAATGTAGTGTATCACAGTTTGTGTGACAAGTGTTGGGGCCGCTGCTCCGCAATGGCTGTTTTTAAAGATATTTCCGATTGCGTAGCGGAACCTAACCCCGCATTATATTTCAATGAATATAGATAATGGTGTTTGTACAGCGTTGGCGGCGCTCGCCGGCTCTCAGTTACGCACTTCGAGCGCGTCCCGCAACCAACCCGCCACCAACCAGCAGTCGCACGAGATGACCGTGCCTAATGAACTCATTGGATGTATTATTGGCAAGGTATGTACATTATTTGTTTATTGAGTTTCATACTTCGCCCCGCCTAGAGCAAAGCAAAGACGGAACCTAACGCCGCATTTTGGCAACTAGAATGTGGAGATAAACAATTCTAATCCACCACGTTTGTAGTCAGCTGCTGTCTTACCACGCCAAGGCTCTCTTCGTGTTTGTGCATAAACAAGAGTAAAAAAGATTGAAAAATATATTTATGGTGAATAAAATTTTTAACAAATCTTTGTCTTAGTGTTACCAAAGTACAAATGTTAGCTACAATTTTATTTGTTTTATATTATTGTATATATAATTATATAAATCAAAATGTAACTTTTGCTTATTTTTGTAAAGAGGGTATGTACAAATTATACCTTTTTATTTTTTTTAAATAAAACGTAACAATTAACTCTAGGGTGGCACCAAAATCGCCGAAATTCGTCAAATCTCAGGTGCAATGATCCGGATATCCAATTGTGAGGAGCGTGAAAGTGGCAGTACCGATCGTACTATCACAATATCCGGCAATCCTGACTCCGTAGCATTGGCCCAATATCTCATCAACATGAGGTAAGTCATATCTTGCAGTATGTTATATTAAAATAATGGAAAATGTGCCTCTCTCTTCCTTTTATACATTTCCTAAAATCTTGTAACCTATTCATCCATAGTGATGCCTTAGCCCACCTTTAAGGAACAGTTTGTTTGATTCCACCTGAACATCCTTTGATTTGTCTTTTACCTTTGTTGGGGCGTTTCGATGACCTAGTTAGATTTTTTTTTAATTATGATTATTAAGTGTATGCGTCTGGTCTTATATAATATGGTATTGTGTATTTATATGCTTATGGCGAGTTTAAAAAATGAATGGGTAAATTATGTGACGAAAATTGTATACATGTATTTTATGAATAATTTAATAATTTGAAAATTTTAAACGTTGAAGTCAAATTAAAGCCTAATTATTTGATTTAAAAAGATAAATCATTAGACATCATCAGACATAAAAAATATAATGTATCTTTATTTGAAAGTGAAAGTTTCAATTAATTCAAGTTAGAGTCGAGAAATTATATCAAACAAATAATAAGTATAATTAAATAGTCATACTGATAAATGAATGAATTATTATATATTGTTTATCTCCGATCTTATATCCACGTAATTTATACGTTACATTTCTGGCACTAGAAGACACTGTATGTATCCTACTGATGTTATAGCTATCAAGTATCAAGCTCCTGTTTCCTTACTGTACTTAAACACTGAATTCTAATCATTAAAACACAATCAATACAACAAACTTAATGACTATTAAAGTAAAGTATGCTTAATATTTACTTAGGATGAATGTTAAGTTGTGTTCATTTTATTGCATAAAATAATCACATCGTAATTTGACTAAACTTATTAAAGTTCAAGTTCATCCATTCGAAGCGTAATAAGCAATGCGCAACTCCAATATATGAGAGCGGACGCCAGTAGAAGTAGGCTGTAGGATCTATCGTTATACCGGTCGGCATCGAGACGTCCCACCTCGCCTCGCCCTACAACGCCTACAACGCCCTGTCCCGCGCAGTGTGGAGCTACAGAAGGCGAACCTGGAGGGCGGCACGGCGGGCGCGGGAGGTGCGGGGGGCGCGGGCGCGGCGGGCGGAAGCGCGGCCAGCCCGCTCGCGTCCGCCATCCCGCTGGCGCAGCTGCTCAGCAAGAGCGGTGCGCTGGGCGCGCTCAGCTCGCTGTCGGCGCTGGGCGGCCTATCCGACCTGCTGGCGGGCGCCGCGCCCGTGCAGACCACGGGCGTGCACCGCGCGCACAAGTACCGCCGCGACGACGACCCGCCCGCCTCCAAGGCCAAGGAGCGCAACAAATACAACCCCTACTAGACCATCTACTCTAATGTAGACCGCTCGATTGTTATGTAACGCAATTTTATTTTGACCAAATTATATGTCGTCTCTAATCGTTGGGGGGTCTCCGTGGCCAAGGAGCGCAACAAACAACCCTTACTAGACCGCCCTTCCACTCCAAAGCACTTGCCTAGTTGCTAGCCTAGTGTACACCGCTCAAATATTACATGACGCAATTTTTAAGAATTTCTTTGAAAAATTTCAACCTGCACCCCTCCTGTTTTAACATTGCCCTTACACGTTTTTCCGTTCAAACCAATTTATTTATATTTTTCACTTTTATTTTAAAAGTTAGAGGGGGGCGAGACGCATATTATTTTATCAAACGACTGATTCTGTGGATTGAAAATGCTTAACAGAAAAATACAAATAAGAAATTTAAACTTCATTGTCGTTTTTAAAATTATGTCTATAAACACTATATGCAAAGGTCTGATGAAAAAAAATGCTTCCATTCCAAATATGAGTAACCCCCCTAAATTTTATTACTTGCAGTTCTCTACAAACATCTCAAAGACCTTCACATTGACAGTTTTGAAATAAAGTGACTGTAACGTACGAACAGACAGACATGACGAATCTATAAGAGTTCCGTTTTTTGCCATTCATCTACAGAATCCTATCATAAGAAGTACCGTAGGTACATTCCGGGTGCACTCCCCTTAAAAATATTTAATACGCATTTTTTTTGATTAAACAAACGAACTATGTTACGCATTACGTAATATCTTATTTCCCCCTAAGTTGCGTTACGTAATACTTGAACGCCCCTGATATCTGATTGTATGCGATGTGCATTATCAATGAAATATTGTTTATTTTATTTTATAATTTTACGAGTGTATTAATATTTGTTTCGAGTTCGTAGTGTGTCTCGTTTGAGCGTGTGTGTGATGCACTTTGAATCTCGACTCTAAAAAAAATTTAAAAGACTGTTACGTCTACTTAGGTATATACAGGTTGGGAAGTAATAACTCGATACGAATTTTCTATTCGATATAGAATTTGTCGTTGCAAAGACTTTTGTTTTCTTTCAATTTACTTCCATTTAGCTGTCATGTGTCAGTCGATCTGACAGATTAATAATTGTGCATGATGATAACAAACAAAGGTTGTTTGTATGATTGAATTGAAAGCGATTATTTATTTTTCTATAACGTATAATATTTTAATTTATCACTTACACATATTCTCATTTTAATTCAAAGCACCGATATTAATCGATATTTATAAATCAACCGTAAATCGATAGATTACTCACATAATAAACATCGATTTTGTATTTTAATAAATAACGTAGTTAACATTATATTCTCAAACTGCCACGTTCAACGCGTAATATAATTACATATATTTTATTACGATACAATTGGTACTATTTATTGCGTTTGCCTGCAAAATGTGTAGGCTAATAACATTTTTCATGACATGGTATAAACAGTAAGGTAGAATAAATTGAATATTTTTATAATATATTCAACAAAAATCGTAATCGTAAATCGTATAAAATAGATTTCTTTTCAATTATAGAATTTGCGGTTTAGTATTGATATAGCTGTATTTAAAATTTAGTATAACTTATAAAATCCGAAATATGTTTGTTTTTTTTTTAAATTTCCCTACATTTCAATAGAGATAATATAAAAAGAGATGACAAAAAAGTTGAAATTATTTTAATTTACTAGACATTATTGATTTTAAACAGAAGGTAAAGAAAAAAAAAGATTTAGATGCGTAAATAATAACAATCAGTTGGTACAGAATGTCCACCATTTTATTTATTTTAAACTATATTGTTTGGTAACTATTATATTATCTCTATGAACTGTAGATTTTCTTTTTTTATTACTTTTCAATCTGCATGTTTACTTTGTAGATGTTCATTTTATTTATTACGTTTAAGTTATAGTTTATAGTAAATAAATTTGTATAATTAATTTTTACACTGTAAATTTTAACATTTTGTGTCTTGTCTAAAGAGGAAAAAATAATTTTACATATTTTGACAAAAAAAATATCAAAAATCATTAATTTATTCCTTTTTTGTGTGATTAATAAAAAAACAAAAGCAATAGACATCTAATAATATCTAGGAATGTGACAATAGTAGAAATTACGTAGAAGCTTAAGCTGTAGGTATACAGAGTGCTTCGCGTTTTAATGATTGTATAGAAGGCTATTGTAATTACAATACAGGGTGTCTAGCGAACACATCAAACTATACTTCGAAATAATTAAGATGATGCTATATATGTTTTACTTTTTATTTAATACAATATATAAAAATCTTAATCTCTCTTTTCTTAGAATTGTGCTCTTATAGTATATTTAATTATGGTTGTTTTTTAATATCTTTGTCGCACTGACCATACAAGTTAATATTTAAGATACTAGAAACATCACGTTTAGTATAAAATGATTCAAATTCTGAACTTAATATGTAATTTAATTTTTCTAATTTTTTTTTGCGTTATGTACTAAAAGATTTCTCAATATTTCTACAGAAACAAGACTTTCCATTTTACCTTTTAAAGTCAATAGAAAAAAGGTTGCAAAACGAATAATTCGCGTTTCACGTCTAAAGGTTTCTCGTTAGTAGGTTGTTTTATTCTTAAATTGTACCAGAAGACATCCAATTCTGAGATAAAAGATGTCTACATTTGATTTCCCGAATCTTATAAAAGCATAAGAAACCATCTCAACAATTCATATTTATGAAGTGTAGTTTGATGACGATAGATGAGTTAAAAGCTCTGTATATTTTTTTAAATTAACCTAGATCGTCGTTTATAAGAATTGAATATATAAAGAACGGTTATTTAACTGGCAATTTTATTGGTTGAATGGAAGTTTAAGTTTACGCGACTTTCAGTGATATGATATAATCGTCATTCGATTTATTCTTTCATCTACATTTAATTCTTCTCTTTTTACGATATAATCACTTGTAAATACATTTAATTGCACGCTTAAAAACAAATCTACAGCATTGAGAAAATTGAATTATGTAGCTTGGCTTAAAATAAAGCCACTGCCGAGAGACGCCTATTAAGCTTTTATAAGTAGTTTTATTATTAAGCGTGCAACTGTATTTACAATTTCAGGTCATAGGATAGGCGCTGTTGTAGAACGGAATGTTTTTATATTTTATAATATTATAATAACTGATTAGTTTTTAGAATTTGAAATAGAAATAGAAAGCGGTGAGAATATTATATTAATAACAACGTTTTACCTTTACACGTACGTCGTTAGTTAGGGCGAACTTAAAATCGAGGTCCAATTCGAATGTTTAAAAGTTAGATATAGTTCCAGGTGAATGCGAATTATTTGCCTGCCGGTATAATTTTATTTGTAATTTAAAAATCATGTTAACTTTAAGATAGACTTTCTTTTCAGGAATCGTATTCGCTAGTATTGTTAAGAAAAAGTGTTAAAAACTTACTTAATAAAATCATAATAGAATGTGTGTTTTTCCTTACCCTATTCTGTTCTATTAATGTTACTATTATACATCATTTTAATATAGTATGAAAACAAAGCTTCCTCTAGATCCACGCCAAATTCCCGTCTCAGATACTAAAATTCCTGAAAGCTGAAATTTGGTCCATCGAGAACCTTCATCCTACAACTGGATCATCCAAACTCCCGGTAAGATTTTTCTTTCCCTACATTTTAATTTGTTTCCTAGATTGTCCACTCATTAATTAAAAATATGTCCCTCCTCCAGTTCCAATAATGTTTACTTTTTATTCTATCATTTTAGTGTGTTAGAAACGTTACGAAGAGTATGTTTTTTATTAGTTTAGTTGTTTAGTGTGAATATTTTATAAATACTATCATTACAGAGTAACGAGCGACGGAAATTGAAGAATGACCTCGACAATTTTTATAACAAAATAACATTATTAAATCCCATAGTTAATAAATATTTAATTAGTATGGTATCAGCAATAATGTCGCGTCATACTAATAAAGGTAACCGCATTGCAGGATCACGATGGAGACGGCGGGCGTGCCGCTGCCGGGCTACCACTACATCGCGCCCAACCACATCGTCAAAGCGCCGATCCATTGAATGGGGCTCCGCGGCCAGACTTCCTACGTTGCAAACAAATTTTACAACACTGACCGCTACTACATCCAACCGCAATACGGAAATCTGGCTCCGATGTACTTTTTCAAATAAAAAAAATTGACCAAAACAATCGGTAAACAAGAGGGGAAGCAATTGGCACATAGCTGAGCGTATGTTTACATTTGTTACGAGTTTATAAGTATTTTAGATATTCTTATATTTATTCTCCGGTCGAGCGCTCGGAGTACAACTGTCACTCGGACGACTGTCGAGTATCGATTTTGGCACTTTGATTGGAAATCTAAAGGACTGAAGTTTTGATTATTTATTCGGTCCGTGAGCAGTGCGTTGCGACGACGTAGATTAGGGTTGTCTACAATTCGCCTTCGTCCACTGCTCAGGGATTTTCTCTGGCGTCAAGCGCGACTAAGCTGATCGAATTTACTATGGATTTAAGCGGTCACGTAATTCTCCACATTCGGTTGGATTTAAAATTATTTATGGTCGGTGAAGATCGCATACAAATGAATCATTTGAAATTATTTACGAGAGTCGACGTACATTAGATGTAGATGCGTTACAATCGACCTCGGGCTCGCTGACGTAGCTTAGTGTTAGATTAGCGACAGAGTGAGAGGGTTAAAGACAATATTTGTAAATAACATAATCGTAATTGCCTGGAAAATTAGGTGTTACAATAAGCACTTCTGCGATCTCGTGTTTAATGACAATTTAGAGAAATGTGGAATACTGTCGTGTCTTTTGGGGTAACTGATAGTTTGGTAACGGTGAACTTTAGAAGAAAGGAAGTAGCTTTTGTATCATACGAATGATTATTAAATAGCAAATACAAGAGCATGAAATTCTGGACAGAAAATTGTTAGTAATCTACTAAATTTAAACATTCAAATTAATTTATTATTCAAATAAAATTGCTTAGTAATCGTTTATCTTAGTAGAAGCTAGCAATAAGGTTCGTTTCCCTGATTTTTTGATACTTCGCATAGGAAATAAATTGTCATTAACTACCGGATTGTGAGATTAACAAGTGACGTCGCGCGAACGTGACGTGGCTTTACGAAACCGATGGGATCAAATCCTTTAAGAAACTTACATTAACAGAGAAACGGCGGTGAACTGAAACATTCAGTATATTATATTTTAAAATGTCGTCTATTATCACAAAAAAGACGTTAGCGTTAGATGTAAAATAGTGTTACTAAATGTGATAGTCTTCTAATTTATTTGACATTGAAGAATTCTAACATTATAAACACCTCGTGTACATCGGCAACAGCGTTTAAGTCGAATAATATTGGTCCAGGGATCAAAGCCAAAGATTGTTGAATTTGTTTAACATTATTGATGTTGTGGATTTATGCTAAATTATTCTGGAAGTAGTTACATTAGTGTTTTAAGAACATTTTATTTCAATTACGTTATCACCCTCTCCAGACTGCTCATGGTATTTAGTGTTAGATCGAGATTTTAGATAGTCTGTGGTAAGCGACATAAAAAATAAAAATTAAAAAAAAACTTTAGGGTAAAATAGATTAAGGTAAGTATAGGACCAGTGTAATAAGATGCTTTCCAGTGAAGTATTTTTGATCTTTTAGAAAAACTAGTGCCACATTTTATTAAATATTTTGTGCCAAAATGCAACCATGCCAAGATATGCAGGTTTATCTTTATACAAGACATCTCGTCGTTTTGTCGTTTAAACTTATTGAATATCTCACATATTAAACACGTTCGGTTAAACCACAAATAATATTATTTTGCACCCTAGATTAAGATATTTTCACGGTTAGGGTTATAGTCTCGGAACATATCCTAATACATATTATACCCCCTTACTTACGTCTTCCCTTTCAGTATTTCATTACGACTTGAAATATTTGTGCCAAATATGTATTATAAATTGTCTGTTTGTTTTGTGTTTGTGACGTTCTATTAGTGCTAGTCAAATTGGTCTGATATATAAAAGACAAAATGTTATTTAATAAATTCTAGTCAAAATTTATTTGGATCGGTAATCTTATTATTTAAATTTTTAATCATATTTTATTTATTCGTGGATGTCTAAATTTGTTGTTTGTTAAGGTATATTTGCGTGCTCTCACTTAAAGTATTTTTATCTTAGCAATAAAAATGATAAACTCAATTATTTATAAAAGAAAATATACAATTAAGACAATGTATAGAGCTTTTTAAATTTAAGTAACACGCAGGTAAAAGTAGATTATAATCTATACAAATAACTGTGTAACGATAAGAATTGTTACTCAAGAGAGAGAAGAAATTCTATAGCTGTGATGAACGATTGAAATAGCACTTTTGTGCATGCTACGTCAGTTTAAACTGAACAAGTGTGGCCATGGATAATTCTAGAAGGCTCTTTACTGTGGACTGGGTGTAGAATAATGACCTTAGAGCTTCAGCAGTAGGAACCACAAGGATCGGGGGGAAGGTCCAGGTCCACGTCGAGCGGTAAAGCAGCTGTTTATTGTTTAGATTGCTCGTTACGTTACGGCAATTGTAACGCAGATACTTTCTGATAAAAAAAATGTATTTATTAGTCTATTGGTGTTGTTAAATTATACATTTAGTACAATAATAAATATGTACTATTTTCACTTATATAAATAACTTGCAATACAAATGAACATCCGATATTGTAATCGTATTACTTAAGTATTATTGTTACTGTTATTTTGATTTGCTCAATTATTTAAATGTTTATGTAAGCTAGATCTGAAATGACGTTAATTTTTGTTGGGAATTTGAGTGTAGCTTAAATATTTGAGACGCGGAACGTGTCTTTTTTATATGGGAAACTTTTACATAAATGACAAGAACGGGCTGTACGCTTTCGCTATGCAAATGCGATCTAAAAAAAATAACTTTTCGATTTATATTTTGCGTAATTTAGTTTTCATTCAAATACCACACACAGTACACAAGCCCTGGGAGAAATATTTTTTTATTCGAAACGTCTATTTTATTCGCAAATTATGTTGCTATTTAAATTAATTATTATGTAAAATAATTTATAGATTTTTATTTCTTTATATCGCTTTGTTGGAAAATCTTTAATTATTAGCCTTTTATAGACAGGGTCAGACTGCGCTGTATAATAGTATAATTAAAATCAATTTTAGCAAATATTTACTAAATGTAATAGTAAATTTTTATTCGTGTTAGCACCTGAATTTTTTATTGTTATGCACCTTTTTGGAATTCCCTCTATGAATTTTGTGACTTTTAAGGCGAGTTAAAATTACTTAATTAACGGTTCATTAAATTGGAACACGTTCATTCCTCGTAGACTGCGAACATTTAAAAGGGGAACGTTATTGTAAAGTATAAATGAATTTTGAACGTACTTTCAAGAAATAAAAAGAATAATGGAATAACTGGGTAAAAAGGGTTGTGTAGTTTGTTGTGTATATACATACAATATTCAACTCAATATAAATATTCGCTTTATTCTTCAAACACACTTCGATTCGGAGTTACAAATCTCGATTTATAATATTGTAGAATACCAGGGTAAATAATAATAATGATATAGTCGATATAAGTTTACTTCACAGGCGAGTTTAAAAACCACTATACAAATACTTCTAAAGCTTATTCTGTTGTAAACTTTTGAGAATATTTAAAGAAATGTAATTAGAATTGTATCTTGTCTTTGTGAGCTAAGAGTGAATACTTCAAATTGTTTGTAATTATAATGGGTTGCACTTCAAGATATAGCTGACGGGGTGTACGAATGCTTGGCAATTGAGAATAGAAAATTAATTTTTACTTCATTTAGCAATAAATTTCGTACTTTCGACTGAATATAGTTAAGATCATCAAAACAATCTATGAACAAACTGTCAGTCTTTGCAATTTTATAAGCATTTAAATTTTCTTTGTAACCTTCTCGAATAACATTGTAACTCTGTAATCTCCAGTTGTTGATATTTGATGCTACCAAGTCTCCTCTTAATAATATATTGTGGTGTTCAAGTACTATATATATTTATTTATATATACATTTTGATGTATTAATTAACAAAGGAATCGTGTAAGGCTCTGTCTGTCGCAAGTAACGAGTATATGAGAGGCAATTTTTTTTTAAAAAAACAATAATTTACTGTAATAAATTAATTTTTAAATCATAAGACGATTTCGTATTAGGTCTCAAGTGCACACGAATATTTTGATTGAAAATTTGTCTGAATGAATGGAATTTATTGTTTGACTATGAGGTCGTCTTTTGATGTTTGACTTGTACTTGTTACTTGTTATCTTAATATAAGAAAAAGGACAGAGTCTTCGGTGAAGTAGTTTAATTCATTATTTCTTATTTTTTTGCAAATCTCTAGTGGTACTATAGATAGGTGACACGTAGATCCAACAGTTAGACTTTCACTTGTCATATCTTTTAAATATCAATGTAATTGTCGACATATCTAATCGTTTTGTGAATTGAATTGATTAATGTTAATAAATAAATGTTGTACGTACGGTTACAGTATACTGTCATTATGGTTAGTTTCGATATAATTAATGTTTGTTTTCATTATGTTTATTCAATAAAGTGTGTAAATAAGAAAGTCTTTCATTTTATTTTATCTTATCAGTAATTTAAATGTAGCTCATATAAATATGGAATAAAGTAAATTCTGGAAAAGATTATTTTTTTACTTTTTTAAATAAGAAAAGGTTTCCTTTTTCCACAATTCATCATAAGAGATTCAAGATAATGCATGTTGAATGGCGTTACTTAACGCGGTGCTTGGTGTTTTTATCAGAGCGAGTAAATGAAAATATTTCCCTGAATACGAATTAGATATCTAACTCGATGCTGCGTCGCTACGACAGCTTCGCAAAGTAATAAATTTAATTAAATTCTCTTCAGCTTTATGTAGGTATGAAGCAGGTACATATTTTGGTATTGTATTGAAATATAAATAAATCATTTTCTGTTAAGACAGGTAAGAGAAACATCTGCTAGGTCAATCCTTTCACGATATTAATGTCGTAATAAATGTTATATTATAAATATAATATTTTATCATTTCAATTTAAACCCCGAACTGTAGCTCCACTTAGTGACTATTTCACCCTAAATAGATTAATACCCGAATAAAAATTATTTAACTTTAGCATATTAAGGAAGATAGGTATATATCCTACATTATTGATTAACACAGTTATGCATAGACGATCGTATATTTTCATTGCGTTTACTAAGATTTTTTTTTCTGTACTACAGGAACCGTAGACCTGCACATGGTCTTACGATAAATGGTGGAAACACAGACGCACAACAAAGTAATTCCATCTATTTAGATGTTGTATTTATTCTAAAATTAATTATTGGAAATACATTTGCTTTTCGTAGCAAAAGCAATGCGTAGAGGCCTCTACGAAGCTGGTGATATTGCTTAACATACCTGTCTGTGCTACGTACTTTGGTTCGTTACACATTATTTAGTTTAAATACTTTTTTCTAATATAATAATTATGTGTGAAAATATTATGATGATTCTGTACATATCTGCGTTCATTTTGACGTATTTTTCTAACTATATAAAGATTTCCTAATTATATGGTAACATATAAATAATAAATTTAGATGTAATAAAGTTTTATTTTTATTAGAAAAAAGGATATATCTAAGGCATTGAAATAGGCTACGCTTACAAAGTTAGTATTAAAGCATAGGTACTCTGTGTACATACCCATCTATTGTACTACGTAAATACGCAAACGCGGGCGTTGACTCCATTCACCATAGAAATACCACCTAAAATCGATTTTGCTAGAGTTACAAAAGGTTTGCACGTGTTGGACAAATACGAGTAAAAAGTAAAAAGAAAATGAGATTCTTATATATTTATAATATAAATCAAATATCTTGATATTAATATACCTGCAACTTATTATGTATGTAAATGGAGAGTTCCTTCCTCTATACATACACAAGTTAATTTAAAGCAACCTGAAACACTATTACCTACTTTGCTGTCAGTAATACAGTATCACATATTCTACTTATCTATTGGAAACAATGTATGCTAAAAGCATTACGTAGACTCCAGTAATATTCAATATAGCTTTTATATCATTTCACTTTTATGTTTTACCTATATCTTTGTTACCCAACCGATGTCCAATATACCTTAAGTAGATAGAGAGAGAGAGAGAGAGAGAGAAATAGACTTTTTATACTATAAATTGAAATAAAATTGATTGTATTGCTAGTAAACTAGTATAAGTAACAACTAGCAGCAAACGCGAGGTCGAGGATTGAACTCGCCTGCCTTTTCGCTATTATCGTCGTTCACGCGATGCCTTAACGCCCTGACCTCCAGCCACTTTTGTTATTGACTTTCTTGTACCTCACACTCACTATGGGTAAAATAGAACAATGTTACATAAAATTACTTTATTAAAATTCAAATCAAATCAACATGTCATCTAAACTGACATCGTAATTACAAAACCGTTGATAAATGCCAATCACTTACACGTCATTAGCATAACCGTAATGGAACAAAGGATTTAGTGACACCAAAACCCGTCAAAACACCTAACTCTACAACATATAAAAACATAAAATTAATAAATAATAGACTTACAAATGATTAAATAAGTTTATTTCTTATTAATGTGATACAATAAATATGTATGTGGCCCAAAATAAATTGAACGACAAGCGATGTCGGTGAGGCGGCGAGTGCGCATGCCCGCCACTGCGCCACTGGCGGCGCGCTGCCCCCTGGCGGACTCGCGCCGCAGTCAGTTGCGTAACAAAGCCCACTCGCCTCTAGACGCGACGCTGAGAACTTCAGCTGGTCGTCGACGGTATGGGGAAACGTAAATCGCCATAAACTTTCCCGCGGTCCGCGCTTCTATAGGACTGGAAATATTTTTTTTTATCTACCCTCGTTCAGAACTCACTGGACTCTTGACTTATGGCTTTACATTGTTTTTGTTTGTAGAGTTTTATAAAGTTGACTGTAGTGGACAGGGAGCCGATGCGGATTTTGCCGGTTACGTATGAAATAGTGCGAACGTATTAAGTGTGTGTGTCGATCTGTTTTGTTTTCCTCTGCTTGGTAGCGAGTGGTGGCGGTGCCCGGTGGGACCGCCCTGGTGGTGCGGAGGAATCGATACTGCGGTGGGAGCGGCAAGGTAAACCTTTACTATCTTTTTTGCTTCTTGAGAATTGTCCTTTCGCGAATTCTACTTCGATAATTATTTGGAAAGTTTCTGGACATTTGTTTTTGAATATAATGAAATATATACACTTTTTTACATTTTTTCGCCTAGAATAAAAGTATAGTTTTGTTATATAATTTACGTCTTTGTCTTTGTTGAACAAGTTGAGTCGCTCGCGAATTAGAACTTTAAAAACAACGTTTTAAACATGACAGGATATTTTTAGTAATATTAATTAATATTTGTCAATTAAAAACCAAGAATATGACTTTAAGTAGGATAGGTTGTGAGTTCGTTTTCCATTCAGGAAAATGATGTGTTTGATATTTTCATTTCTTCACTCTGGTGTCGAGGCAACGCGCGGCGTTGAGTTCCGCCACTCAATACGCAGAAATTGGAAGCGGAGTGTCTTAGCACTAGTCCCCTCTGCCTGCCCCTGCCTACCCTGCTACATTTTGCATTATATTTTGCAAAAAAATAAAAATCAAATAAATTACTTTCAGTTGGATAACGTAAATCAATCTAATTTTACTTATATGCATGTAACATAAAAGGCGAACAAAAAAAATGTATAATCAGCAATTCAAAAAAAACTAATATTATAGTCAGCAAATACTACGACGTACGAAATTTAAGCACACTAATATATTGCGCCGAATGGTTTAAAATTAAATATTTTGCCTATATTTTACCTTACAGCCTTAAACTTATATAATATATCTAAAAAAATATTGTCATTAATAACCAATGACAAAACAAACAAAAACAATTGCAAATGAAAGCATTTTACTATAAAACAATATACATATATACATTTAAAAATAGATATACTTATGTTTGGACAAGTTTCTGCTGTTACAAATATTGGGCTTAGGCCAAATTATGACGTAAAGTATTCTTATGAACTAGGTCAGAAAAATGTGAGAGCTCAAGTAAATTATTGGTTTCATTAACACAATAATTGTAATGCTGGCATATCGCGAAACAGTTACATCACATACACGTACCTATATTTTTAAAAAATTATCAAAAATCGTTACTTAATATGAGGTGGAAAGTTAAATTTCTATACCTTTCTTTCTATACTTAAAACGTCTGATGCATGTGCTCTACATTATATCTTAAACTTTTAGAATATAAGTAATTTCAATAGTTTTTTTGAGAGACTGCCCTTTATTACAAGCATTACCATACCATGTTCCTTGCGGCTGTAACTAGTTCTTCCTTAATTATTCCAATATTTTCTTAGCAATAGTTAACAGCGGGTTAAGGCCTACGCATTAATTGAGATTATAACAAGCTCTGGCTTGTCAACTATTCTATATACTCATGTTTATTTATAGAACATTTTTTGGGATATCATTTAGAAGTATGTATAGACTGTAATGTTTTTTTTGTTCATTTTTATTTAAATATCTATGACAAAAGTAAAAATATAGTGTAACAATATTAATAAATGAAAATATATAAACTAATCTGCAAACAATGTCATAATAATATTTTGCTTTGCTATGAAAAAAATACACTCTAGTCGTTCTCGTTCTGCGCTTATCCTTTTTGCCGTCGGCTACAATGTTTTTAAAGCTTGAAAATAAAAAACAAACATTGCTTAAACAACTTGAGTTTAACGTATAAAAGCTTAGTGAACCACACACAATATATACAAATATATATGCTTATATAATAATACACAAACACACACAATATATACAAATATATATGCTTATATAATATTAGTAAATGAATTAGGGCTTCAGTCAGACTGTAACATCAAGAATAATGTACCTATGTATTTCAGAGGTCTTCAGCAGTCTACCTTTTTAGCAAAACCAATTCCAAATAATAACATATTAGCTTAGTTAGTATTCTATTAATATTTGTGAATTAATGTTTTGTTTTTTTTTTAATATAAAATGAAGTGTGCTACCGGACTAGTAATGTTTTTTACTTTTCGTTCATAGTACCTTGTATAAAGAGGATTACTTGAGAGACAAGGCTTATTGCAAAATGCTATAACTTTCAAAGTATTTGTCATAAAAGCATATAAATTAAATTCTAGTAAATAATATACCTAATTGGTACATAAATTATTTGTAAAAGTGTACGTACGTAGGTACCTACATAAAAAGAGTAAAATGTTACTTCTATATAAAGTTTAACCTACATATATTACGCCTGTCGTTAATTTTTTTGTCTACGACACGCTTACACCTCGTTAATTAGGTCGAAGGTTCTAAAAATATAGCTTAATCAACATGAAAGCCATTAAATCTACGAACATCAGCGGTGTGTTCTTTGGACCGTCAAGTTTGTACCATAGGTACTCGTGAAATGGCTAGCGTATAAAAAAAATACTGAAAATTAATTAGTTGCAATATATACGAGTATTAACACCAACCTTCCCATATTATTTGTTATTTCTATTATATAGTTGATATTTCAAAACACATGATAATAAATAAAACAATCTATGGTACATATAATCTAATATTAGCTAGCACCTCTTCAAAAATAAAAATATTAACCATTTCTTCGTACATTTCATAAAGTATGTATGAACTTTTATGTGTAACAAACTGAATTTTGCTATGAGATGCACTGCGCCATGACCTCCTCAATAATTGAATGTGTCTAATATTAATTCTGTTTTAGATACCTCTAATCTCAATTTCATTCGCTCTACTTAAAGTTAACACTATTCTAAGATTTTATCNAAAAAAAATACTGAAAATTAATTAGTTGCAATATATACGAGTATTAACACCAACCTTCCCATATTATTTGTTATTTCTATTATATAGTTGATATTTCAAAACACATGATAATATTTTAAAACAATCTATGGTACATGTCATCTAATATTAGCTAGCACCTCTTCAAAAATAAAAGCATTAACCATTTCTTCGTACAGTTTATAAAGTATTTATAAACTTTTATGTGTAGAAAACTGAATTTTGCTATGAGATTTCCTGTAATTCCTTCAGGCACTAAAGGAAATCGAATCCACAACTATCACATTTACAGTCGCACGCAGTCGCACTGCGCCATGACCTCCTCAATAATTGAATGTGTCTTATATTAATTCTATTTAGATACCTCTAATCTCATTTTCATTCGCTCTACTTAAAGTTAACACTATTCTAAGATTTTATCTAATACTAACGGCCCGCCGGCGGCTTCGCCTTCTCCATGAGAGTCATCCTATAAGTGACGTCCATGCAAAATCTGAGACTCCTAGCATTTCTAAGGAAGTTTCATACAAACTTTCAACCCCAAAAACAACCCCTTAGAAGTCGAATATTGCAAATTCCCGCCTTAACGAGCACCTACGTCCTATAAATAACTCCTGTGCAAAATTTGAGATTCCTAGCACTTGTAGTTTCTGAGATTTCGTGATGAGTGAGTGACCTTTCGATTAGATATAGATTTATTGTTATTAAATATAATGATAAAAGATAACTATCTCAGTATTATCAAATTTATTCGATATCCACAATATGCATGAAATGCTTGGTAATAAAAGTTGGCAGTAGGTTTGTAAATCAGTGCGACTGTAAAATATAATGGCTTGTAATATCATGAATATTACATTCGATATTTCTGCTTCTGTACAAAGTAAGCACGGTTCATTTCTTAGAAAGGAAAATATTATATTAAATAAGTATATGTTAAATATTTTATATACGTATATAATGTAGAGTATAGAAGAACGTAAATTGTCGTTGTATGTACAGAGATGATATGGAAAATATTTTAAAATTTTCTCTCTTTGTGAGTGTATGAACCAATCTTGTTAAGTGGACTTTTTCCTAGATTATCCTGCACACGCGTGCACTGCAGAAACGGCTTGACTTATTTAGATTCGGTTTTCACTATTAAATTTTGGGGAAAACCAGCTTAAATAAATATTTAATTGTCTAAAACTTTCGTTTTGGACGTATAGATATTATCTCTAGAATAATAAGTTGTATGGTGATAGAATAAAAACAGTTTTCAAGATTTTAAAACAAAAGAACTAAGAAAACTACGGGCTATGTTTCAAAAAATGTCAATTCTTAATATTTTAAGAAAACTGATATAAACACAATGAACTCTTACATGGAAAATAAAAATGTAAAATGATTTTTTCGAACACAAATATCAAAATTATGGTAAAAAAATAGTTAAGCTATTTTATCTACTTAAATGTAATAAATTTTGACAATATTTGGAATGTAGTGTACATTTTAATGATTCAGTGTCTAATATTACACGAGTAAACAATGTTTTGATGAGAATACTTGTGTTGGACACTCGTATCGGCAGCGAATGTCAAATGTTATAATTAGCCTAGACTTGTGTGCCATTCGCCCTTGAATTGTACTGAATGTATAAAATTAAAAGTAGATTCATACTATTACAAATATAATTACTGTGTGTCTAATATGTATTTCAGTATTATGTCCACTTAAAGTATTTTATTTTCATATTTCGTTAGTAAAAAACCTTTTTCAAAAATTATTAAATTAAACTGGCACTATGGCCAAAAAAAAGTGCTTCTTTATCTCTTTTTATTAAGGTCCACTTTTTCTTCATTCCAATATATCTATCATTGTTAGTGAGATGAAAGTGGCAACACTGCCAATTGTAGATATCACTTATGATCATGGTTGGAAAAAGATTAAAGTTAAATCAGCTGTTTCGAAGTTGAAAGTACGTGAAGGCGATAATAACGATAGTTCCAAATTGTATTTTTTATTTTAATTGCATGCAGATATGTCAAACTTTCATGACAAAACACTGAAATAAAGTCTTACTACAATTTATTGGGATTTATTATAAATACTATTTTGTACGGCGGAAACTGGAGAACATTAGGTTCCCTCTGAGCTGATTATTTTGTATTCTTCTCTTCATTTTTCCGTGTAGGTGTACTTACTCCTACAATATCTTAGTGATCCTCCTAAACTTCTACACTTAAGGAAAAATAAACTTCCTTCATACAAATTTTACTTTTTTCTTAGGTTGGTGTTGAAGTGTAATATTTTATTTTCTTGATGTATTTTTACAATTCCGAACAGCATATCCAGCTTGTTCGATTTCACGAGTCGTTAATCAACTTCGCCTCGTTGCCCTGAACCAATCTGTATCAGGATAAAAAAATAGCAGAAAAAAGTATCTAACAGAGTTTTCAAACTACCAATGCCTTTGATATCGAAAGTAAAATTTGTTTGCTCGACGTTTATTCAATGTTACCATATTACCTAGTATGTGTAAAGTCACTCATAATTAGTTAAACCGTAGTTTTAATGAAATAATTTGAAATTTGGATTTCTCTCCGTCTTTTCTCACAAAAAAAACAATTACAAAAAGATTTAGGCTTGTCTACACTGAAGTCTTAGTGATAGTAATATAAAATGTGCTATATATAATATTAAAGTTTATTAAGTTCACTAGAAGACTATAAAGCTTAATGAGAAATTGCAATATTGTGGACCATGCGCTATAACTGCACGATTTATATTGAAATGAAAATATATCGAAATAACATTGAAAGCTTATAATAAAAAGCACTTTTTAATTACGTGCCTTACGCTATGGAATCTATTACGGCATAAGTTTTTACATATGCATTTAAAATTTATAATTACACTTTTTTTATATTACTATATTTGTGACCCCTAACGATAGATATATATGGGCAAAGCGCGGCGCTGAGTTCCGCTAAACACAGAAGTTAGCGGAATGTGGGGAACGGAAGCGTCTTAACGGGAACGGTGTGTCTTAACACTAGGTTCCTAGATTACCTCTGCCTACCCTGCTATATATGGAATACAGCGTAAAGCTGGCTATAATTGTTAATCTATATATATAAAATCGAAANTAAGTTTTTACATATGCATTTAAAATTTATAATTACACTTTTTTTATATTACTATATTTGTGACCCCTAACGATAGATATATATGGGCAAAGCGCGGCGCTGAGTTCCGCTAAACACAGAAGTTAGCGGAATGTAGGGAACGGAAGCGTCTTAACGGGAACGGTGTGTCTTAACACTAGGTTCCTAGATTACCTCTGCCTACCCTGCTATATGGAATACAGCGTAAATCTGGCTATAATTGTTAATTTAATATAAACCTGTCAAAATTTCTATTTCAACCGTACACTTTGTAAATAAAACATTTTGTAATAAACAACAAAGGCAAAGACGCTATAGCGACGTTGCAAGGCGTGGTCTAACAAACCATTAAATCCAGATACATCGCGTTTCCTCCTCGGTGTTATTCTCAGACGAGGCTTTTAGACCCGCTCCCGCTTACTACTATTTTGTTGCTCCTAATGGACGACTCAATTTTAGACAGTACAATTTATAACCGAGAACAATGATATGCGAGTCGTTCTAATATAGTGTATAGAATGAATTTTTGATTGTAGTTAATATCAACTCTGAGACGTTTTGATATTTAGGAAATAGATGTTCTAGAAAGATAACGTATAACATTTCTCTGTTTTTAAATTTAACATAGGCGATAAATA
The DNA here is from genome assembly GCA_036379175.1 of Heliconius cydno galanthus. Lineage (NCBI taxonomy): Eukaryota > Metazoa > Arthropoda > Insecta > Lepidoptera > Nymphalidae > Heliconius > Heliconius cydno. The sequence continues at coordinate 305,071 of JAKRZM010000162.1, read as the reverse complement.
CCAATGGAAAAAAATATAGAAAAAAAAATTGAGGCCAGTCGATGTCTTCGTTCTGGTATCGATGCAAGGCGTGGCGATGAGTTCTGCCACTCACCATGCAATGCCTCCAGAATACGGTGGTAAGTGGGGAGCGGAGTGACTTAACACTAGGCTCCCTCTGTCTATCCTGCTGTATAAGCTTGAAGCTGAAAAAAATAGTTTTTTTTTCATTTTGCCACATAAAATGCAAAAACAAAAAATATGGTGTGTTTTGATACTGAATAAATATAAAGTTGGCTGTAGAGATTTTGAAATTTCAGTTTATTTGCAAGCTACAGTTTTGGTGTTATTATAAAACGAATGATTGAATAGCAGCTAATAGTAGATAATATTTATTAATTTAGCTTAACAAATCCACTTCACGCTGTATCCCATACATAGCAGGGTAGGCAGAGGGAACCTAGCACATTCCGCCGAATGTTTCGAGGAATTGCATGCCAGAGCGAAGAAATGAAAATAATTATTCACTCACCCGAGTGGGGATCGAACCGTCGCGTTACAGTCACATCCTTCTGCTCCTACGCATCCTCTAATTTTCTTATTATGAGAAATTGATTTCTCTATTACATATATATTTTTTAGCTTATAATATCCAAATTTGAATCTGTCATCGTCAATATTAATAAAAAATGAGATTCCATTCGTAAAGTTCTTGGCTGCTATCAGCGTCAGCCTTTTATTAAAATATAAGAGGGCGAGTTGAATAAGGCATAACGAGACGACTGAGTTATAATGAAAGGGCGGCCTGAAATCCATCTAATGAATAATAAAAATTGTTAGAAGCAATTCTACTTCAGACAATCTAATGCCTTTGTAAAATATGTAAATTTTACTGTTTACATTTTACATGAAATCTGTTACTTCTTCCTATATTTTTAAGTACTCAGAAATTTAATTTGTAAGAAATTTTGTTTTTATATAACAAAGAATGTAAATATTTAACTAGGTACTGTCATTGTGTTAAATGTTAAGTATATTCTGTCTATGCGTTAATAACATACAACGTGACATGTGCGAAGTGATTAGTGCTCAACTGGCACGCTCGTAACGCCATAAATTAAGAACTGAACTGAACTGTGTTAATAACATCAAATACATGTTCTTACACCCAGTCCATTTTAGAAACGTATTTCATGATATTTGTAGTACAACCCCGAGAAACCTGAACTCACTATCACTATCCCACTATCTTCATAATCGTCGAAGTAGCAATTAAATAAATAAAATAAAATATAAATACCGCATAAATCTAGAGAACAATATACAAGATTTATAATATAAAAAGTATATTTTCCTAAAGAACGATTTACCAAGCTTTTGCAATTTACCTACCTACTCTTAACATTCTATAGAGACTTGATTAAATTCTTATATTACTGCAAAACACTCAACCATAATATTTTATTGGACTTTCTGGAAATGCACTGCAAAAGCCGCTAGCGAGACGACTGCTTTGTACTTGAACTTACAATGTTTATTGCTAAGTAGATAACGATATTTTTAATAGGTTCTTTTTGAAATTTTCCTATTAATTCGTTGCATTAAAATATTCATCTATTCGTATTTATTAAGTAACGTACTCGTAAATGTTACAAAAGTTGAAGTAAATTGTGGATTATTTAAGAAATCGATTTAATATTAGATCTTACTTACTCATATAAATTAAGATATTCCATAATAATAAATCTGATGCCCCCATGGCGCGGTAGATCCGCATCTGTTTGAATATGTAATGGTTGTGAGTTCGTCCTACACTCGGTGCAATGAATTCAATGACTCTAGAAGTCAGAAGAGACTAAGTTTCTTATGCAATTCTGCTTTACGCGGGATAAAGCAAACAAAGTCCAATATTAAAAATGTCACGTTAAACATTAAACGAACTATGCACTTAGAATAAGCCAAGAAAATGTAAGCAATGAGATGCTTAAAATTCAACCCAAACACCGGCACCGTCGGTCATTTGAAAATAAAAATACAAATTAATTAAGTAACCTACGTGTTGTAATTGTAGGTTGCTATGGCAAACGTAACTTTCACGTTGTTTTATCGATAAGAATATATGGCAAGCCTGAGTTTATTATAAATGTAATAAGGGAATTCCAATTAGGTACTTCCAAGTAGGATATAAACTTATATAATTGGTTTTAAACTGGAAATTAAAGAGTAACTTATTAATCTTATTATACATTTTTTTTAATAAAAATGTAAAACATAATTTTGTCTATAATGGAAATAATAGTTTTTATCAGATAATTTGGAATTTAAGGCCGATCCTGGCAATAGTCGGAATTAATGCCAGGAGGAAGAAGAATTTGGAACGAATGGACACCAAAAAATCCATGCCTGCAAATAATTTAAATTAATCATTTTCAATTCAATTAAAATATATATATATATATGAAATTCAATTCTGCAGATAGAAATAAAAAACATTTCATTGTGGTCAATACATGACAGTGTCCTATCAACTATTCTCAAATGAAGCTTTCACCGTACCCGACAACAAACGGGTCAATTTCCCTGAATAAGTTATCAAATGGAAATGAAACCGCTTTTTATCGTTGTTTTTTTTATTCTACATTTACATGAAATATATATTTAATATTACTGTTAGTCAATATTTAGGTCTCAGTATTTTATTATTAAAAATATAAGATATTCCCTCGGGGTAAGATGATTATTTTACTTTATTCCGGCGAACTATAAATATCATTTTTTTTCGGTAGTATTATGTCATTATTAACACCCCCATCCCTCAATCAGACCATAATAGCATGGAGTCAGCAGTCATTTTTAAAAAAAAATGTAATTGGGAACTAAAGTCTATGATAGTCATTTTACCAACTAAAACAAAAGTATTGTTTTAGTTGGTAAAATGACTATCTTATAAATATACGTGTTGAGACAAGATGTTCACGCAGTACGTGTACGGGATGATTTCTGTAACTAAGTTAATATTATCTTTCGATAACATTCAATCCAGGTCTACCTTAGAGCACGAACTAAATTAAACTTGTAAAAATTAAGTCAAAGCAATCAAAAGATACGAGCGCTTATGCATCGTTTTTGCTGCATTATGTATGAAACTTGAAGCACAGGCGAAACTTCCAGTAGACGTACAGTTTTGAATTTTGGGAAGAAATGAGAACTTGAAATTTCGTACTCCAAGTTCTCATTGTATGAAAAAATCGTTACAAACATGTGTGAGTTTGTGAGTGCATACACTCGCAAACTTAAATCTGTCAACTTTTGTAAGTCACATTCCCGTTGACCTACAAGCATGAAATTGGTACGGAACTCTTAGGCGGCCGAGACCGACACACACTTGACAGTTTTTTAAAAAGAGTATTTTATTTAATAATTAAACTATATTTCTAGGATTACCAAATTTAATAGAAGTACAACATCTTAAATAAGCTGATGGGACTTTTTCAATAATTCTAAATTGTGTTATATAAATAACAATTTAAGAATTTAATGAAAATAACCGAGATAAAAAAGATATACCAAGGCGTAGCGTTTGACACTACGATTTCTTTTACTATCCCATTAATGCTTGCTGCTATTGTCGACCCTTTCTTATAAAGAAAACGCCAAAGGCAAGCATAAAAATAATGATATATATTTTCCCTAAGATTTATTATACGTAAGGCGTATAATAATGCTGCAAACTTTTTTGATGATGCTAATATATTACCAAATATTCAAAAGGATCCTAATCCTTTGGCAAATCTCTTTGTCTTCAGACACAGCTAATATTTTCGTATACTACCACTTTACATACGATAAATTACTATCATTTTACATGAAAATTGCATACTAACTCTAAACAAATTCACATTTATGCACCAATATTTGAATAAAATAGACCTTGTTAAAGCGACGCTGTGACTATGAATTTGATGGAAGATAAACATCACAACTATAACCAACGTAAATTGGAAAGCGGAGGGCCTTAACACTAGACTCCCTCTGCCTGCCGTGCTAAATGCGGGATACAGCGTGAATCTAAAAAATATCACAATTATATTGGGCGTAATATATGAAACTTTCATAGTACTTACTTCAAGAAACTAGGATATGAGTCCATATTAAGTAAGCAGTATAAGAGATCAATAACGTCTCGACCCAAATGAACAGCGGCGAACACTTGCCGCCTAGATGTCTGGCGACCGAGTCAAAACAGCTATGAATATCTTTATGCTAGTATTTTTTGTCTGCTCCCTCATAACTTAACCAAATTACACAATAGAAGGTCGATGGGGCGACGAGAGTGTATGAATCATCCTATTTTGTAACTCTTTTTTAGTGTTTCCACACTTAAGAAAGAAAAATACTTGTTAAGAAAACGTATAAAGTTTGAACGTAGCGGGATACCAGAAACTCTTGGATTTTATAACTCTTTGGAATTTTTTCTTCGTTTAACAATAACTTAATGTCGACGTCATTAAGTTATTGTTAAGGCCGTTGAGTCGATATACATACATAAAAATAAAAAAATCTGGCAACATTGCTTTTTTAAAGTAATGCTTATAAGATCTAAAAAGATTTAAAAAGTGGGTTAAAAAAATATTTTTAAAATCCTGAAATAAATAGCGTTGATGAACATTTCCTGAAACAATGTAAATTGTAATTATCCTTAGTTAAGTAAATAGTACTCTATAAACGTACAAATGTTATTGTACCGTGAGTTTCAGCTATAAATATCTCCGCCACCTGTATTTGTTTGTTTTAACTTTGTTTAATAATATAAGGATTACTGTATATTATTATAGAAGATACAAAGTAGAAACCACTCGTGGCACAGAGAAACAAGGGTGTGACTGTAAATAAACGCGACAGATTGTGGGTTCGATTCCCACTCCAGGAAATGATTTAGTTAATATTTTGCATTTCTTCGCCAAGGCCAAAGCACGGTATTTAGTTAAGCTATTGAAAATAACAGAAAATGTACATACATATGTACTCGTATGTACATATAATATGCTATTACATATTAACGTAATCACTCCATTTCGGTCGTTACACCTTTAACCATATAATTGTATGAAATCCGCAATTAATATTAAAACCGCCATTTCTATTTCATATTTAGCTGCTTAAATGTACGTTGAATATATATGATATATGTTGAAACTAAGTTCCTGCGCGCGCCTTTATTTGCTCGCACTGTAGAATTCCGTAGAAAAAGGGATAATAACAAAAACATTGCCATGTGTAAATTGATAGGGCTCAAAACTTTTGGAAAACGTTGCGGTGATGGGTTGAGAGTGAGGTCGTTTAAAGTTGGCCAATAGAACACCGGATGCCGAATGCAAAATGCATGGTGGATTTCTGATGCAGGGCCTGTATGATAGACCTTAACTTCAAGAAATCCTAACAGCGTCAAAAATTATATATGGTAAAATGGATATGGTTTTATTATGTTGGCAAATAAGCAAATATTCAATGAGGTATCTGTGCTCAGTACTGTCGAAACAAGGAATCATGACCGACTTGTACAGGACCCTCAATGGGTCTTATATTATCATCAAGTTTGAGAAGTCCCAACTGATAAAGTCTACGCCAATACCTGCACAAGTCCTAAGTTCGAGAGCTTTCAATTTTAGCTCTAAAACCACATTGAAGCCTTTAGGAACAGTTTAGATGTAGGCAATCTAAACAACAAAGTAGTTGATACTGAACATACGATATTTAAAGTTTTTGTATGAAATGAAGTACAGATATAACTTCATATTAATTTATTTCTATAAAATACCTACAATTTTTCACTATTCGGAGTTTTTATTTTATTTGTATTGTAAATTCTCACTTTGTACCAAATATCATATTTTTAGGTACTCGGGAAGTCCTTAAAGGCCTTAATACGGCGAGTTTCCTAGAAAAAGCAGCAAATACGATGCATAAGTGCTTGTATCTCTTAATTGTGTTAACTTGAAAGGACCGTAGACCGGAATATTGGATATTAATTCCCACACGATCTCGAGATAAATTCATTGGCCTACAATCCTGAAATTGGTACGGTACGCGTGGTGGCAAATAGGAACTTGCACTTTACCGGTTTTTCAATACACTTTCATAAATATTCGTACAGTCGAAACGGGCGAAGCTGCGCACGGGCCGCTATTATTGTAATAAAAATGTAAATGTTTTACTCTGACGCTTAAAACTTTAACAAATATTCAAAAAAATATATTTAAAGCATGTTGACTGAGAAATATTTAATGTTGAATTATTTTGATTATTAGTAGAGTTTCATTAGCTAACTCTAAAATAAAATCCGAATAAATAGTAAATGGAAATCCGAATGTCTTAACACAAAAAAATATTTATCACGCTAACCGCAATATTTGGAATACCCAAAAGTCAGTTATCATTTTTGAATGAAAGACGCGTAAACACTAGTTTGTTTATTTTTCATTCAGGCCAATTATAAGCTTTACAAATTGAAGCTACGCTTTTCAAAAAAAACAAGAGGCAAAATAGTTCAAATAAATCATAATAATATTTATATAAGCTATACCAACAACTGAACGCATGAATTAGTTATAGTTTTACATAAAAAAAATAAAACAAAACTTTTGCAAGCGGAAATACTACAATCGATTTCTGATCAGCAATGCGGCCAATTTCGTCGATATTGCAAATTGTAGGCATATTGACAATGGATTTTCGGAACGAGGTCACCCTTTTCTGTGCTCCTAGATTGCCAACTCACTACGACCTTCCCTTAATATTAAGCATTATTACACAAAATATAAAGAAAAATAAAAATTAACTTAAGATATGAGAAATGAAATAGTCTATTTTTATAAACAGAAAGAAGAAAGTCTGACGTAGGGCAGCATTGATGAGGGCTTTCGAAATTGTTCCAAAGAGATCAGAATAGCTTACAAAAGCAATGCACAATAGATCTGAATACAAAGTGGAAGCGACGAATGTGGTTTTATTTTTGCTACTCAACTGCGGATGTGGAAGTGGTATTGTTTAACACTTGTAAAAATATAAAAACTTTTGAATATGTTTTACAGAATGTTTTATAGTCTAAAACAAATTGTAAAATATGGAACTATTTTGCGTCATGTTATTACATTTTTCCTAGCATCACGCGATATGCGCTTTACATACTTTTTTTAAGTGCTTTTACGCAAAAGCCATCGCCTTCACACTGAGGGGAACTCTAGAAGGAAAAGACATCAGCTGTGTGAAGCTGTACATAATGTTAAATATATATATATGAACCGAACTTTCTTATATATTTGCGTAAAAGATCCTGTCAATAACGTGTTTTATTATTACAAAAAAATGGCGAAAGCGCTTACATTTAAATAGTTATATATTCTTAACAGGGCAATCGGTGCGATCGATAAAATTAACTAAGCGAGTGGTGCCAATTTGGCCGGTGCCCGTGACCGCGTAGACTAGGGCGTGATCACGCCGCGGCTGTTCGTCGTATAGCTATTTGTCTTAAAAGTAGAACATCATCAATTATTAACTACTTAAACTTAAAACTTTAGAATTGTTATTAATAACTTAGGTATACATTACTTTAGTTCCACTTGGTTTCAAACTCACATTTTATTACTGAAAACAGCGTTATAATCTGTTACCTTGTCTAAAAATTTTAATAGTATATCGTTATAAAGAATATCGTGACTAGCATTGACGGCATTATTTGTCAAACTAGAGAAATAAAAATATTTTATACGAAAACAATTCCTGAACTCATAATCGATCGTACAGTTTATGTATAAACTTAGTTTATTCTTTTTTGAAGAGAAGCAATCTTTAGTGTTGATAGATATTTTTATCTTATATTTTTTGACGATGTTAGTATTATGCGAAAAGTTGTAAAAGTTTAAATTTTCTAATCAATTTGTTTATAACTCTGTAATAATTGAATAACACGTAAAATGAAAAAAAAACTGAACTATCCGTAGTGGGAACAATACAAAATGGGCATATGTATAGTAATTATCTAAATCTGTGATAAAGTAAATAACGCGAATATTAATTTATATTTGTAGCACCACCCAATAAACATATATGACAACATCGGTTTCCGCTTTATGAAACTTATAAAACTCGAAACTCGATACCCCACTTCGTCTACCAGGGTGGAGAACTGAAAATAATTAATTCTCGTTCAGAAATCAAACCTAGAACCATTACGTATACAAGCGTCAAGCGCTGTCCCATTACGCCATCATAACCTCACACTCACTCTCTCACTCACTCACTTTAAAAATATTAACTAAACGAAGAGGCCTTTTTGACCTATATTGCTATATGTTGTCTAAATTTAAAATACGCTACAGAAGCTATAGTACCTAATACTGCAGTTACCAAACTAACATTAATTACCAAGCTTTCAACAGGATAACAGGCCATATTTTATATAAGTTTTCCTTTCTCTATTTCTAATAACATTAATGTTTTCCTTTCTCTGTAGATATTTTTTTAGTTTCTGACATTATAATACACGAACAACGCGACCGGGGTTTTTATTACAGCCGGCTCCTAGTTATATTAGTATGGGTTAAGTGCTAGCTACTAAAATGAAATCTTATATTTTTAATATTACATCGCTTTTATCATCAAAGCTAATATTTAGTTGGGATTGCAAAATAAGTTATGGTTTAGTGCGCCACGATAGCTAAGATTAATTTACAAAATTAAATAATTCTAACTACGTGATTGGAAAAAGTCCTTAATATCCTTCCTTCTTCTTCCTGTCCTTCTTTGATATTTATAAGTAAAGTCACGTAAAGAAGTAGTATATTTTACAAAAGTATCGCATTTAAGCAGTATAATCGTACAATAATGATTTCACCCCTATATTACAAAACTATATATAAAATAACCACGCTTAACTAACCTTTATAAAATGAACTTACTGAACAATTACCGCTAGAAGGCTTTACCCATAGCGAGTGTTAAAATATGTATGCAGTCTAATCGACCCTTGTAAGTTTACATACTATATTTGTTATATGCCGTTCGCTAGTACTGTTAACGTACTCACAAAGCTATTTTAATGAAAAATTATATTTGAATTTTACGTTATAAATAACACTTAACGAGTTTGTTATTATATACATAAATATTTTGTCCATGTTTTTTACATTTTTTTGTTTTTTGCTTGAAAATATGTGCACTTACGTAACTTAAAAATACTTCTTAGTCAATGATGCAGCGTCAGACTGTAAAGGTTCAACAATTTCTATTGGGATTCGAATTCAGATCACATTGGGGTTAGGCCACTGTAACGGTAAAAAAAAAAAGGTTTTTTCACGAATTTTTTGCTTCTAAAATTGAAGGTAATTGAAAAAAAACTTTTAAGGGTGTTATCGGGCATACATTAAACTTTATTATTAAATTTTTTTACAGCGAAAAAAAAACAAAATGGCGGTTCCACAGCTATCTTCCCGGGGCATGTTTTGCAAGCAGGGGTCCGCGGCACGCAGCATTACTGGTGCACTTTTGAATCTAAAAAAAAAAAAAAAAAAACCATGAATCTAGAGGGTTATAGCTAGTGAATGTCGATCGGATTTTAAAAAATATTAATTTTTGTGGATTTGGCGTGCGTTTGAAAAAAAAAATTGATTTTTGACGAAAAAAACGGCTAGTTTTTTGTTAATAAAAAATCAATAAATAAAGTTATTGAAAATCCCGATCGACATTCACTAGAGAATGTTAATGTTCACATCTGGTCAAAATTTCAAGTAATAAAAATGAAAATTGTTCGAGTGGTGCTGCGTGCCATTTCGAAAAACCATGTTTCGAGAAAAACGCGTTTAAAGTTTTTCGAATAGTTTTCTATTGGAAAAAATAAAAAAAATAGGGTAAAATTTTTTTTACCGTTAGTCTGCAATCCCAGCACCATACATTTGTCCATCGATGGCCAAATTTTCGTCTTCTTCTTTTTTCCTGGTAGATTTTTGGAGCGCGCGCGCACTTTTTGCCGCGTCGCTCAGAGATGTCTCCGCGTACGTAATGCGTTTGGCGTCGTCTTCGATGCAAAAATTATATAACTGTACACCAATTTTCACCTCCAACATCTTGAATATTTGCAAGACGTTGGTAAGGCCGCCATTGAATGTGCAAACAGCGATATCCGTCACGATATCTAGGACAGTTTTTCCGCTTGAAGATGATTTGGGGGCCAAACACCAAACGGTTGCGTTGAAGCTTTCGTTATTATTTTGACTATAGGCTCCCAAGCAACGCTCCAGCAAGTCGTCCCGGCTCAATTCCATGTATCTACATGGGGTTTGATGGCTTCATAAACCTCCTCATTCATTGGCTGATTGTGATGATACGCATCCAAGGCATTTTCCGCTTTCGCTTTCTTCCAACTGCACCAATTCTCTGAACATTTTTCGTGCTGAGGCTTTTCATCCGTTGACATTTTTTGAAAAAGGGTTGCCCAGATCTCATTTTTCATAATTTCGACGGATTTTGGGCAAGCGATCACAATTTTGAAGCCTAAACCACGAGGACTTCTTTCTCGAAACTCAATGTCAGATCCGCACGTTTTGCACTTCACGTGCTGGGCAATAACGGAAAAAACGGCGCAGAAATTGATGATTCTATAGCCGAATTGACTATTAGTATCGAATTCCTCGTTGCAGTCCTTCAGTTTTTTCGCCGAAGCGCTGACGCCCTGCTCATCGCTCTCACATTCATATTGATTCATGGGTCGTTTCATCTTGCTTGACCGACGTCGCGTTGGATACGAGGTTTTCGTACCTTTTCGTCCACGATACACTCGAGCACTCATTTCAACTAACGCGTTCGTAAATTTTACAGTGAAATCGTAAAAAAACCACGGAAAACACGCAAAAATCGTCGCTTATGAACAATCAATCGCTCTTTACTGTGCGCTTGCTGTCGCAAAACTAACGGAATTTTATGCTCATAGTGCTCAAAAGGGTCGAAAGGACACGTGGTACAACAATACAGGCGGTTGGGAACAATAGGGGGGAGGGGGCTATGGTGCCATATGGCCCATTATGTTTGCCGCAGGTAGTCGTTTCGGAGTAAGTTTTGTCGCTCTTGGCGGCGACCTTTATTTCCTAAGGAAAAAAAAATTTTTTTCGCACGGGACCTTTTTTTTCTAATTCTAGAGGGTTTAAACTATTTTTTAAGCCAATAAAAAAAAAATCGATTTTTCAAAAAATTTACAGTGGCCTAACCCCTTCTATAAATACCTATGAAATTCTATATAAAAGTTACCCTTAGTACGTATACGGAATTTCAATATATTTTTTAAAAGTTATTTAAGATACTAAATTTAATTAGTATTTTAATATATTTAACATTGTCCAACATTTATTTATACTCTGAAAAGAGATTTTATATAACTGTTGTATTGTAGCCCATTTGTTATTTGCTCTCGTAATTGCAGATCCAATTAACGTCTTAGATTCTCCACTAGTGAAACAAAAGTACACATCCTACACTCATTACCTTTAAAATTTTTAATAATCACACTGAAAGGTCTCTCTCTCTCTCTCTGTTTATACAACTTTTATACTATTATGTGTCATATCGACAAATCTTCACCAATCATTTGCATCAGTTCCGCTCCACCCTAGAGTAATGTGCAAGCAGCAACCAACCACACGTTCACAAAACTATGAGGCTCTGCATATACAGGCATCGGTGTTCACGAAAGATGTGTTTGCAAGTTGAATTCCAGGTGATATGACGCCCACAAATATGATGTAGCTTTGAAGTTAGTTCTGCATTGATTAATTTAGGCTGGACTGATGAAAATTTCTATCGAATTGAATTGGATCCTTTACAAGGCTTGCGTGGAGACATAGATACGAGAGAGCATCCTACCTAGCTTTTACACTCTACTAGAGGGGGGGAGGGGGTCGCATGTTGAATGTATTTATAAACGTATTCCCGATCACTTTTTTTTTATAAATTGGATGTTTAGAAAGTGAGGGATATATCCCATTGGGGCATATCCCGGTTTAACCCTAAGCATTCTTATATTAAAAGAGTTTTTTATATATTAGACATATTCGTAATAAAATATACCTCGCTTTTATTCTAATACCAATCGAAATACAAAATAATATAAGTACATGGGGATAATTAGTGAAAGTTCATTGCCTCTGTCAGACATTTTCATAGGTCAAAGTATGACATTTACGTGTCCAGTGCTTAGTTGGGATTGATGTGTTTGTTGTTTTGCAACTATCCTAACAGTACTTATAAAAAAAGCTTTTAAAATAAAAACAGAATCATTTTTATTATATTTATTATATTATATATTATAATGGAGTAGCACAATTAAATGAATTTAAGGTATTCTTATGTATTTAAGAATATCTAGAGTGTTTTAACACTAGGTTCCCTGCCAACCTCTGCCTATATGCGGGATAAGAATGTGAAGCTGATTTTTTATTATTTAATCTAGGTTACGTTATACAATATATTCATAAATACTACAAACATCAAATAATCACTAATTAACATACATTTGTCTTAATCATTTATAAATACACAAATAAATATAATTATGTAAATGAAAACCTTGCAATTATTTATTCGCTTTTTTTCACTATATACTATGAATGATAACTTTTTAAACCGTCACTTTAAGTATAAAAGGCCGGCACCAAAGAGGCAACATCTTTTGTATTCCAATGTTTTTTAAAAGACGTCGAGGCACTTAAGAGAATATTTCTGTAAGTGAAAATGCAAACAGATCTCCAGATATTGTTACTAAATAAATATTTAGCTTTTCTCTTATTGCTGTAAACAAGATAAGACATTTCCTTTGTTGGCAATACTGTTATTACACTCTAATTCAGCATTTTCCTGATGTACAATAAGATTTTTCTTTGCAAACAGTAATATAATATTATTGTTTTTATATTTAAAGAAGCAATAACAATATTTTTAATGTGTTTTAATCTTTATTATGTATAGATTTGTATTTATCTTAATAAAATAATAATGAAAATATTTTTTTTTTCAGCCTTACACTGTATCCCGCACACAGCAGGGTAGGCAGAAGGCACATAGCCTTAAGACACTCCGTTCCCCACTTTCCAGTGAAATCTGGAGGCATTGCGTGATGAGTGGCGGAACTCTACGCCGCGCTTTGCCCTACACCAGAACGAAGAAATGAAAATATAAATTTAAATAAATATTTCATCTCCTCGAGTGGAGATGGAACCCACAACCTGTCCGTTGCAGTACAGTCACAGAAAAAACAGAAAGGTTTAAAAAATGTTTATCTATATTCTATATTTCATCTGTTAACCTAAGCTCTATCCAGGGACTTACGGAACATAAAACTAACACTACTATCACGCAACATTACGTAAAATGAGTCCGTTCACGTTATGATATCACTCGCACACAACACATTAGCATAATGTCCAACTTTCTTGAAAATAAATATACTGAGCTTACTGTTGACCTCTATGGAGCTAATATCTATTTGAATAACAAAAGCTATTTCTATTAGGGTGTTACGAATTTAGGAATTTATTTACGATGGGTTGGGATGGGAAGCCAGAATGTTGTGCTAGTGTGATTTCCCCACTGATAAGATCGAACTTGTAAGCATCGTGTTTTACGAACAGACGNGAAAGTGTCTCAACGGGTGGGACTTTATACACATTTATCGTATTTATGTTAATTTACATAAGAATGTACAAATAATAAACTATATATAAACCTTCTACGAAAAATACTCGACTTAATGGTGAAAACCGCAACAAAATCCGTTGGGTGGTTTAGAAGAAGAAGAGTTAGAAACAACAGACAGACACGAAAAGCGACTTTGTTTTATAAGATATAGGATAGGATAGGATATGAAATTCTATATAAAAGCTACCTCTAGTAGGTGTATGGAATCTCAATATATTTTTTAAATGTTATTAAAGATACTAAATTTAATTGGTATTTTAATATATTTAACATTGTCCATCATTTAATTATACTCTGAAAAGAGGTTTTATATAACTGTTGTATTGTAGCCCATTTGTTATTTGCTCTCGTAATTCCAGATCCAATTAACGTCTTAGATTCTCCACTAGTGAAACAAAAGTATACATCCTACACTCATTACCTTTAAAATTTTTAATAATCACCTTGAAAGTCTATAACCAGATTTGTTTTTTCTCTCTCTCTCTCTCTCTCTCTCTCTCTGGTTATACAACTTTTGTCATATCGACAAATCTTCACCATTTGCATCAGTTCCGCTCTACCCTAGAGTAATGTACAAGCAGCAACCAACCACACGTTCACAAATCTATGAGGCTCTGCATATACAGGCATCGGTATTCACGATAGATGTGTTTGCAAGTTGATTTCCAGACGATATGACGTCCACAAATATGATGTAGCTTTGAAGTTACTCCTGCATTCATAAATTTAGACTGGACTGATGAAAATTTCTATCGAATTGAATTGGATCCTTTACAAGAGAAGTATAGAAGTAGAGAGCATCCTACCTAGGTTTTAGACTTTACTTTGTCAGCCAATTATTTCACGGCATATTCGTAATAAAATATACCTCGTTTGTATTCTTATACCAATCGAGATACAAAATAATATAAGTACATGGGGATAATTAGTAAAAGTTCATTGCCTCTGTCGGACATTTTCATAGGTCAAAGTATGACATTTACGTGTCCAGTGCTTAGTTGGGATTGATGTGTTTGTTGTTTTGCAGCTATCATAACAGTACTTATAAAAAAAGCTTTTAAAATAAAAACAGAATCATTTTTATTATATTTATTATATTATATATTATAATGGAGTAGCACAATTAAATGAATTTAAGTTATTCTTATGTATTTAAGTATATCTAGAGTGTTTTAACACTAGGTTCCCTGCCAACCTCTGCCTATATGCGGGATAAGAATGTGAAGATGATTTTTTATTATTTAATCTAGCGTAACCATTATACAATATATTCATATATACTACAAACATCAAATAATCAGTAATTAACATACATTTGTCTTAATCATTTATAAATACACAAATATAATTATTTAAATGAAAACCGTGCAATTATTTATTCGCTTATTTTCACTATAAACTATGAATGATAACTTTTTAAACCGTCACTTTAAATATAAAAGGCCGGCACTAAAGAGGCAACATCTTTTGTATTCCAATGTTTTTTAAAAGAAGTCGGGGCACTTAGAGAATATTTCTGTAAGTGAAAATGCAAACAGATCTCCAGACATTGTTACTAAATAAATATTTAGCTTTTCCCTTATTGCTGTAAACAAGATAAGACATTTCCTTTGTTGGCAATACTGTTATTACACTCTAATTCAGCATTTTCCTGATATACAATAAGATTTTTCTTTGCAAACTGTAATATAATATTATTGTTTTTATATTTAAAGAAACAACAACAAGATTTTTAATATGTTTTAATCTTTATATTGTATAGGTTTGTGTTTGTCTTAATAAAATAAAAATGAAATAAAATTTTTTTTTTCAGCTTCACACTGTATCCCGCACACAGCAGAGTAGGCAGGAGAAACCTAGCGTTAAGATACTCCGTTCCCCATTTTCCAGCGAATTCTGGAGGCATTGCCTGATGAGTGGCGGAACTCTACGCCGCGCTTTGCCCTACATCAGAGCGAAGAAATGGAAATATTTTATAATATTAAATAAATATTTCATCTCCTCGAGTGGGGATGGAACCCACAACCTGTCGGTTTTACAGTCACAGAAAAAACAGAAAGGTTTAAAAAATGTTTATCTATATTCTATATTTTATCTGTTAACCTAAGCTCTATCCAGGAACTTACGGAACATAAAACTAACACTACTATCACGCAACATTACGTAAAATGAGTCCGTTCACGTTATGATATCACTCGCACACAACACATTAGCATAATGTCCAACTTTCTTGAAAATAAATATACTGAGCTTACTGTTGACCTCTATGGAGCTAATATCTATTTGAATAACAAAAGCTATTTCTATTAGGGTGTTACGAATTTAGGAATTTATTTACGATGGGTTGGGATGGGAAGCCAGAATGTTGTGCTAGTGTGATTTCCCCACTGATAAGATCGAACTTGTAAGCATCGTGTTTTACGAACAGACGTTCCACTGCGCCACGATAGTGTCATATATTATAAGGGAAATACATTAATAGATTATGTACGTAATATTATTTCGAACAAAAGCTACAAATCACGACAGAGTGCAATAAATATAAAATTCTATTTGCGGAGAGCAGCACAAAATACAGACTTGCTCTCTCTCTCTATAAATAGTTCGCATTTTTAAACTGATTACTTAATATTTCTATTTATTTCTGTTTTGTTTTTATTAAATTTGACACTAAGCAAGGATTTCTCTTTAAAAACAACACCTTAAGGAAGACCACCAGACCTATAGACTTTGTTGACTATTTAAATAGACAACACGTACCTACGAGCAGCCCCACAATACTGCCAAAAATGTCTTATCTATTAATTATGCATTCAAGTTATGTTCTCAAAATCCAATGTTATATAAACAAGATGACAGCTTTTCGGCTAAAGTCTATTGAAAATCGTGATAACGAACCAGCTTGTTATAGGTTTTTAATTTTCAACTGCAGTAACAGCTGTGCTGGGGAAAATTGACCTAGATTCAACGTTTTGTAAGTAAATAAAGTAACTTACTTGTTTAACCGTAACAAAGTCCTCTGACCTCTTTTAGCATTTAAGCAGTTAATTGTTTAGGTAATTCCTATATAATGGAAGCAAAAAAGAATAGAACTTCTGAATTTTAATTTTTCAGTTATTATCTTAAAAGATAAAATAACATCAGAGGGAATTTAGTGTTAAGACACTCCGTTCCCCACTTTTCGCCGAACTCTGAAGGCACTGCCTGTTGAGTGGAGGAACTCAACGCCGCGCTTTGCCTCAACACCAGAGCGAAGAAATGGAAATATAAACGTTAAATAAATATTTCATAAATATTTCAAATTTTCACTTCCTCGAGTGGGGATCGAACCCACAACCGTCGCGTTACATTCACACCCTTGTGCCGCTGCGCCACGACGGAATCACGATCTTAAAAGATTACACGTCTTAATTCCCATCACAACCTTGTCAACGACGATCATGTTGTCTAAACAAAGCAATGAATTGTTTAATAAACGAAATGTATGAAATGATAATAACCTTGAATTTTTTCATAGATTACGCAACCTGACCTCTCAATTGTTAGAATATAGAAGATACTAAAAATAAACGAGTTAATTTGCTACATCTTCTTCATATACTCATTTAAATTATATTTATAAATCGCATCGATAGCTTTTTCATAGTTTGTACCAGTCTAATTGATATTTAGAAATGTTTTTTGTTTTTCATTTTATAGGTAATAATGGTATATAAAATGAAATTATAATATTTTCTTAACAATTTTAGTAGTCGTCGGAATTAAGTATTTTCAAAAGGCAATGCGTCAGACCACCTCCCCAAAACTTGGGCAATTCATTCTATCTCGTTGTAAAGCCTTGAGAATAAAACGCTTTCAACAAACTTTTGTCGTAAACCAAGAAGTTCGTTTTAATAGACATTAGTTATTATTATCAAGATATAAAATTTTATACCTAAAATGTGTTTTTTATATACAGCATAGATACAACTACGAGAAATATGGAAATACAAATTAAATATTTAATATTTTCATTTATTCGCTCTGGGAATGAGGTCAAGCGTGGCGTTGAACTCCAATCAAAGCATTAAGCTAGAAGAATTACATATTTTATTTCACAATAAAATTATATTTTATTTATAATATCCTTAAATGACTTTCAAAAACTCAATTTTTTGTTGTTTTCTTAAAAATCTAATATATCGTCTTAATTTTACAAACGCAAACTTTTTTTGTACATGTAGTACAAAAATGCATATTATCATGCTATAAAGTATTGCCTAGATAAATCGATGTATATTTCTATTTCAATATAATAACCTTCGTGTCTATCAGTTGACCAATCTTTGTAAGTGGAGTTTGTAATTTTTATTACTTATTGAAGACTAATTTCATATAAAATGATAAATAGTTCACATTATTATTTATTAAGGACGTTATACAAAAGTTCAATTAAGTTTATTACATAAGCATTAAACAAGTACCTAATATATTTTACAAATTAAACTTTAATTAATTATTAACAGATAGGTCAAATCTAATTTTATATTATAAAACACGACATTCATAAAGTATTCGGGGAAAAAAAAGTGAACGAAGGTAAATTGCAATTATTTTGTATTAATTAAGATATTTTCACTAAAATAAATGAAATGTCTAGTAATAATAATTTCTGTAGCGTATTTTCTTATAAAAACAGTACGAAATTGTGAATGTAGAGGTCCTTAAGTGTTACACAAACAAAAAGCTTAATCTTTGTTATTTTTTACATATATATAAGAAATTAAATACTTTAGGCGTAACAAAATATTAAATTAGCGTGAATTTTCCTTATCTCCGGTATAAAAGGCATCTCTGAAAGTTAATTCCGTTGTAGGCTCATATCCTTTATATTTACACATAATAATTGAAGCGTATCCTTCTGCTCGCAATTTTCCTTGCGATATTGACGTTGTTATTATAGTACGTGACGAATATCGAATTTTGTTAAATCGTAAAGATTGATTTTTCTTTTCTTTATATTCTAAAATATATTCATTTTTATGAGGCCAGTTTTCAGATGCGTGTATAAGCGTGTGACTATAAACGCGTCAGGTTGTGGATTCGATTCCCACTCGAGAAAATGAAATATTTATTTAAATGTACATTTTCATTTCTTCGCTCTGGTGTCAAAGCAAAGCACGGCGTTGAGTTTCGCCACTCAACATGCATTGCCTTCATAATTCGGCGGAATATGGAAACGGAAAATCTTAACACTAGGCTCTCTCCTACCTCCTGCCTACCTGTATAAAATACGATACAGTATGGAGCTGAAAATATTTTTTGTTTTGTTTTTTATATACACGCAAGTTAAAATATATATAAAAATATATTTTTCTTCTAAAAGGATTGAAATTCAATGACATTTTTATTTTAGATATTGTTTTTACTAGCAATTCAACTGAATGCATAAGTTACTGTTCATTTGTATTCGATAGGCGATGTGAAGAATTGATTGATTTTATGGGAAACTTCACATATGTTCGTAGTACCTGACCTAGGCTATCATATACTAGCTTTTTCAAATGAATTATAAAGCAGTTAGAGGAATCTGTATTAGAAATTGAAAATTTTCTTTCTTTAATACATAGAACTGTATTAGTTTTCCCTTATATGATTGGTACATAATAAAAATGTGAGGCGACTTCATATATTTCAGACCTTTAATTTTTAAATAACAATTAAACATCTGAAATATGTGAAGGCTTAGCATAAGATCATGAGAATGTAGGTAATTTTTACCAATTTCAGAGTATTATTCCACACTTAGGAAAGAAAAATACTCTTTAGAAAACATAAGAGCAAACACAAATAAAATGCCAAAAAAAAGAATTTGTGTGTATAGATAACTATAACTACTAAATTAATCTTTCTAAATCTAAAGAATATTAAATAAGAAAGAAGCGGGCGAAACCGAGTGGACCGCTAGTTTTCAATAAAATATTAACATAAATATGTCACTGTAGCTACATAGGTAATTGTTCTATTATAAACACAATTGCAAAAATATTGTAAATGTTGAGAATATTGTATATTATTAGCCCTATACAAAACGTAAAGCAAATATTTTAAAGAGGCATAACAAAAGAATTGTCGCTGAACTGTAAATTAAGGTGTGAAAAAGCAAATATTTCGCAAATTTCCTTTCCTCTTTAAAAGCTGGCGGCCTAATAACACTCCGCGCAGCTCGGCTGAGTAATTATTTCATATTCTACGTGTCGCAAACTCGAAATTTGGGTGAATTTTCAAACTTTAGTTCAAAGAGGAGGTGTCGGCAAAGTACCTGCAATTAGCACCTAAAAACGAATTTAAAAAACAAATATTTCGCGTTATATTGTTTACTATTTTTAACTATAAAATATTTAACTGAATTATTGGTGGATTTGGTGTGTCGTATGATATTAACTTTTTAATGTGTTGAGTTGAATTTTACATATGTAGATAAGATAAGCAATAATATAAGCTTAATATAGAATGGCGGAACCCAACACCGCGCTTTGCCTCGTTACCAGAACGAGAAAATGAAAATATTAAATATTTCATTTCTTCGAGTGGTAATCGAACTCACAACCTGCACGTTTCCAGTCATATATAGTCCCAATAAGTATTAATATAGTAATTTGGCTGGTACAATGTATATGAATAAACATTTTAGTAAGGCCAAACAGCAATTATATCGGTATATTGATAGTTATTTTGATATGAAGTAAAACCTCTGTCCTGGGACGTCGGGCTATTTCTGATGTAGCCGTTGAGTGATTCCAATCTAACAGCAAATGGCATATTCATTGTTAAACGGCCAATTTATAAATATCTTCGACTATACACTACTTTTAGCTGAGAACAACCATACTCTACAGAACACTTTACAGAATTAGTGCCACCGTGTTAAGAGCTCTTCAAAGAGTAGATAAGAGACTTGATTAAGTACACCTCTATGGGCTATCTCGAGACGAAAACTCCATTAAACTGTTAAATATTTTACTAAGGTTCCCCTACTGACATTTTGTGTCCCATAATTACAGCTCCTATGTAATTATTATTGTTACGGCTATACTAATATCATAATTATATAATAGATATATTTTTATACAGATATATATGAGGACGTGTCGCGACGGTTCTGAGTTCGATGCTTAGTCTGGGGAATGATTTATTTTTCATTTCCTAGATCTCACCTCAACGTGCAGTTAACGAACACTAGGTTACGCTTTCCCTGCTATATGTAAGATATATGTATATGTAAGATAACAACAGTAAGCTAAAAAAACCGGCGACTTGCCCACCGAGAGTTCCGTACATATTTTTTATATATTAGATAAATAAATTAAAAATGAACATTTATAATGTAAGTTCACAAATCTTAACAAATTTCATAATTCTAGATCCACGGGAAGTACGCTATACGTTTTGGTAACACAGAGATCCTATAAAGGTTCGTTATTTTTGTTGCGGAACCCTAAAAAAGAAGAAGGCGAGTAAATGAATAATATAAATAAAAATTAAATCTAACGTTATAATAAAGGCTTCATAGCGATAACATACTAAATTTTTACTCAATTGAGGAAGATAATTATCTTAAAAAAGAATACACCACGGCTTAAGGGCAAGAGGAGCCCACTCGCATAGAACAGAGCAACCTTCAGGTATATTTATCTGGCTTACTGTAATAAGCTTATTTCTATTACATTATCTATGTGCAACCCTACTTGACCCGCCTAAGCATGGCGTAACTTGCAAGTCGGAATCCTTATAGAACTTACGTAGTCATGGTTTTATCTCATGTTCCAGGAAAACTAAACATTTTCTCTTCTAATTTAATTATTTGAGCTAAGTTAAAAGTCGCCTTTATTTATAAATCATAATATTTGATAGTATTAGTTAATTTACAAAAAATATGCAAGAAATGACATTTATTATTATAGGTAAAAAAAATCCTTACAGTGTTTAGGTTGTCAACTCCTGTCCGCCCGTATAATTTTATCCAAAGTGCGGCAAATATCTCGGTTTTATCCATAAATATTAATTAATTAATTAATTAATTTTATTACAAGAATGTTTTTATTGTAGTTTTGTATTAATTTGTTAAGTGAAAAGAAACATCTTATTTATATTTAGTATGAATAATTTACATTATTGTTTTCTTAAGCACAACGCAAAAAAGGAATTATTTCGAAATGGGCAGTATAAAAAAGATTATGCTTAGATTTGTTAATTATTTACAATTAACTAAACTTAACGTTGCCCAGGACAAAATTTCAACCAGCATTATTCCAGTTACAATGTCACTGAAAGATCCCCACTAAGTGCAATTTCATGTAACAAGTACATTTTATAGTTGCATTCATTTTATTTATTCTTTCAATATAGGTCATTTATTTTTCGTAGAGTACCTATACTAAAATAAGTTTTTTATATTCGGGATTATTTTGAATTCTTTTTGTTGTGTAAATTATGACACTTCCCATCTGCTTAACGACAACATCAATACTTTTAACTTCGTCAATAAAAATATTATTCTAATTTTTTTCTGTTCGTATGTATTTTTTGTAATGTAATATTTATTTTTCTAAATGAACTTATAATAATGTAATTTCCGACTCTACTATACAATCAAGAATCAGTATGTAGTAAAACAGTAAACATGGTTTAATTTCTTAACCCCTGTAGGAAGTTTCCTATATACGTTCCAGTGGATTCCCCGACTTCATTACATTGAGCCAGCCTCGAGGGAGCAATATCCAGCAACTGGTGAGAGAATTTAGAATGAATTGTTGCATATTGTATATACTACGTAGGTATTTCGCGAAGACGATTTCACATACGTAAGGTATTTCATATATCTGTTTACCCATAGATGTACATACAAATTGAAAAAATATTTTTATTTTGCAAATTTACTATGTATTATCTTCTACCAGAGGCCAGTCGTGACGCAGAGACACAAGAGTGTTAACGCGGCAAGTTGTGAGTTCGATTCCCATTCGAAGAAATAAAATATTTAATGTTTTCATTTCTTCGCTCTAGTGTCGAAGTTTTTACCTCAATATTCAGATTTCGGCGTTGAGATCCTCCACTCAACTCACGGCCTCCAGGATTCGGCAGAAATTGGATTTGGAAATTGGAGTCGTTTTAACACAAGACTTCCCCTGCCTACCCTGTCTACAACATAAACACAAGAAAACTTATAAACGTAACTAGGAAAAATTATTTACGATGACATTAAAGTTTAATTTCAAAA
Organism: Heliconius cydno galanthus; assembly: GCA_036379175.1. Taxonomy (NCBI): domain Eukaryota; kingdom Metazoa; phylum Arthropoda; class Insecta; order Lepidoptera; family Nymphalidae; genus Heliconius; species Heliconius cydno. The sequence continues at coordinate 282,093 of JAKRZM010000162.1, read as the reverse complement.
GTAATAATAAAACTGTATCGTAATAAAACATCACTCTTTTCCTAAATAGTTTTATACGTTCTTTAACACTGGTAAAAAACAATAAAAAGTATTCTACAGCTGCGGGCTGCCAATAGAGCACAAGCACGATATTTCTGTTGCGTTGATATTAATAATATTTTTTTTATTGGTTATAGGTAACGCAAATGCAGTGCGCTATTTAAATGTAAAGTAAATGTGTAATTAGGTACATGTCCAATATCATAATTAATTTTATTATTTCAATTTTGTTTTTAGTGTAGTGTACAATTAAAAAGCACAAGCACAGAATAAATAAAACAGTAAGTAAAATAACTAGCAATATGATTTTGCTTAAAACTTTATTAAATTTTCTTTATCGGAAAAGATAAAATAAGCTAAGATAAAAGAGAAGTATTTGTTTACGTTTATATTTCCATTTCTTTGCTCTGTTGCCGAGGCAAAGCGTCAAACGTTGAAAAGGCGTTGAGTTCTGCCACTTAACACGCAATGCCTCCAGAATTTGGCAGAAAGTGGGGAACGGTGTCTTAACACTAGGTTCCCTCTGCCTACCCTGATGCGTGCGGGATTCAGCGTGTTCTATTTTAATTTTAATTATTTGTATTTTTTTTAAATACATTCTGAATACGTCAATACAATGTAGAACATAACAACCTACTATTTAAATATTTTTAGAACCTAAATCTTAACATTTGAAACAAATTGCTTTGCTACAGTTTCAGTAACGTGAAATGAATAGTCAACGAGAATACGTACTGTATGTAGAAATTAAGAATGATAAATATAACAACTCTCGATAGTCATGTCTAGTGAGAACTTGCGTAAAATGTAGATGCATATTTTAAGATCAAAAGTCATGTACTGTATTAAACAATATCAGTGTTTATTGGTCATCGCGGTCTTAAAAGGCGAAATTTGTTTTCATAGACATACATACGTACATAATGTTTATTTTGATATTAGCTTAAGATAATATTAAATTATATAATATAAAATTTACATCCTTACACGTTTCTTATTCCTTGCACTTTGGATCTTCGAAAACTATTATAAATCTCCATCATCATCTTAACACCTTAATAAGTAGACGCTCTTTTTCAAGCTGTTTTTAAAAAAAATATGTATAAGAAATTAAATATTTACTTACAAAAAAAAATAATATTTATTTATTTACTTATATATAATTGGTATAATTTACGTCAATTGATCAAAAAGCATTTATGAAGTGAAAACAGCAAACAGTGTCTACTTGCCTATGAATGATGGAAATTCACAGATGCTTAATGAAAGCAAAAATATGACTTGAAAAGCGTGAAGCGAGCCAAGTAGCTCATTAGACAAATGGCAAGAACAACTGTCGACAAAATTTTCTGGTGTTCTTAACCAAATATTATATTCTCAAACAAACGATTTTGTTACAGTACTCGTATTTATTGTTTTAAGAATATAATTTTCATTTGTTTTTTTTTGTTAACAATGGTAAAAAAATATTTTGAATTATTGATAACAATTATGAAAAAGGATTACTTATCATTTATACTTTCGTATTATTATAACAAAAACAAATATACATCGGCAATGTTAATTTTGTTCAACTTACATATTTAAATGCCATAAATTTAAATACATCATTCTGTCCTCGAGTGGGGATCGAACCCACAGCCGTCGCGTTACAGTCACACTTTGTGCCCCTGCGCTACGACTGTCCTCAATATTATATTAATTAAATAACATATAAAATTATAATACAGTAAATTTAAAGATAATTATAAAAAAATCAAAACCATTTGACGCAGCGAAAGCTCTGCGCTTTTTTTATTCTAACAACGTACAGTATGAATAAAACCAAAACCTACAAAATATGTATATAAATAGTAATGACGTATTCTCCTACTAAAAACGTAGAGTTGGTAATATTACCACATACATCATAATATAAGCCTAACAATTATTATCAGGATTATTAAACTTCTGATCTAAATTAGAGTAAATTGTTATATTGTATGTAATGGCGGCGATACTATTGAAGTTTGAAATATCTTAAATGACCATACCTACTAGAGCTCATCACGTTCGATACGCCAGTATTATTTATGGCTTCATACAATGTCTTATGAACTGAAAGCCGTGAGAAACGTGAAAAGAGTTCTAAATGCTGCATCTAAAAACGTGAATAAACTTATTGAAATTATATTTTTAATTTAGATAATCTATATATAGGCATACAGCCTCTGTAAGTAGACTTTAGACGTGAAACCCTCAAATTTAAAACTATTTTCATATTTATTTTTCTATTTCAAATTAATTAAATACAACCACAAGTTAGTTCGTTATTTCTTAAGTGCTATAGAAGTCATATTCAACAAATATTTACTCGCAAATTGTTTGGTCGCCTAAAAGTGCTCTTATTCACACGAGCTCAATTAAATTTCACCCAGTTGTGAGTCTTCTGTTTCATAGGAAGGAGAAGCATTCCTATATAGTGGGTAATAGTTGGCACAGTTCCCCATTTCATGCATAACCAAGTCCTTATAAAGTTGGCTGGCGTTCAGTTCGTCTTGCCTTCACTTTTACAGCAATTATTAAATGTCTTAAGTGTTGATAGCGTTGTTTATTGAAGCTGTATTTCATTTTCTTTCATAACGTCGAATAGTAAGTTGTGTAGAGTGGCGGAATTAAACACCGGGCTTTTGCCTTGGTGCCAGAGCAAAGAAATGAAAATATTAAGAAATAATAATAAATTCCCTCGAGAAATGATCGAACCCACAACCGTTACAATTACACTCTTGACCCTTGCGCCACGAGGGTCCCTACATAGTGATGCTGCTAGAAGAAATCTCAAGTACTTTCTAAGTGGCACGAATGTTTTGTATTCTAAGTATCTACTTCATTTTTTTGAATAAAAAAGAAAGCATTAAATCGTTGTCATTGTATTGGTCAAATTAAAAAAAATAAAGTACATTTTGTCATTTTTTCCGTCCAGTTTTTGGTAATATAATCACACTCCACAGAGGATTTACTACGGCGGCCCTAATTTGATCGGGGAATTGTTTTCGTTAATTAAAAACAAGAGCCGTACAGCAGTTGCATAAACAAATGGTGTTTCCATGTTTTTGTTTCAATAAAGTATGTAAAATATTATTTGCAATTAAGAAATATACGCTTTCTACTTTTGAAATGTGTTTATTACTCGTATGTGTATTTCTAATGAAATACACATACGAGTAATAATAACGCATTTAATATAAAAAATAATTTAGTATTTATTAAAACATTTATAAGGATATATTTTTTTACTTTTGTAACGACTTATGAATAATAATCAAAATGTATAATTTTTATATTATAAACACAGAGCGGATTATTAAATTATATATAAAATTTCACTGGTGAGCGGATAAATTAATTTCTCATTTATACTTTGGTTTTACATTTATATTAAGTTGAAATGTTAAAAAATATTAAATTTCAATAAGTTTCATTTATTTCAATGATACTTGGACAAACTACTGTAGCTTTAATAAAAAAAGATGGATCTAAGGAAATAAATTTGCTTTGTTCCTCGAAAGCTTGTTATAAAATACTTGCAAATTTGAAATGTGATATAGGAAAAATAACACTATATTATTATTTTCATAACTTAGCAAAAATAAGATACTAATTACTAATGTAAGATTTGGAAATAAAGATAGAATAGAAATTATATTATTACATATATTACTCAAGTCGTAAGCAACTCTTATTAGTCTAGCTTTCTTACTTATTTGTCGATGGTCGACAATTTTAGATAAAGCTCGTGACTTTTAGCAATATAATGTAGGCTGCATACAACTTACAGTTAACTTACACCAAATCTGTTTATATAAAAAAAATCTTAATTAAAATATTGTATGATGATAACTTAACCAAAATAATTTAAGATAATCTAGAGAGAACATTTTTGGATTTATATTTAAAATATTCTATTACAGATTCCTTTAAGTACATAATGTTGTGGCAGAGGACAAAGGCGGCGCGAACAAGTTGAGCGTCTCTCCACATGCCGACAACACTCTGCAGTCAGCAGAAAGGTAATAACAAGAATTAACACTAACCGATCACTAATGAAACATGAAATAGTAATTACTATACATTACTATACATTACATGTACACGTTGTAGGTTCGAATCCCTCTCGAGGCAATTAAATATTTATTTTTTTCATTTTTTCACTATGGAGTCGAGGCAAAACGGGGCGTTGAGTTCTGATATCAGGCAATGCTTCTAGAATTCGGCCATAAGTGGGGAGCGAAATATATTAACATTAAACTTCCTCTACGCTTCCTGCATGCGGGATACAGCGTGCAACTGAAAAAAAGATATGATTTTTTATTCTGATATTCTGAATTAAATAATAGATGTTCCACTGAGAAAATGTTATAATATAAAATAATAAAAATAATAGGTCATAGATGTGGAACTCCCTCGTATAACATACTTTTATCATTTAATATTTATAGCTTCACCCATTTATATAAGACTATATGCTCATTTTTTATAAACTCCATTCTAGTAAAATAAGGGAAGGCTCGAAGCATCCCTTCAGAAATACGATTTGAAATAGCATCGTTGTCAAGTACCTTGCTATTGAGGCCAAGAGAACTTTATACAAGTTTTGGAGTATATGCTTAGCTGATAATAGTGAAATTGGATTAAGTGTCGTAAAATATGATGATATATGGAAAAAACTTTATATTTATACAAAAATCTCTTTATAAATACGCAAATTTAATGACAGAATACAATTATGGTGAAAATCCTATAAACTACTAAAGTAGTAAGTAGGTAAAAATGTTAAATTAAATAAAGTAATAAATTTGAAATAGTTTTAGACTTATCGGACATAACGTTCCATAATTCAAATACGATCGAACCCTATACGTGTTTCTCCGTACGTACGTAATACATTGCTAAAGCCTTCGTAAAGGCGCTCGTCTTAATCTCATATAGGTTGCGTTGTGTTCAGAGAATCCCACGGGGCTCAAAGGAATCAGCATATTGCGGCGAGGTTGCATTGAAAACCCAAGCGTCCATTAACTTATATACTACATACTCGTATATATACAATGTTACAGAAATAACAAAGCCAGTACGTTAAGTTACAAACGAAAGCTGCAAAGTGACCTTATAAGGGTTCCATTCTTACATTTTAAGGTACGGAACCCTAAAAATAAGAATATATAACGCTGATTTCAACAATATATTACTATTTTTATATTATATACCGTAATTGCACGACATCCACTGTTATTTCACGCTAATAATTTTATTGAAAAAAGTGATTGACGTCAGAACTCATAACATACGAAATGTAGGTCATGTATTTAATTCCAGGCTGTCAGAAAAAAACCATGTTGCGACGTGGCCTCGCAGCACGTCAGTTCGACCGGTGTATTTGCATGACTTACAACTTTTATTAGTTCAGGATCGTACATTTATATAATAATCGATATCAGGAAATATATTGTAATTTTATATATTATATAAATTTAATATCACTCATCCTGATTTTCTGTAGGGTTTTCATGTTTTTAATAGATCTAAGTTCAATGCCAGCAGTGGCACAAAGTGTGATTGCAAAACCGGCTGGTTGTGGGTTCAATCCCCATTCGAGGAGATGAAATGTTTATTTAAATTTATATTTCCATTTATTCGCTCTGTTGTCGAAACAGCGCTGCGTTGAGTTCTGCCACTCAACACACAATGCTTCCAGAATTAGGCAGAAAATGAGGAACACCCCGTTCCCCACTTAACACTAAATTCCATCTGCCTACCCTGCTGTGTGCGGAATACAGCGTGAACCTGAAAAAAATAAAGTAAATAAAGAAAAAAAACTGAAAATTAGATATTAGATAACGTAGGTGTTTTACCTGTGTGCATATGCACTGGGAAAAATCATTATAAACTTTTGTTTGTAGTTCATTTCATACAAATGAGTGCAAACGACAAGTAACTTAAGTTTGTCAACTTTTTTAAATTGTACTTCCCGTTGACCTAAATCCTAAAATTTGACCGAATCCTTCAGTGAGCGACTCCGACGCGCACTTGACATCTCTTTTTGACAAACGATGATCCCCTATTTAATTTAGCCTGTAAAAAAAGACTGCCTTTGCATGCATTTTTTTAAATACTGTTATATTGTTACCTAAAATTAATATTTTATTCCCCTCCAATTAAGTATCTACATGATTTTTTATTCTACTTATTCTGTTCTGTTCTACTATTTACAAGCTTTTTTTGTACAGATGTCCTAATATGGGTTGGTCATGCGTGGTGGCACGCGCCGTGGCTTTTCTCCTCATGCTCAGCAGAGCATCAGCGCTTACGTCCGACATGTAAGTATGTTTGTCAACATAATAATAATACATATTTTATATTTAACATATATTTTATAAAAGTATATATAGAGCAATACATAAATTACATTTATAAAAAGTATTATTGACCTAAACATAATTCACAAAAGTTAGATATCTTAAAAAACACATGTAAAAAATATAAAATAAAAAAATATATATAATATCCGTAGATATCCCTCAAAGTGTTAAGGCATTCTAACAGAAAAACAGATAAAATACACCAACAGACCTAAATGTAAACATAACCTAAATCCTCTGGCTAAAAGCTTTTAATTTCGAAATGCATAAGTGTAGTTTCATTTCTCTATGCATTAAAAACTTTTGAAACGCGATATGTAGAGGGAAAGTAAACCCTCCCTNTCTACCATCAGCGGTTACGGCTGTGCGTGCGTCTGATGATTTGATTTTCTGTAGGGTTTTAACACATTTTTTTATAATTTCCGTTTTAAATAGCTCTAACTCCAATGCCAATCGTGGCGCAGTGGCACAAAGTGTATCTATAAAATTGACTGGTTGTGGGTTCAATCCCCACTTGAGGAGAAGAAATGTTTATTTAAATTTATATCTCCATTTCTTCGCTCTGAGTTGAGTTGAGTTCTGCCACTCAACACGCAATGCCTCCAGAAGTAGGCAGAAAATGAGGAACACCCCGTTCCCCACTTAACACTAAGTTCCATCTGCCTACCCTGCTGTGTGCGGAATACAGCGTGAACCTGAAAAAAAAGTAAATAAACAAAAAACACTGAAAATTAGAAATTTGTAGGTGTTTTACCTGTGTGCATATCACTGGCAAAAACCATTATAAACTTATGTTTGTAGTTTATTTCATACAAATGAGTGCAAACGACAAGTAACTTAAGTTTGTCAACTTTTTTAAATTGTACTTCCCGTTGACCTAAATCCTGAAATTTGACCGAATCCTTCGCTAAGCCACTCCGACGCGCACTAGACAGCTCTTTTTCACAAACAATCGCCTATTTAATTTAGCCTGTAAAAAAAGACTGCCTTTGCATGCATTTTTTTAAATACTGTTATATTGTTACATAAAATTCATATTTTATTCCCCTCCAATTAAGTACCTACATGATTTTTTATTCTACTTATTCTGTTCTGTTCTACCATTTACAAGCTTTTTTTGTACAGATGTCCTAATATGGGTTGGTCATGCGTGGTGGCACGCGCCGTGGCTTTTCTCCTCATGCTCAGCAGAGCATCAGCGCTTACGTCCGACATGTAAGTATATTTGTCTTAAAAAATCAACATTATTATTATACATATTTTATATTTAACATATGTTTTATTGAAGTATATATAGAGTAATACATAAATTACATTTATTAAAAAACATAATTCACAAAAGTTAGACATCTAAGAAAAGACATGTAAAAAATATAAAATAAAATAAATTTATAATATTCGTAGACATCCGTCAAAGTGTTAAGGCTTATGTAACATTCTAACAGAAAAGCAGATAAAATGCACCAACAGACCTAAATGTAAACATAACCTAAATCCTCTGGCTAAAAGCTTTTAATTTCGAAATGCATAAGTGTAGTTTCATTTCTCTATGCATTAAAAACTTTTGAAACGCGATATGTAGAGGGAAAGTAAACCCTCCCTCACAATTGTACCTTCAATCTGCAATCAACCCCTCCATCCTCTAAACAAGTGTACCAGCACTTGTTGCCTACATTTGTTTAATGAAAAAACCCTACAGTTTTCTATTTAATTACAATACATACAGCTAACACTAAGTAGACCTTGAATGAACTTGAATGACCTTATGTATACGTACGGAAATGTAGCTAACATAAAAAATATATTATATTACGAATTTTAATATTAGTGAAATTTTTATATATTTTTTAAGACACTGATTTTGTTGATTGACGTAACTCAACGCGAAGATATTGAACACATTAAATATTTAATGTCCTCAAGTGGGAAACGAACCGACAACTTGTCGCATCTACAGTCACACGCCTGTGCCTCTGCACCACGACTGGCCTCACATTAGATTTTGTAAAACTTTACTATCTTTAAAAATAAATAAAAAGGGAATAACAATGATAACAAAAAATAAATTATTAAAACAAAGGTTAGTCGAGTCGGATGATATGGTTAAACGGCACTCCAAGGCAAAAATGAGAAAGGTTTGTAGGGCGGGCGCGGGGCGACGAAGCGGATGTAACACGCTAAACATCTGTTCGAGCGTGAAATACTCCCCCTATTTATAGACGACTAGACTGCACGCCGTGGACACTTTTGATACTTGTGAAATGTATTGTTGTATAATGCTAGCTGATATTCAAATGTTTTTATTTATGCGCTAAAAGAGTTAAATGTGAATACAATTAGAAAAAATATTTCGTCGAATCTCGTAGCACAGTTATGTAATGTTGAACCTTGTACATGTGGTCGTGGTTCATTTCTGACTAGGAAAAATATAGTCTGGAAAAAAAATAAAGAGTTAGTTCTAGCCATCAAAAATAAAATTAAATAATAAAAATAGTTTATATTACTAGATCTTCCGTTTTAATTATATTTGTAAAAATCTGTGATTTTCTTTTTATTTTCCTTAAAAATATGCCTGCAACTGCAAGCAGCAAAAGAAATATAGAGACGCTCAATATACTCGTACAACTAGGGATAACATGTGTGTGTTTATATTCAACCTTCAAAATACTTGGGGGCTACAAGAGCTTCTTTTGATTTTATATTGTAGTCTATGGCCTTTTCCGCATGGTACATAAAGAAACTAGCATGTTTGGATATCCTTTTAATTGATTATTAATTGTAGCACTTGTGTTAACATCGTATATTCTTAAATTGATTTAAAATTCACTGTAAATCTATTAAATCAAATTCACTTTTGATTTGACTTCTATCATTCTATCTCACTATCGCATGTTTGTTCTAACTTCTATTTATACAATTGTGCTTTGTGTTGTTCCAGTTTTGCAGCGGGCAAGTCGGACAAAGAAATTCTGGACAATCTTCTAAAAAATTCCCGCTATGACAAAAGACTGCTTCCACCAGTAGATGGTAAGTAAATAGACGATATGATCACGTAAACCATTAAAACCATCACATACAGTTATAGACCATTAAATCCATCTCAAACAAGACCAAGAGATATGTTCATATTAAAGAACGAAATTAAGAATTGGCAGGAACTAATTTGAATATCAGCTTTAAAGCTGTATTAACTTACAGATCCAGATTTTTGTTGTGGTCTAACCTCGCCGAATGACACTATGAATCAAAGTAATATTGGTCTACCCTCGCTCCGGCCTCGGTCACACAATCGCGGTTCGTTGTGTTTATGTTTTTGAAAAGAGAAATCCTTCAAACTGTCTTCCCTATTTATTTTCTATAATTTTGTTTAATGTACACCGCAATATCCTTGGCACCCAATTAGTTGTGATAATCATTTGAAACTCGGATTCACCTTGCACCATAAACGAATTGACTGAATATTTGAACTATTTTGGAGAAGACCAAATTCTGGCCAAGGGGAGCCGAGACGTAGATATGAGTGTAAAAAAATGTTTCTTTAAATTATTATGAATGCAATTGTAGTTTGCTTTGTTTCGTTTATTTTCGCACACGGCACATTCATTGTGATTATTATTTTAAGTATTATTTTAGTTTATGAGCACATAACATTCTATATAAAAAAAGAAACAAAACTTACGAAATTTACAATTGACTGGAAAACTTCACCTTTTTTATATTTAAAACTAACAAAAGTAGGGATTTAATCAATCATTAAGAATTATTTTTAGCTATGCTAAATAAAAAAATATATCACTTTTGTTATACAATAACCTACCTATATATTTAATGAAATAGAACATAAAAATAAGCTTTTATTTTCTCTTTTCACAAACACAAAACAAATCGTTTTGCAATGATAATTGCTATTCTTTCAATATTGCGCGAAATCAATTTTATTGTTGTGTCGGTTTTGTAATATAATAATAGTTAAGATACAAATAAACTATTTTTTTCGTATACCGAGCACTTTGATGTTTTTTTTTTCTTTATAGTCCAAGCATGCTCTGTGTGACATAAATGTGTGCTTGACTAGGTCATTAAGTAAACTAGTAGATCTATAAGCTATAATTTATAAATAGCCTTCTTATTATTTTGCTGTTCTTCTTAACTGCCAGTATTAATGTACAAAAGAAATTGCAGATTAACAAAACATTTCCATTAACACCAATAGATTATAAAATGGAAATTATATACGAAAAATATTTAATTAAGTAATAAATTTTAAATTGGTTTTTTACAAATGATTATTATTTGTTGTATTACAACCCTTTTTAACTACTTTTTTACAATATCAATGGAAATAAAACGTTCTTATATTAAAATTACTGTTATTGTAATTGAATTATAAATATAATGAATTGGACAGTCTGTAATGACCACAAATCGTCATTGTTGGTTTACAGGTGTCCTCACCGTAAATGTTAGCGTGCTACTTCTTAGTTTAGCATCTCCAGATGAATCTAGTCTTGTAAGTTGTTATTCTTACTAAATTATTTACTTTATTTATTTATATACCTATTCTGCTATCTGTTACGCTTTTGTATTGCTATTATATATTTTTTCTATAACTAAATATTTTTTTGTTAAAATTTCAGAAATACGAAGTTGAGTTTCTTCTGCAGCAGCAATGGTACGATCCTCGACTTCGATATTCTAATCAGTCGCATTACGAATATCTTAATGCCATTCATCATCACGAGGATATCTGGCTACCCGACACGTACTTCATAATGCATGGAGATTTCAAAGTTAGTTATATTTTTAACTTAATAAATGATTAAAATAGATTATAGAAATATTGTTACACTAGCTGCAATGAGTTTAGTACAAAATGATAATATTATTTTAGAGCTATCATGATAAATGCTTTATGATCCGTATTTTTGTTCAACAAATCATAACATTTTATATTTTAATGACTTGGTTATAGGTACATAGCTGTTACGATAACAATGAATTCAATATTTGTCAGCACAAAAGTGTAAGATTTGTTTTATTTGTAACAAAAAATATTTATAAGTTATATTTTACAATGCTATTGTATAAATAATAACGTTATACATTATACGACCTACTTACATGAAAATTAAGAACTTGAGATCTTAGCCTTTTCAAAAATTCAGACGAGACGTTTTAAATAATATTATCGATTAATTTAACATGCGTAGTACAAATAAGCTTAAGCATTTTTATTTATACTTATTAGTCTATATAATAAATACAAAGAATGACAGCTAAAAAAAGTGGCTTATTTAGTATAAGTAGTTAATTCAAATTTAGCGGCTATTACAAAAAAAACTGTAAATATTTAGCTGTTGATATAGAATTTTAATAGAATATTTAATAATATTTCATTATAACATTTCAGGATCCGATAATACCCATGCATTTCGCGTTACGCATATACAGGAATGGCACAATCAACTATTTAATGCGGCGTCATCTCATTCTGTCCTGTCAGGGACGGCTGAACATCTTCCCCTTTGATGACCCATTGTGTTCATTTGCGTTAGAGAGTAGTGAGTAAAGTTTTATAGAGTGGATGATATTAAACTATAATAATTATGTTACTTTATATGACAGTAACTTATTATTTTTTTTTCAATATTTTAATTCTTTAAATTATTACTATATTTTTTTATTATCATTAAACATAGTTGTTCTCAAACAAATTAATTAGATATTTATTTAATCATTTTTTACATAAACAAATTATTTAACGCTATGATCGTTTAATAAAACCCGTAATTTCTAGTATCATATGAGCAATCCGCTATAACCTACGTTTGGAAGAATGACGAAGACACATTGAGGAAGTCACCGTCGCTGACAACCCTCAACGCGTATCTCATTCAGAACCAGACAATACCCTGTCCCATCAAAGCAAGCTGGAGAGGTAATGGACCGTTCACTTTATATTTAATCGCTTCCTATGACATTACTGACAAATTAATGCGTATACAGGGTGTCCATGAAAATGGGTAATCTTAATTAATATATATAGGTTTCCAAAATTAATTTAAGCTAATTTATGTGTGTATATATTAACAAAAAAGTAATAAAGAATAAAGGGCATTAAAACCAACTACTCTTATTGTGTATATTTTCTTCTGAATATGATTTGGTTACAGATACTGCGGGAATTCTTCATAATAATTTTAGAAATACATACGCCTTAAATATATGTATAATGTGGTACTTTAAGAGGTAGAATATGTTGAAAAGACTATTTTAATAGTCTCTCAGTCTTGTTAGTGTATATGTAAGTGATATTTTCCAGATAGATACACCTGTCTCTACCGTTTCCGAATGCTACCAACAAAATAATTATATCAATTTTCAAATGATGATTTTATTTTAAACGTTGGTTTTATTTAAATCCCTACATTTGATTTATTTTCGTCAAATTCTTTTAATTTTTCTTACAACACCTAGTTTCGTGACTCCCTGTATATTTATGTAGCTTAGTAATCCCAACATACATTATTTTGTTAAGAGCACAATCCTATAATTGATAAAACCAAATTCTAATTAACTCTTTTCAGCTTGGTCTTGGTTTACCGAAACATACTTTTAAGTTTTTCGTGCTGTCTAGTTACAAAATTGTACTTAGAATATATTAGTTATATAATATATTATAAATAAAGCTTTTATTATATGTTAGATATATAAACTGAAGACGTATATGGTAGACTTGATTGGGAGTAGCTAGTCGTAGATGTGGCATGTTCATTTTTTATTGGTTTCTAACACACATTTTGCATTAGTTGTACGGTAACAGCTTCCGTTTGTGATTTTAAAATATCATATTAAATAATAAAATTTAAATGTAGAGTGTAAGAATTTATTCACGTCTTTGCAAGCAGCTGATGGTATTTCACTTTACGAGGACGATGAAGAGCTGACATGTAATCTTTGCCAGAGACGCTTTGAGGAGCAAGGTACCTACCTCTTGAGTTGAACTGGATGACTGACAGTCCCGGTGTTGTCGTATTTATACCGTATTCTCCGCTTATGTGTGAGTAATTGCGTTGTTGTGTCATACGAAAGGGAAACGTTTAACGAACATAAGCTCGTAACTCCATCACTCACTATCATCGAACATTTACTTATAATTTGTGTTACTTTTGCACGTAACTGTTTGGATGCACGTGATAGAGGTTAGTCGATTTGCTGATTGAACTGTCGTAACACAACGCTGGAACACTGGTACACAACACGCATTACTCCTGCATACGGGACCGTAGTATAGAAGTAATTAAAGTCGTAATTGTAAATAATTACAAGGCCACTGAATAGAGTTATTTGGAATATGTCCAATGTATCCTAACCGTCTATCTCACTGTGCGACCGATTACAACACGACACCTGCGAGCTAGCGCGTGTTGTATGACGTTCAATCGTTACGAGTAATATTAACTTCACAGGGAACTACAGCTGTCTAAAGGTGGACCTTATTTTTACGAGAGACCGAGCATTCTACTTTACCACAGTATTTATCCCTGGCATAATCCTGGTGACCTCTTCTTTCATCACATTTTGGCTGGAATGGAACGCAGTTCCAGCTCGTTCCATGATAGGTAAAATTGGCTGGCGAATGGAATGTTCTCGGTCTTGCATCTTGCATCTCTCTCTTCGTAGATGTGGCTGCGGCTGTCAATAACACGCTAACATTCTTCTTTGCAGGTTACTGTCGCTTAACGTTGGCAATGTAGATTTCAAGTGTACGCCGACGAAACATCTTTCACAATTTGTTTGCTTTGTTTATTATGATTTATGTTTAGAATATGCTTGATATTTTAGGTAATTACAGCTGCCTCAAAGTGGATCTCATCTTCACGCGAGATAGATCATTTTACTTCACCACCGTTTTCATTCCGGGGATCATTTTGGTGACATCATCTTTTATTACTTTTTGGTTGGAATGGAATGCAGTGCCTGCTAGAGTTATGATAGGTTAGTTTTTTAATTATTTTATTTATAAATGATTAAACACAGTAGAGCTACATTGTATTTACTTATAACACTAATTGTTGTGTTAATTCTCGAGGCGTTATTCACAAATAAACATCATAATCATTGCGTAAGTGGATATGTAGAAAATTCTTTCGATTTCTTATATTTTGAAGGGAATTGAACTACTATGCACAATGCACGTTCAATAAATATAAGGCTTCTAATTTTAGTAGTTCAGTAGTACCAACAAGTAGTATTTGAATATTATTTTATTTGACAAAGTATTGCACTCTATGCATTATAATAGCACCTAACTAATAAAGAAGTTCGATAGTTTTTAATTTTTCTAACTAAATATGAACATCCGGCATAAACAAGTATCGTATACTTCAACGTATACAAAATATACTTAATAGCAGCTTTGCTTGGCCGCTCAAGTCACAAAAGCTTTGAAACTAAAAATGCATCATTCATTTCTCATTCTTAAACAATAATAAATAAAAAACGCAACTCCGCTGGCATGTTCATATATAAATCAATGCCCGAATATAATATGGTCTTCTCGAACAGGTGTAACGACTATGTTGAACTTCTTCACAACGTCCAACGGATTCCGTTCCACTTTGCCCGTCGTTTCAAACTTAACGGCTATGAACGTATGGGACGGGGTGTGCATGTGTTTCATATACGCCTCGCTGCTGGAGTTCGTATGCGTCAACTACGTGGGTAGAAAGCGCCCTCTACACAACGTAGTGTACCGACCAGGGGAAAACCCGGTAACGCAGGTGAGTTACGCACCCGGTAACACAGGGATACATGTTTGATAATGTGTGGACGTGGATTATAGCAATGCTTCCCTGTGATTGCACCTAACAGCGAAATTAAATGTTAATTATTAATTCGCCTAGAATTAATTAATTGATACACATTTATTAAAATGTTATATTTCTGTGATTTGTGTAATTTTGTTGCTTAAAATTCAAAAGAAGCAGATTTTGTTGTTGTAGAAATTAAATTTAGAATTTAGTTTCTATTTAAGTCTCTATTTAGTTTCTGTTAATTTTTGACGCCTAATATGGTGACCGTTACAGATAGAGTACCTACTTTAGTAAATAAACCATGACATCGATGAATTTAATTTTTAAACATACCTATTTTATTTTATTTATCTGTAAATAAGATGCAAATTATAAATATAATTTGCCTAATATAAAAAGAGGAGCGTTATTCATGTTAATTTTTAAATTTTAAATTATTATTGGGTGATGTATCTATATGAGTATCTAAAATATCCCTTATTCTATCTCTCAGATTTTATTTGGTTTAAATATTACATGCGTTTTAAAAAAATGTTCCCTTTATTTTATAAAAGTCTACCTATTACACGAAAAAAATAATACTATTCTACCTTCCATTATTAATAATTGTAATTAATATTTTACTTATTGTACGTCACATTTTTGAAATATTAAATTTATTTGTTTAAATAATTAAATTTTCTATTATTTTCTATTCTTACTCTTTGCAATGTTTTCTTTCATTACCACTTTACTATACAAGCATGTTTCAATAACCATCTTTTTATGTTTTAATTTTCATTAAGCATGATTTACGATTCCTATTTGCATGTTATCCTTTATTATTCAAAAAACTACGTAGAATTTTCTTTATCATTTCTACACCAAAATATAAGGACTATTTTGTGTGGCCATAATTGATCCTGTCATATTATTTTCTCGTTTTCATGGAGCATCAGATTATAAAGAAAACATTGCAAAGATTTAGTAGATATTTCAAATTAATATAATGATAATAATAATTTAAGTATTTGTAAAAAAATTGATAAATTAGCGTGTAAAGTGTGGCCACACCAATCTAGTCTATGTTCACCGATGCACTCCAGTAGACCATCTGTCACAAGTGAACGATATCTCTGTATAATGTGTTCACAGCGACTGCCCGCAGTTCTCAGCAGAATTGGCATTATACTGGCCAGCCCTTTGGTAAGAACATTCGCCGTTATCACTGGCACATTCCTGAAACAAAACTGTTATATTTCTTATAACGATCCTTAATTAGAGATAGCTGATTAAAAAAAATACTAAGAAATATAACAGTGTAGGACACCATTGCAATCACAGCACAGAATCATCTAAAACGCATGCGTAGACAGCAGATTTTAAATTTACAAATAATTAATAAGCATAGGTAAGCTAAGTAGAATTATATATTATAGAGCATACACTGTTTTATATAGGTGTAGCATTTAAAACGTATTTAGCTAATTCGTATGTACTTTATAATTTGTATTAATTGAGTAAAAGAAGGGAAATACGCCTAAGGAACGCATTACAATACAATGTGGCGCCTCAATAGATGAGAGCGTAACCTAAATAAACGCAAATTTGCAGCCGACGCTTTGTTAGTAGACATCAGTAAATCAGTAACATTGTGCAGCTTATGCGATCACGAATACAAACCACATCTGATGCTTCGGCTAAAGTAAATAATAATATTCATCCGCGTAGGAGGCGATGGCATTCCTCAATTGGGCAAAGTCAGAAACGCCCCAGCCGGAGTCTAGCGGTGCTGTAAGTGATGTCACAACGTCCAAATACATTTCGTCAAACACCATACCATCTCAGATATGATATCACGAAATCTAACGCATACTTTTTTTTTAATGCCACTTCGGATCGCTACAGCCTGTAAGTAGCCATTAGTTTTGTAGAGTTTGTACCAAAACATTAACCAATTCTTCATAATGTCATTCCAAATCATAAAATACTTTCATACATATAAGTACCTTAGTGTTTCCGTAGCTAGCAAGCAAGAGTGATGGATTCAATTATTATTAGGTACATAATGATATTTGCAATCGAAAATAAAGTAACTGTTAAAGAAAGAAAAATATGACAACTACCTACAGCTGAATCATAAAATCCAACACTGTTAGTAGAGGAATAGATTTAGTGATTTTTCTTATAACAATAATTTTAGTATAGTAGCCAATATTTTGCGAATGATTTATATAAACAATTGGCTGCAGGGTGATAAAAAGCGGGAGTCGACAGGGGCTGCCGACTTGGTGACGTGTACAACGTGCGCGGGAGCGCCGGGCGCGTGTACCCACACCACTAATAATGGTGGTGTTTCAGAGGTAACATACACATATCTTACCTACACAATAAATATTTAATGTTACTTATTTACACCTACCTTACACTAAAACTCGTAAATATTCTTTACAATAAAAGCTGTTTTACAGCAAAATGCAGGAATTTATTAATTTATTTTTATTTTTATATTATTTCACCTAAACAACAACTAATTTTGGTATAAAATGGTGTCTTTATATTTTCCCATTTATCTACACAATTTATTTTCTTCATTGCTTTTTGTTATTAGTGTCAAAACGTAGTATGTATTTTTGGTTCGCCATCATCATTCATTTGCAAAATTATTTTCAGCCATGTTTCGTCCAGGTCCGTAAAAAGGAGCCGCCGCATCCGATCCGAGTCGCGAAGACAATCGACGTGATCGCCCGAATCACATTCCCCACTGCCTACGCTGTGTTTCTTATCTTCTTCTTCATACACTACAAGGCCTTTTCTTAATCATCAATCAGCGCGCTTCAAGCTTCGCGTTTGGGTACTATATTTCTATTATCACTGAAAAAGTCCTCGCGTAGCTTCAAATATTTTTCATAATATATCACCTTTTTCTATATATTTTTTTGACTAGGTATGTAAACTTTAAAGAGTCAGACTCCTTTAGGATCTCCTATAAGAAATGGACAATGATGCAGCTTCGTATTTCTACATCATATGTATATCAAAGCTTTATTAGATAAATCCACTGTGAACAAATATTATTGATTAATTCAATACAACTTAGGAATTGTGATTTAACTTCCCTTTTATAAATAAGTGAAAAATTGTCATAAGCATATGTATTGAAAACTAAACTTTTGTTTGTTATTGTTAAGCAGCTTATTATTAAAGCGTTATAGTTACTATACACTGTTTGGAGACTAAATTAAAATTAACTTAAATATGAAATTGAAAAAAATGTATTAAAATTAATTAATAATAATTTTAATTATCTTTATTAACTGAAAAGCATCAGATATCCTCCGTATTAGAGATCAGGTATGTCTATTAAAAATTCAACGTATAGTAGTCTACCGTAATTATAATTTTGACTTCAAATAGATTCTAAAAGCATTCTAAGACCTAGTATGTTTTGATTGGGACAGATTTTTAAACTTATCAAAGTGGGAACAATTCACATACCTAGTTAATTTTAGAGTTTTGGTTTGTCTTGAAAAAAATATCTATGGCGTTACTTAAGTTAGCTTATTTACGTTAGCGTCGTGTCAGTTAAACGAATCTATTTCAATATTTCTACAGTCCAATAATGATTATTTAAAAAAATTATTAAGTATAATATATTTATATATTCATTGTTTTGAACCACATCCACATTTGTTGTGATACTACCATTATTTAGTCTTTTACAAGTACAATACATGTCACGCTAGTATTTATTGCTGTATATTTGTTGATTTGAGATTGATTAAATTTAACCAAAGTTAGTTGTAGATAATAAAGCTCAAATAAGTAGTTATTTTTATAGATTTAGTCATTACCCTAAAAATCACAGCGATTTCGTGTTTTAGATACCTAAACATAAAAATATTTGGTATAATACCATGAACATGCCTTCTATTGTTCGATTCATATATTCATTTTTTGCCTGATTAGAATAAAAATAGGTATATTGTAAATACAAAAGAATTATCAATACGTAATTTAAGCTTAACATAACACGATAGTGAGTGGGTAACGTTCAATTATGTTATGCACTGATGTTCACTTTAATAATAAATTATCATATAATTCACATGTGATTGTGATGCTGTGACTTGTGAAGCGCCATAAGCTCAAAAGGCTTAATTATAGAAAAAAAATAGATATAAGTGTGCCTTGGAAACTTACATTTTTATAATTACCGCCATTTGCGTTTTTGATATGACCAAAGAGGTGTTACCAATTTGTTTTGATCGTCATTTAATTATCTTACATTAAAAATATAAATAACGTTAAAGTCCTTGAAATTACAATTTATAACTTCAGAACATAATATGTTACTTAAAAGTAGATAAATTTTGAATTGTGAAGCGTTCGCTATGTTCAAATAAGCTTAATTAAATACTTATTAGTAATCTACATAATTTGCAGACTTTTGAATTATAATCATTAGTTTCAATAAGTATTTATAATTTTTAAGTTATAGTTACGCTTATAAGCTGAACATTTCTAAATAAAAGAAAAGCTTAGGGTCCCAGGCTCCCTCAGAACTTTTCTTTTTCGATCATCTTTTTTTCGATTAGGTAAGTAGCATTCGCACTAATTAAGAAACATAAGAGTGTAGCCCGTCAATCAACTACAGATAATGAACTCAATTAGATCAAGTATATAGTTGATTAAGGTGTATCCATACACCCCACGGCCAATTTACAGTTACGAACAACTAAAACTGAAAACGGTGCTCACTTTCTTATATTCTTCTTTGTGTTAATTTTAACCTATGTTTTAGAAAATACTGTATAAAATTAATATTCAATCGAATTTCTAAAATTAGTTTTACCAGTAATTAGCTATCAAACCAAATTATGTAATACGCGATCGCTATATAATCTGATATATTTCATTTTTAAAAAAAAACTCTGGGGAGCTTAAGATCTTGAGCCAGAACGTAAATTGCCTAATATTGTACCTATGTTAACCCATCAAAAGTCTTAATTAACAATGAAAATAATATTCTACAGTTGTTAATTTTATTTTGAGACAAAATTAAATATTATGTTTTATAGCAATTTTATCTACACATTACTTACACACTTATCACAAAAAGGTGTACTTTGAAAACTTGAAAATCAACATAGGTATTATAATATGTAGCTATATTTTTTCTTTTTTCATGAAGCCATTCATGAAAAAAGAAATGTCTTACGTCTTTACGGCTTAGTAACTCTTAAGGCGTTCGATAAACAGAATTATTTAACGATTATGTTGTTATAGTAGTTGGATGCGACGTAGATATATGAGAAACGCGGCAAGTATTACAATAATATAATGAGTAAAAACCTCTAAAATTATGTACTTTAATATAAAAACGAAGCTGTGTGCGCAAGTTAGGCTCGAAGTTCAGTTGTCGACTTCGGAGGTTTGTTTCAAAAAAAAAGCATTATTTTAGATCAATATTCCTTTTTGACAGAAGAACAAAAAATTTCAAATATAGCAATTAATAGTTAGATATGTATTAAGTTTTGGAAAATTGTTTGACGTGGAAAATAAACAATCTTTTAAATTTAAAGCTTCATGTTTCATATTATATTGATAAAAGCGTGGTATCCTAAATTTGTCCATTTTATATAGTTTTTCATAGATCCTAAGCTTACTATTCCATTAGAACGTTATGTTCAACCACATTCGTGTCAACGATTTTATGCCTTTTGCTTGTTAAAAAGCGGACCAACGAGTCAAGTTTTGGTAATATACACCTTATCTAAATATAGTATGTATAGTTAAATCATATATTATTATCATAAGAACCCGTTTTGGCTGTGCTTGAATATTGTAAAATAAAGTGTATAGTATTATGAAGTTAATTTTTATATGTTTATCGTCGAAAGTCGTCTATTTGTTTGTTTATCTATTTAATATATTATAGGGCTATTTAATACGATTTGATGAGATAGCTATTTAAAAGTCGCCGTATGTAATGAAAGTAACATGAATGAATACAATTAACGCCAATATTTTAATTTTAACCCAGATTAAAGTTTAAATTATAAATTTTTCCTAATACAAGTAAGACATGAAAAATGTGTAAATGCTTATATAAAATTTATTTAACGTAGAACTAATAAATATTTTGATATCTTCGTTTTCCCCCTAATTTTCTTCAGGATAAACAGGCAGATAATAGAAAAAAACGAATGAGATTTAGGAAAATGTTATAATGAACAATGATATAAAATGTAATTCATAGAAAATGGAGGCATTTAAGTTGTTTAGTTACATTAATTTTCCCCCTAATTTTCTTCAGGATAAACAGGCAGATAATAGAAAAAAACGAATGAGATTTTGGAAAATGTTATAATAAACAATGATATAAAATGTAATTCATAGAAACCGTAGGCATTTAAATTTTTTAGTTACATTATATACCTATATATCAATACTAGACTAGCTTGTTTTTTGGAACTGCTAATTACAATTAACAAGTTTAAAATTTAGTTTTATATAATAATGTAAGCGTTAAGAATATTTCAATGACGCGATTCACTTTTACGTCAGAAATTTATATAAGTAACTTTTTGATTTACTTGTTACCTAAATATTATTTGAGCTTAGGATTTTGATTCGACGTAAGAACACTGTACAGTACTGTGTAGACTTGATGAAAATTCAAAAAAGCAATTACTTAAATTATCGATAATTAACTTTGCTCCATTTTCACATTTATTTAATAGGTATGCCTATATGTATGCTCTTGTTCGTTTTTCGAGTGCCATACAAAATAAAAAACCTTAATTACCCCTGAACTAATTATATTGGTAAAGATGTATGATGTATGTTGTCATTATACATTATACGACATAAATATATTTATTTCCGTTTGGCTTACACACGCGAAATCGTGTCTTACTTGAGAGAAAAAGAATAAAATTCTTTCAATCTCTACGCCGTCCCGTAATTGATGTTCATTAAACTTTTGAATATTTACAGTCTGTGTAGGTACTTATGTATGTGTTATTTTTGACTCCTTTAATAGCTTATACTTAAACCAAATAATAAAAAATATTTAAAAGCCATCTGACTTTTAAATATTAGGTACAATTTGAAATCAAAATCAATGCAAAAAAAATATAATATAAATCGCCATTAAAAGAATTATTTCTATTATATCCTCAAAATGATCTCCTATTACAGATTAATATTTAATCTATACAAATCCTTACCTTCTTAGATTATACCATTCCCCAATTTTATAAAAATTTTCAAAGTGATATATTTTAATTCGCAATTTCTATCTACTGTTAAATAATATAAGATAAAATAACATATCATTCGCTTTATAAGAAACAAAAATATAAATTTACGCTATATTCTGTTAAAACTATGTAAGATTATATTCAGGCGTTATCTCAAATATATATATTGTTAAATTTTCCACCTTTTAACATTGTTTATGCTTGATATTAACATTATTAAATATTTAATGAATATATTGTTAAAATTATGAAAAATCTTTTATAATTTAAATAATGGTCACCCACTTACCAGTAAAATTACAATATTAAAGTGTAGTAGGTAAATATATTATAGTTGTGACATTCATTTTTTAAAAATATAAAACCTGATGTGCAAGTAGAATTGATATAGATAACTTAATAAAAAGTATGTATATTGTAAAGACAGTGTAATCGTTTAAATAATATTTATGTACTGATTTTTTTTATTTATATACATGGTGGAATTGTCAACACCACTTTAAATGAAACCACAGTTTTAACAAATCTATAAAAGCCTAATATAATTCAGAAAATAAATAATTCCCAAAAATGTTAAAGTTATTTTTTGAAACAAAATAAATAATAAAATTATCGTTTTAAAATAAAACCCCATTTGTAAACGCACACATTTACTTACCTGTCAAAGCGGCAACGTCGCACACGTACGTGTGTGTCACACGAAATACAGGTATGGATAAAAATCATGTAATGAGAAAAAAATCCGACATCCAAACTGTTGAGATACCTTGATTAATTTCTTTAGTTCTGGCTTTGAAATATTTTATCCAATATGCAGTTTCAGCAAAAGGAGCTTCCACCCTGTATATTATGTACACATTGTATATTAATTTCCGTGTACAAAAATAATAATTATTTTATAAGAGCTTTAAAGGAACTCAATGCATCTGGTCTACTGCGTGATGGGCACTTAAATCATGTTCTGGAATATTTAAAAAAATATAATAAACAACAAGTTACTGCCCAATTTTGTAAAATGATTGAAATCATGAAGTTGCTCCTATAGCTTTTTCTTGTTATATATTCAATATTTAATATTATTAATAAGTCGGTATATATATACAATATTAGGCAGAAAAAATATCATCCTCGCCACAAAAATATATTTTTTAATGCAGATCTATTGTACAAATTAAACAAATACATAAACGAATCATTATTATAAACATACGGACAGTATTTGAAAACAGATGGGTAAACTAACTGAATAGAACACACACAAGAAAGGCTTAAGTCATATTACAATTCAAAAACACCTAATTCTCATTAGCTAAGTTCACTTTGTAGGTTTATTGAAGATAGTTGTAATGTAGAGATGCGCAGAAAGCATTGCCTAGCCCTAGTCATAATAATTAAAGATAATCACCATTCTGAAGTAAAGGTGCATTTTCATATACAAATTTAGAGGTGATGCTTTGCCCAAATATATAATATAAACGTTTAAATCGCTTTATTTAAGAGTTAAGTAGGTATGTTACCATACATTTTCAATCTATTTCAAATAGATATAAGTGAATGCTGTAATTTGGAAACAATAATTCAAGTAGTCACTAATTCTAGCGAATGGCTCCCGATATGTTGCTACCTTAAGTTGGAAAAGTTGTTGAAATATAAGTACTTGTCAATGTGCATAAGGCACTTGATAAAATAAATAGGCATTTTCAATTATTACAATACATTACTGATGAAATATTATACAAGAATGAAAAAGCTTTAGAAAAGAAGCAAAACCACAAGTAAATAGTGGCGGCGAGCAATGTAATCAATAAATAACACAAAGTTCTTTTTATTAAAAGTCTCTTTTAGTGTTCAATAGATTACTGCACTAATTATAGTCGCATTTAGCAAAGGTAAAACAACAAAATAATTTAATTTTCACTAGCTACGCCTAATACTGTACTCTATAAAAAGTGTTCAAAATCAACAACTTTTCTAATTTCCTATTAGATTGAAATGCCTGAAAGACCAGAGTAGTACTACTTAATTGGTTATGCTGCTTTAATGTATAAGTAGGCAAATCAACATTGTCAAGTATTTTTGTGAAATTTTAATAAAATTCCGTCCACTAAATCCAAGCTGGTTCCCGTTGAGTTCTGTGAGTGAATTCTGACTATTTACGGTGTACTTCAACTGTCTCTACAATTCTCGTTTCCCCTAAGATTCCACATGAACGTCATTTTTTCGTTACCGCTATTGAGTTAAATTAATTTTAAACTTAACAAAAATAAATGTTACTCTGAACTTTTAGGCAATAAATAAATATTAAAGTGTATGCGAGCGTTAGTTTTTAATTTTAAAAATGTATAATTGAAATACTTTCAAAATTTTCTGTTAATGACGTGAATATTATGTAAGTAAATAGGTTAGTAAATTAGGATTAAGTTGCACGAAAAGACATTAGTGAGATAAATACGACCGATGCGTGGCCCTTTATAGGCCAACCCATATACCCAATGGGTAATGAGCGAAATACCTAACTTCATCTACTGTGAGTATATTTTCTAAAAAGTGTAGCTTAAATATTAAGATTTTCCAACATGCCATAATGATTCTTCAAATATTTCAAATATTTTTTATAGTATATGCAGATTTGTTCATTAAATTAAATATACATAATAATAAATGTATGCACACATATTTTTTTATAAGCAAAATTGTTTTGTTTTGGTAGTAAAAAGTGCTTATTGTATTGTATGTAATTATATTTAAAATCATATGTAAAGGCTGTAACATTTTAAAAATCTAAAAATATGTTATAATATACCTAATAGTTCACTTTACATTATGTGATACATCAAGATTAGTATTTTTTTAAGCATTATAATATTGTATTCATCGGTAACTACCTACTTACAATAATATGTACCTAATATTAAACAAAATTTGCAATTCACGCATCGCCTTGTGTAAATA
Organism: Heliconius cydno galanthus; assembly: GCA_036379175.1. NCBI lineage: Eukaryota > Metazoa > Arthropoda > Insecta > Lepidoptera > Nymphalidae > Heliconius > Heliconius cydno. Next base: position 256,644 of record JAKRZM010000162.1, on the reverse strand, counting down.
AATGATGACTGGATGTCAAATTGTACGTTGCATTGTAAATAATTTTAATATAGTATTTATGATTACAATTTTCAAAGTAATTAAAACACAATTTCAAACTTAATTCGTTTTATTTTAACTGGTAATTTCATTAAATAACTAGCGGCTGGTTGTGTTGAAAAAAATTAAAAATCTGCAAAGAAGATTTATAAAATTAAAAAAATTCTTGCTACTCAAATATCTGTGCTCAAAGTTTCATTACTATACACGAGTTTCAAATTCAAAATATTTTTATTCATGTAAACCGTTACAGGCACTTATGAATAGTCATCATTACACAAAGCTTAACAAGATTATGGCACAAATTAAGACTAAGAGACTCTTGATCAAGAATCAAGGTCATATGCCAGGCGTTTTTATCCTCGATGTATTGATTTATGGAATAACGCGTTTGACTATAGTTTTAAAGTTCGCATCAGATACATCGGTAATATTAGAAGGTATTTTATTATAAAATCTAACACAGTATCCCATAACTGATTGTTTAAGTAACAAAAGCATTTGTTGTTGATCTATATGAAGGAAGGTTGTTAAGAGTTAAGACACTCTGTTCTCCATTTGCAGAACTTAACGCCGCACTTATACACGCATATAATGCCCAAGCCTATATCTCACATCAAGACTTCAACTTTACACGCTGGTTTTTAAAAGACGTATTTTTTGGTTAAAATAACAATTTTAGAAGAGCTTCCATTATAATTTATCCTATTTTAACAACAAAAAGATTAAATATAAATAACTTTTACTTTAGTATTTTTCTGCAGAGACGATGTTATTCACTGACAATTGTTTCAACCTAATTGCGCTATTTTTTATTTAAGAAATTCAGAGCCATAAAATAATTAAACTTCATAATCTATACAAAAATAACTAAGTAATTCAAGCGGACGACGGTGCAATTAAGTGAAGTAAATTGTATGGAAGTAGTACGGTACCTTATACAATTTTAATTAAATAACATTTCAGTTTAAACATCCACGTAGCGTTAATCTACGTAGCTATATAAATATGTTAAAGTTAATAATATAAAAAAAATATAGCATTATTATTACATATAATACGATACGGTTAGATTTAGCTTTTTTTTCGGATATAATTATTTTTATGTACATTGACAACATTAATTTATATCTGAAGCTTCAAAGTTCAAACATCAAAGTCACTTTGAATGTGACACTGACAAGTTGAATCTAAAATCTAAATGCAGTTTGTGCCTTGAATCGAATTTTATTGTAGAATAACAGTAACAACTTAAAAAATGAAAATTTAAGACTAATATTAACTAATAAAACTATGTGACATTTCAATATCAACATACAAAATGGTGCTTTTTAATTTCTGGTCAATTCTCCACTGGTATCTAAGACCAATTGTGAAATGGTTTTTGAGAAAAACTACCCAACTATGTGAACTCCAAAGAATATGCTATGGTGATAGGCCTGGAGCTCAAAGAACATGTAATATCGAACAATCTTTGATGTTGTCAAGAACACGAGACGTTAATGAGGTTGTATCATTTTTAGACGCTGTAGTAAAAGAACGTAAGTTTGTTCCCATAAGCTTCCGAGAAATACTTGACCCATCTATAAATATTATTTTAAGAGTGAAAAAAATTAACCCCAAGCTCCATGATGTCTTTATACCATCATTTCGACGCTGCCTGCAACAAATTTGGAGTTATAGGCAACTCACAGATGAAATTGAAGAAATACGTAAAACTCAATATGATAGTAATAATTCTGATCATGAAGATAAATTATTGAAACTGTGGGACTTATTAGTACCTAATAAACCACTGGAAGCAAGAATTACAAAGGAGTGGCAATATATTGGTTTTCAGGTAAATATAATGCTATTTCACTATAACCTTATAAAGTCATGATCTATTGTCAAATTTATTATAATACAATAAATGAAACCATTACACACTTTATTTATTTTTTGCAGGGTGATGATCCAAAAACTGATTTTCGTGGAATGGGACTTCTTGGTCTGGATAATTTACTTTACTTCTCTACTGAATATCCAGATGTATCAAGACATGTTTTGAGTCATTCAGTGCACCCTAAGTATGGTTATACTTATGCTATTGTAGGTATCAATTTAACATCAATGGCATATTTTCTCTTAAAAGATGGTTCAGCAAAAACTTACATGTTTAATGCGAAACATCAATTGCCTAGTATTAATTTATTTCATAAATTTTATTGCTACTTATTTTATGAGTTTGATAAGTTATGGCTAGAATCTAAACCTGAAAATATGATGGAATTCTCAAATATCTTTAAAAAATTTGAAAATGCAATACGCACTGAATTAGCTGATCCTGCATCTGTTTTTCGAATAAATATTGAAATTGACACTGTATAACAATATCTAGTCAAATATAGTGTTTAAATAAGTATTTTATGCACATTTTGCAAGCTTTATAAATACAAGATTTTAAGATGAAATTTTTACATAGTATTTAGGGTAATAATACATTAATATAATTATACTTTTATTACTTGTCACATTTCCTCACATGTTTGTAATGAGAATGTTTTCAATGAATTGAATAACCTGGATTCATAATTATTAAAGATATAGTAAATAAATATTTGGTGTTGGACAGAATACAATAAAATTTATGAATATATCAAATACTAAATGGAGGCTGAATATTCATTACATTATATTCTTCTAGCTCAGATTTATTGTCTCGACCTTTACAATATTACACTATGAAGGCTAAAATAGAGCCACATTAATAATATAATTTTCTATTTCAGTGTACAGCTTTTTCTTAAAATTCATATTTATTAAAATATAAAGTAAAAAGTTACTAAAAATGGTACCTGTGTATTAGAGCTACAAGTACCATAAAAATTACAATTTAAAACCTTTGTAGCACAGTCACACAGCACCTGCTTATAAATGTTATGGTTGTGAGTTAGATTTCCACTTAAGGGGTGAGTTATTTACCTCTCTCTGGTAACAAGACAAAGCACGAGTTTGAGGTCTGCCACTGATCATGCAATAATTCGAAAAAGTGGAGAGCAATGCCTTAATACAAGGTTGCCTCTACCTCCAGTTCTATATGGAGGATACAATGTCAAACTAAAAAAACATAGCTAATTTTTAATCTCATCACATAAATAGCGTAATATTTTCATGACAAGAGTTTTTGTAATTTATGTTTGAAAATAAAATATTATATACACATTGGTTTATTTATTTTTTTTCCATTTTATTTCAAAAAACATTTATTTTAAATAAAACTAATCCTGCCAGTAATAAGTATTTATTTAAAAAATAATAACATAAAAAGACCATTAAAAGACATAGTGAAAATTTGTCATGAAATAAGCAACTTAATAAAATATACAATTATTTTAAATTAGCCCTTTTATTTTATCTGTATCTTAGGGAAAATGCAAAAAACATCACAAAAATAGAAATGCTAACAAATTTGTTTAATATATTTGGACGGATGAATAAAATGCATTATATTGTGCATACCCTGCAAATTTAATATATTTTTATATTATTCATATAAATCTTCACAAAATAGTTACTGTTTTTAAGCCTTTATTCTCATGAATGATATTGACGGTTAAACAGAAAGAGGCAGGCACACATTTAGCATGTATAAAGTTTTTTAACTCATAATTTTAAAAGAACATTTTTTCCTCTGACCTTCCTTATTAGGCTCTTTACACTCTAAGCTGTCAACATAGGAAAATTTTCGGTTTATATTAATAATGCCTGCCAAAATTTACAGGATATAATATACATAATTTCACAAACATAAGTACTATAAATGAAACAAAACAAATTATTTGCTTTTCTTGCTTTGGTTTTGCTTATCTTTTTTGGGTTTCGGTTTTGATTTTCCCGCTTTAATGATAGCGATTAGGGCCGTAATAGCAACCAGGCCAAAACCAGCGAGACCTATTTGCCAAATCCATGGATACCGGGCCAAGATCTCCATTGATAGTGCCACACTATATTTAATAATGTCTACACACCAATCAACCAATTCATCACTAGAAAAAAAATATTACAGCATTTAATTACCCTATATTTTATAATTTAAAGAAATCGACGAAAAAAAAGGCCAGTTGTGGTGCAGGGGCACTAAGTGTGACTGTAAAATCAACTAGTTTTGAGTTTGATCCCAACTCGAGTTAATGAAATATTTATTTACAATTATATTTTCATTTCTTTGTTTTGGTGTTGAGGCAAAGCGGAGCTTTGAGTTCTGCCACTCAACACGCAATGCTTCGGCGGAAAGAGGGGAGCACTAGGTTCTCTCTGCCTACCCTGCTGTGTGTGTGTGGAGATATGAAAATAATTTGTTCTCCTAAAAGGGAATCGAACCCTCAACTGTCAGATGCTATTCTAATGTGTCACAATGGCCTTTCCATGTTTGTTGTAAAAAAAGAAGTCAATGTCGTAGTAACGGAATACTTACAAAGGTGACGAAAGAAGTGGTACTGTTTGACCTTTAGAGTTTTTATACCAGTCCTGAGCAAATGATACAAATGACTTTATATCATTTTTTGGCAAATCGTACTTGTATACTTTCCCTAAGCGGAAGCTGTAAAATAATGAAAAATAATAAAATTTATGAATTAAACTTTTTATAAGCACATAATGATGCTTTGTGGTGCAGCACTATGGGATTTTATTGGTCCAATTCCCACTCAGGGACTAAATTAATTATGTCTTGTTTCTTCTCTCTGATAACAAGAAATAGAGCAGTGTTAAGTTTTTCCACTCAACACTCAAAATTTGATAGTGTTTTGGAAATTCTTGGGTCCTAATGCTTAACACTACATTTTCTCTGCCTACATACAAGGTCAGGCTAAAAACAGTTTAATGCTATTATAAATATTAAATAGTGTAGTTTAAAAATAAACTTACAAAAGAAAAGCAGGCAGTTTAGCGATTTTAAATCGTTTGGCGGTATTTAAACCAGCTAAATTAGCATCAATCCTAGCAACATTGATGCGACCACGTAAAGATGCGCCTACACCCTCCCATACTGCATGTAATCTTTGACATTCCACACATGATGCACCATAGCTGAAAGAAAAACATAAGACATATTTTTTTTTAGTTTTACGCCGTATTCCGCATATAACAGAAAACAGAGGGAACCTAGTGTTAAGTGTTTAGAACAAGAAAATTAAAATAATACCCACAACCTACAAACTACGCACAACCGTGCGTCTGTAAAGGCGTATATTCATATCTTCGGTTAGGTAACGTGGTAAAGCGCGGCAGTGAGTTCCGCCACTCAACACGCTATGTCTCAAAAATTCGGCAGAAAATGGGAAATAGAAGCCTTAATGGGAAGAGGAGTATCATAACACTAGGATCCCAGATTTTCACTGTGGTATCGAGTTCCGCCACTTGGCATACAAACTCTCGCATTTAAACAGGATGCAGAGAAGGGAGTGGTCTAACACTCTTTTATCACAGGACTATGGCATAGCAAAAAGGAGGGTTATGATTTTATCTTGCTTTGCTTCCTTTCTTTTGTATAGCAAATAAATAGCGTGAGGCTACAAAAAATATATGAGCACATTGAAAAGCGAGATAAAAAAATATTGAGTACTCACAACATGACAAACCAATCTCCAGTAGTAGCCCCAGTAGCTGCTTGTGTTAGATGTTCAAATATTTTGTCATTGAGTTCTTTAACAGCTGGTGACTGGTTTTTTTCCAGAAATCCATACACTTCATTTTCATTTGGTTCACCTTAACATACCTCAGTGTTATAATTATATTATGTTATTTAAAACAGAAAAATAAAGAATTACTTTAAGATAACCTTAAATTGTGTTAAAAATTAAATAATCAATCTCTATTATTTAATGTTAAGATTCTATTTCAATTTTTTGACATATCTCAGACAAGAGAAACCATTTCTAGCATTGAAAATATAGTAGATACTGAATTCCAGAATTCTTAAATTTATGAACTGTTGGTAAATTATTTAATGTTCAAAAAATAAAGCTTGTAACTTCTTATTTTAAATCATCATTGTCATACTACTGAGGAGGTCACACAAATGTGGCCCTACCTAGTGTGATAATGTCAAGCATTGTACTTTTATCTTGTTACCAGAGCAAAGAAATGAAAACAATTCATTTCCTCAAGTGGGAGTAGAACCACTTCACAACTATAAATTTTTCAGTTGGCTATGCCACAATGACCTCTTTACGTATACATATAAGGTACAAGTCTATCACAATGTTTATTACCTACCATCATACAATAAGGGTACACCATGTCTGAAGAACACAACAGCTGGTTCTTTAGTTGGACTATAAAGTCTTGCTAAATGACTATTGACTGCCTTAACTGTAGCTGCATTCAAATGCTTATTAAAATCATCATCCAGGCTATCCAATGTAACTTCAAGCTTATCACAAATCACACAATTTGGCTTAGCTAAAAAAAATAATTTGATTAATACACAAAATACCTCCACTATTATACATTTGATTTTGAAAAAATGTGACTAGTACTTATAAAATTTAAGAAATATTCTTTGTCTGAATAAACTATATCAATTCCCAACTGTGCCACAATAATTGAAGTGTAGTTTACCATTCTATGAAAATATTATTAATACAATTTTTAATTGGTAATAATTTTAATAAAAATACCTTTAAATAAGGTTTGTCTATTAATAATAAACATATGAAAATTAATATTTTATAAACAAAACTTACAAAATAAAACAATAAGTTTCTCTTCTTCTTTAATGAATTGGAGTAATTCGTCATCACTTACACTTTGTAAGAGTTGACTTTTTACTTTTGATAAGTATAATACTAAAAGAAACCAATAATAGACTAAGCGCATCTTAAAAACTATTTAATTTGAAGGTTAAGTGATACTTTACTATAAAACCTATGTTTTGATATTATGAATTTAATTTTAAACGTCAATAAGCTCACTCTCTCTTAATAAGAAAAACATAACATAATACTATAAATTAAATAGATTTTTATATATCAGACAACATGTTAATGTTTATTCAAACTATAAACTTATATTGTAACTTTATATTTCAGTAGTAATTACAAATTAAAAGTTGGAAATTCAGACGTCACAATCACAAATTACATGACATTTACACAGATTATGTAGCGAACTGTTTTCCCGCAGAATGATAAAAATAATTTTGAATGTTTTTTATTTTGTTGTTTTTATGAATTAATGAATTTCAATAAAAAGTCGAGTTCATCTTTCTGTATAAGAAAAAAATCAGTCTGTGACATTTTATAAAGACAATTGACAACAGAAACAAATACAGATCCATAATGCAATTGACATATGTCTAATGTCTACCTGTGTAATATATATATTGTATACTTATGTGACGTGATAAAAACAAAAATCTACTTATTATTAAATATTAATTTTAGTATTTAAACAACAATCTTTTAATTGAACTCTTAAGGTAAAAGAAAAATGTATTAATATATATCGACAAACAACATCTCTTCATTTTACGTTTACTGCTTTTCGTTATCGTATTTATTGTATCCGCCCTTTTACTGTCTTAACAACAGTAGTTGGAAGCGATTGATCTAATAAATTACTAGTCTTAAGGTTAGCAAGTATAACTAATAACCTTGTGGTGCAGAGCAAAGTAGGCTGTCTTGTCATTTGCTGAGACATTTTAAAAAAGAAAAAAGATTCTATGAGTCATCTTATTTGCCTCCACAGAAGTGAGTAACCACATAATTAAGAGCTTGAATTAAGAGGGCTTATTATTAGAAAAGTTTGAGATTCACACAATGGCAGAGCTAGAAGAAAAAGTTATTATGACTCCAAAGAGCAAAACACCTACATCTACTGTTTTAATTGTGGAAAGAAAAATTGCTGAGGCTGAACCAAGTGACAAAATACATGTAGCTGGTGGAGACCATACAGGAATAATAATAAATAAAGAAAAAATATATGGTAAGTTGTATATTAAAGAAAATATAGTAAAATCTCGATGATCAACCTGTATTCATAAATTGCAAAAAAAATATCCAAAATATTTTTTTCATCTGTACATATTATAAAATTAATTTAACATTATCAAATTTGATATGAGTTTTTTCTTATTTGCTTACTTCTTCCCTACACCATTTTATAAAACTAAACTTTGATCACTCATTTACTGTTTTTTTCTTTAAGCTTTTAATTTAATTTATTACTTTAGTGAAATTAAAATAAAAAAATATATTAAACTCGTATATAAGCACTTCATAATATGTCTCTATTACTTTTATAATATCTAGAACTTACAACAAAATTTATTTTTAAATGTAAATACAAAAAAATACATTTTATATTAAAGGTGGCCCAACAGCATGTCTGACTGTACACATTATGGTTGTTGGTTTGATTACAATGTGGTAGTTGCAATATTTTCATTTCTTCTGCTGCTTTCAGTTGACCTGACATGCAAAGTCTCAAAGACTAAAAGGATATTTGGAGACAGATTGTTTTCACAATATGTTCTCTCTGCTTAAACTGCTAAGCTGAATACAGCATACAAGCTTAATTTCCGAAACATTGCATGTTGAGTGGTGGTAAACCACTGTAATATTTAAATAAAAAATTTAATGATTCATTCCTCACTGTTTTCTTCAATATATTATTAAATTGTAGTAAACATTCTTTGTTACTGTTATTTTTAAATTTGTTGTTTGTCCTATTTTTCAGAAAATGGAGTAACAGAACCATGCCATGCTCAGTTAGAATTTTGTGTTTACTTAGTATCAGCTGTTACTGGTAATCATACTCGAGAAGCAAGAGGTCTGAGATTTTGGTTTAAACCTGATGTACCAAGAGATGAATGTCCTTATCAGGCTCAAGCATTCTTCCGAGAGCTTGTCAGCCCACAAGATTTTCCTAAAGGTAAACTACTTGTCTTAAAATAAGTAAGAAAAGTTGTTATTAAATTATTTTATTTTCAAATATGTATAAATTTGAATTTAACAGGACCTCCACCCCATGCATCTTTTAAATCATTCAACCTCCTGATCAAGTGATCAGCTTTATTTTTTAATTAAGCTACATCAAAATTTTTATATGCTTGTTACTACTTATTTATGAACAATCTGCAAGAAGTGTGGGCCCCCTATAAATATTTTTCTACCTTTAATGTGAACACTAGGACTATTATGTACTTATAATAATTGTATTTTAGATTATGTTGGATTCATTAAGAAAATAATAAAATTGATGCAAAATAAATTTCACCAATTAAAACTTCTGGAAGTTGAATTGAGGCAAGAAGAAAGTGGTTCGCCTCCTCCTGGTTAGTAAGATTTTTTTATATGTTATAGAAGCGGTTACCTAGCTTTATCTAGGTTGACCTTCGAAAACACTATATCGATGGTACTGGAGGAAGGTCAAGTAAAATCATGAGGGCATGATGAATAGGGCATGTATGTTTGAATCGAGGAAACAAAAAAAATATTGCCCCTAAACGGAATCGAACTCATAACCGTCACGTCAGATGTTGGGCCAAAGCGGTTTCAGGATGACATAATGACTTATTCTTATCTCATAGACAGTTACAGAAATTCCATTTCATGTTGAAAAATTATATAAACCATTATTAATGTCCAGACAAATATATTTAAATATTTCTTTATTCATCATTATTTAATAACAATATTCTATAGTACAGTGGAAATTCGATTACACAGAGTTATTGTTGCACTTACGCATTCATAATAAATATGGAGAAAATCTAATTTATAACGCAAACATTCCAAAAAATCCTAGGCTCATTCATAAAATAAAATAACCAGTATTTTTTGTCAGCACTACTTTAAATGGAAACACTTTTTTAACTACTCTCTTAAGAGAGTATAGACAGTATACACATAATAGGCTTTAAAGCTTAATACATTTATTTTTTTTCCCAAACATTAAAAGTGATTTAGTATAGTATCTATGCGTAACTGCGTCACACGAAATACAGGTATGGATAAACTTCGTGATAAATGAAAAAAAATCCTACGTCTAAACTGTTGAGGTAACTTGATTAATTTCTTTAGGTATGAGTTTAAAATATTTTACCGTATATGCTGTTCCCGTAAGAGGAACGCTGACGCTTCCACCTGTATATCCTATATCTTATAAAACAAAGTCGCTTTTCGTGTCTGTCTGGCTAACTCTTCTTCTTCTAAACCACCCAACGGATTTTGATGCGGTTTTCAACATTAGGCCGAGTATTTTTCATAGAAGGTTTATATATAGTTTATTATTTGTACATTCTTATGTAAATTAACATAAATACGATAAATGTGTATAAAGTCCTACCCGTTGAGACACTTTCGCGCATGCGCTGCTCTAATGGTAAGTACTACATGAAAAAAATGTACTGGAGTATTGTTCCTCTTAATAAGATCTACAAAAAAGTCCGCGAGAGCATATTCGTATCTTTTAAGAATAACGTGTAGTGATCATTTTTCTGTCTAAAAATAATAATTTCAATATATTTTTTATTGTGAGGGATATTTTTCCATAATGGTATTAATCCTTATCCTTTAAAATACTTTATTAATTTTCTACGTTAAACGAAGATAAAATTTGCTTTTTACAATATTTCGAAATTGCGAATAGTTTTACAGAAAAACGCATTTAATTGTTGACACATCCCGCCGTTGACACATCAGCTGTATGTTACTCAAGTTTCACTTATCCCTTACTCTCAGCATATAAATAAGTACATTAGTTACGTTGGCCATTTAATGTAGACCAAAACTGTCTTTTACTGTTTTTCATTTTAATAAGTACTTTAGAAGTTGTTACAATATCAAAAAAATCCTTGCTGCGAAACGGCTCGCCACTCGCCATGCGTCCGCCGTGCCCGCTTGCCTTACACGCATCGGTGGTTCAGTGGTAGAATGCTCGCCTGCCACGCGGGCGGCCCGGGTTCGATTCCCGGCCCATGCATTCTATTTAATTTTCCTCACAGGCAGCCACGTCGTGCTTGCTTTTCATCAGGGACAGAATACCCCCTTCAGCATTAACCACAAGCTCGAAAAAAAAAACCCGGCTGCCTCTATAGCAACGAAGATTTAGTTAGATGCGTTTGCACGTATTGGATAATTGGAGTTGAATGTATTATTTAAGCGCGATATATTTGGTTTCATATTTTTTGTAGTAGTTATTAGTAGGTAGGTTTTTGTTTATAATTTCTTCCGTTTAAAAATAGTCATTTAACTATCTAAAAATAGTAATTTAAATATATTTTAATAAGTACTTGAAAAGATAAGTAGCACAGATTTTAAATTACGGTACCTACTAAAAAATCCTTGCTGTGTAAAACCATTGGAAAATCCTTATTGAAACTACAAATTTAATTAATTAATTTTCACATTATCTTAAGTGCTTTGCAATCATACATTATATGAATAATCCAGTAGTAAAAGCGGGCGAAGCCGCAAGAGGGTCGCTAGTTATGTATAAGTACTGAGTATATTTGTGTACACATTATAATATCTTTTTAGTAATATAATATTTTATTATAATTTTTAGTTTGGCAATTATTTGTCCAAGATTATCGAGTTTCCACTGTACTTAAATTTATATACATATATTTATATATTATTCTTCTTAATGTATACCTATAATATAATTGAAACATATTTTATACAAATAGATTTGGAGCTTTTAAATATAATGTATTTATATTCAAAAATGGTTTAAATAAGTATATTTTTATAACAGATATCATTTTAATTTTGTGCCACAGAAGCAAATGGCGAAATTTCGAGTAAGGCAATTATATACAAGTATTATAATGGTTGTATGTATTATAAATTTTAGTATACAGCATGTTATGTTTTTGAGATTTTTTATAATAATATGTAAAGTAATAATTATTACACCTATAATAACTTATTTATAGGGCTTGGTCATTTGTGCATGTTTTTGTCACAATATTTTCAATTTTTATTTATTTTATACACAATATACTAACCCTTAAAAAGCTAAAAGAATTAAAATGCTATGGTAAACCACATCTTATGATATGTTAAATTTTAGTGTATATTGCCTAAAATAGCGAGTTTTAATTAGCTAGATTTTATTTTATTTAAAAAAAACAATGTCACGTAACGACCCCTATGCCCCTTTCCCCTTACACCATTACATTTAAAGTATTTTTCAAAAAGTAAAGATATTGTTTTTCATCGAATTGGTAATTTTTATATAATATTTCATTATATGCCTACTACATATTTACTATTATTTAGAGTAATAAATTTGAAATACGATTCTTATGTATATTTCGTAGTAGAATTTCGTGTATAAATTATAATAATGTATAATAAACAGTGTAAAATTACTTTATTTTAATAGTAAATTTCATTAAAAAAAAAAATATTAAGTTTATTTTTTATTTATTAACAATACTATAAATTGTATAATTTACATATAACTTCTACCTACAGCATGGTTTTATTATACATTAAAAAAGGTTTTCATTTTCAGAACACTACTTAATACTAGAATTATTTTCAGCTTTCATAGAAGATAGCATAGTGAATCAAACATTCATATCGGAGCAAAAAGTATTGGATATGATTGAAAATGCTTACCCCAACCCACTGTCGGTAGAGGATTTTGTTACGTGAGTATATATTACTAACTTTTAATCGCTGCTTCACCCCCGTGGTCAAATGAAAATAAGTAAGAATTGTGTACGACATATTTTAAGCACCCGAGGTAACTGACCGCAGGCTTGGGCAATAGAGAGACCTTGGTGGTCCGTGCTCACCCCAGAATATTATTGTGCCCACTCCAGAAGTCCCTATGCCCATGGTGTTTAGCTATTCAACATAGTGTAGTGTGAAACTAAGCACCAGAATAACAATGATAAGACAAAATACTATTTAGTTATTGAAGTAACAGTTTTTTTATAATGGAATTTCGATGTGTTTATAATAATATAATAAAATTACTTTTAAAGTTAAATTGCAAAAGTTAATAGTATAATTTTTTATAACATATTGTAATTAACATAAATACACACTATGTAAATTGTAACAAAAACCTTAATACAACTCTTTATTACAGTGCTGGAAAATGGTCCAAAGCAGATGTTAAGGATGCTCTCGAATCTTTAGAAGAAAAAGGTTTGACAAGGCTTATGTCTGACGGAATCTACGTTCGTCAACACAGTATCGATACCCAAGTAAGGAGGATATAATTTGGCAATATTTGTATATATGTAATTCGAAGAGTGGAGTGGTGGAACACAACACCGCGCTTTGTCCTGTAATTCTTTCTCCCAAGTTGAAATCGAACCCACAACCTTTGACTGACTGCCTGTAATTGGTAATATCTAAAGATAAATAATATTTGTTGCACTAGGTGGTAAAACAAATGCCCACTCTATGTTCCTCACGTCAACCCACAATAGCTGTAGTGACGGCGTTGTACTGCGAAAAGCAAGCCGTCGACGCCATGATGGACAACCAAGAAACGTATGTCCGGTACACTACTGTCGGTGAGTTAACATAGATGTATTATTATTGTTTTGTTTTTTTTTCAATCAGTTCTCCATTAAAAAAATCTCTTACTTTCTTCGCTTACGAAAATAGTTCATAAATTTTTATTTGTGTGTATGTACCATAATAGGTCGAGATCCCAGTGCTTAAATCTGTCTTAAATCGTCTATTCTCATAGTCAATCGGAACCAGAATAAAATATTTCAAATGATGGCAACCTCTGCTTGCGGCAGTTATTTTCCAGGCGACCATGTATTATAGTGTTGAGAAAAAATAAGCTTTAATTTGATATCTAATTCCCTAAAAAACATATGCAAAACAAATTATTAACATAAGTGACCTGTTTAAACCAGGCAGCCAATTCCAAGGTTTATGTAATTCTTTATGCAATTTCTAATTCCTTATGCAATTTTCTTCCAAATGATGTGGGATTCACATAAAAAGACATGAGTGCAAATTTTCCCCAAAAACGCATTATCATAAATTTAATTAATGGTGTTTGCGGCACGATTCTTCTAGGCAACCCTAGTGTAATCTATTCTACTATCATGTATCATTCTTAAAAAAAAGTTTCTTTAAAAAACAGACACCTGCAGATTTAAGCAATGGGATCTTATATGACCATAACCATTACGTTTATTATATTCGCGGTCAGACAATATACCATTACGTATTGGGTGACAGCGTTGGGTTTCGTGATCCAACACGTAATATAACAAGTGTGCAAAAATTAATACATAATATAAAATGTTGCTGAAATCTGAGTAAATTACTGTGTATGCATCAGAGGACTTCCCAAGCGTGTTATTGATCACAGTAATTTTTTTAAAACATGAAGCTAATTAATAAAACAGGAAATAAATTAAATTTTTTTATTGATTTTTTAAATTTATATATTAAACTTTAAATTTAAAGTCCTGATATAAGAAAATTGATTTGACCTGTTAATTCAATGAGACAATCATTTGACCTTTGTCACTGTCTCGTTAATAAAAATATTATACATGAACACTATTGAGGCCGACACGGCACAGGGGCATAAGCGTGCGACTGTAAAAGCGACGTTTGTGGATTCGATTCCCTCTCGGGGGAATGAAATATTTAATATTTTCCTTTCCACACTGTAACGAGTCGAAACGCGGCTTTAAGCTTTTTGTTTTAAAATATTTTTTTTACTTTTAATTTAAAATTATTGTTTGTTGTTGTTAGATAGACTATTTTAAAAATTGGTATTAAAATCATCAGCCTGCTTTTGTCTACTACTGGGATGTAGGCCTCATTATACTCAAATAGGCTCTTAAAACTAACTACAATTTTAAAAGAAACAATTTTTTAGAGTTATTATTATTAATTTTAACATTTACATCAGCGCTCCAAGTAATAGCATTGTTATTCAGTTAATCTTATATGTATAACATTCAACTTTTTATGGGGAATTAACCAAATAAAGTAATAATATATAACTAGCCTTCTGTAAGTACCTATAATATTCAAAAGATTGTCCCCTAACATCTAATCACTGAAGAGTTGGGTCATCATCATCAGATGATACGTACAAGAAGTTAATATCTCATTATTATAAGAAATTATATAAAACACAATACAGATACCTATAAAATTCGAGTTTCCCTCAATTTCTATGGAATATGAATCCTTTCTGAAACAAGAAGTTAGTTAAAAAATATTTATAAATATGACTATTAAATTCAAAAGGGACCTTAATTAAAAACATAAATGTTTATAGTAAAATTTATTTTAAAAAATTAACAGTGGTGGGTCATTTTATATTTACAATATCTATATAAATGTCATACACAGTATACAAAACTGTCATATAACGAAGACATACATAATGTATTATTTATTAAATTAATGTCCATTTCTTAACTTATTAATACTGGCATGTTTAAAGTAAAATTAAAGACTTAATACTAACAAAAAATAACAACAACACAATTGATAAATAATTAAAATACAAAGTAGTTATGACTTTAGTCATAATCAGTAAAGAAAAGATTAATCCCATATAAAATCTAATTGTGATATTTTCAATGTATCCTCATTTATAGACAAAAATATGTTTTTCTGTAACTCAGTCTCAGTCAGTAATGGTACATCTTTGAATCCATAAGCTCCCAACATTGTTACCAAATTTATTACACCTTGGCTATTTTTCATAAACTTCATGTGAAATTTGAAATTAGAATCTGTAATCACAATACAATATACAATTAATATATGTAACGATTAAATTTATAACAAATTTTAGGATATTTATTTATAATAACTAATAAGTAATCAATATTGTTTCAAATTCAAAAACCAAAGCAGTGTCACACTGTATCCCGCACACAGCAGAGCAGGCAGAGGGAACCTAGTGTTAAGACACTCCGTTCCCCACTTCATTAATGTTGTTGATATCTAAGTAATAATTGGACAAAAAATTATTTCACTTTTATGTATATTTATATATATTTTACTTTTAACGTGTCTTAAATATTTGCTTTTGGAACCCAAAAATTTAAATTAAAAACTTGGCACGCTATGGAGAGAGCTATGCTTAGGAAGGATCGAGTCTGAAATAGGATAATCTGTCAGACAACCAAAGTTATTAGGCAGTGCACTGGTTACATTTGTCAGTTTGTTGACCAGTGGGGTAAAAGCATTCTGGAATGGAAACCAAACCTTGGCAAGCCCTCCATTGCTAAGTGGTGTAACAACATAGGCAAAGTGGCTGGTAACAGTTGGATGCTAAGAGCCAAAGATCAACCTCAGTGGTGCACTAATAGGGGTTTATGCCCAGCAATGGATGAGAACATGATGATAATAATGAAAACGAATTACAAAAATATTCGTACTTACCAACACTAAGGCTTGAGAGTTCTTCCTGTTGTTCTACTTTCAGTGAGCCATTTTCATCCCTCTCAAATAAGATTTCATTACCAACATAATCAAAAGTTATATAATAAAGTGGTGTTTTTACTGAATTAACTGCTCCGCTCATGAGACCTATTCGTAAACTGAAAATAATACAAACTTTAATATAAAAATATTATTGATATTATTTCAATTAATTAAATTAGTCCAATGCTTATAATGTAAGTCTATATAAATTTATTTATATTTACTCTCAACCACAACTAATATTAAATACATTGGCATTATATATTCTACATAAAGTATTGGTAAACAAAATAAATCAAATGCATACCTTTTCCTATTTTGAGCCAATTTTCCGTTTATAACAATTGTACCATCTACATAAATAAGATCCCTGGGTAATTGAAATATTATTTCGTTATGTTCTGGCCCCCCTTTCTGGGAATAGTCGTTTGCAGTTACAATCATCTCGTTGTCCAAGCGCTCCCTATGCAATGAAAGTTATTTCATTGAAGATTCATATATATACTACACACGTTGCTTACACATCGCTTATCGAATAAGTGGAGGATAAACATAAAATAATCGTCACTGCTTTGTATGGCATTATATACCTACATTGTTTTCTGACAATTGTGACAGTTTACCTAAAATTTTAATAGCTATATATTGTTTGATATAATCATTTTATGAGCATTTGTAGATAAATCTAAATATTTACAAAATTACATTAGTATTTGCTTTGGCACCAAAATCTGAAGCCTGCTACTAGGTTTGACAATAGATTTTTTCATTTTTGACATTGACGTTTACTTATCACGATATCTTCTACTTTCTATTATGAAATTTAATTATTTGAATTATTAAATTTTATTATTATCATTTATGATAAATAAACAGTATATAATATGTGGAACATAAAATTATATTTCATATCCATTCTTCACGATCTACATTGATGTTGTATTAATTAAAACTTATGTAGTAAAAAAACTATTTGGAATTTAAAATTATCCTATTTAATTTGTATAACATAAAATACACACCCCGCTATACACTCCCAGCATGATTTGAGCATTTTATTCGATTAAATTATTGATTTAGACTGATTACACGCGTCCGTTTCCGCAGATTTTTCTTATAAACTACCATCTATCAATAAAGACTTCAGATGGAATGTTGTATAGAAGGAGATGACGTAATACCGAAAACAAACACGTTCACTGAATACGTATACCGTTGGAAAGATCGGAGACACTATACAAACCTTTAAGATTATAATATACAATCGCGCCGGTGACTCTAGCGCAGTTACACCTCACAGTTAGTAAGACGTCAGTACGCTTGTACAACTAATATTTCTAAACTTAAATACTCGTAAACTCTCACGTTTATATAGGTTTTTCAATATAAACTATGTTCAACAAAGTATTTTATAGCAATTCCAAATATTATTATAAATGATATTTTGCTAGCAATACCTCTTACGATATGTAAACGTAAATGTTGTTGGAAAATGATATTTCTAATAATATTTTGCAACAAATTAATTATTTTGTAATATTCGTGATATAGTAAAATATATTTAAAGTTATGAGTTTACATATATCACTTCAAGTTATGATTGATATCAAGTCCTACAGGATTTTATCGCTTGATTCATCATTTGACTTTGTTATTAATAACATTAATATATAAAACCTGAAATATTTCTAATTATGACTGTGCTGGGTTGTTCGAGTATCGAAAAGTACGTGACTTTATTGTAAATGTTAAAAAAGTGAATCACTTTAGGCTTTACCTAGTTTACGCATTCCGGGTGCTGGTTATTTTACTTTTTTTTGCTTGCTTTATTAAACAGCATCGTCGAAAAAGTAGTTTTAATCGAAAATCCAAAACAAAAGTTAGGGTTATTATTTTTTTTGTTAAATTGAGTTTTTTTGTGTTAAGTTACCTACTCGACTTATAAAAAAAAAATTTTTAGTTTGTAGTAATATTTTCGCATGCAATTCTTTTAATGTCATAATTTTATAAAAAATAAAACAAATACTAAATGTTAAGGAACTTTGCCAAAATACAACAGTGTAAACTGCATTTAAATCGGTTAAGCCGTTTCTGAGATTAGCGTGAGCATACATACGCACAGACATACAGGCAAACCGACAAAATAATTTTTAAAAAGCATTATTTTGAATTCTATTACATTATTTACTGTCCAGAATAATAGATTTTCTCATATAACTTCCATGTACAGACAACAATGATTATTATAAATGTATAGATGTATTTATTCAGTGCAAAAATTGTTGAGATCCAAGTTAATATATTGAGGAATATATTAATATTTTGGTTTTCCTTCATCCTTATTAAATTCCTTACATTACATTGTTTTTATGTTTTTTCTTAATGCTTTATGTACCTACATGAAGTTTATTTAGTCACCAGCCACTCGCTGTAGCTGCTCGAATTCACGTAATGTTTAAAATGAAAATATTTATTGACCCTCTTTAAACTTTAAATTGCATCAACTGTCAATTTTGCCCTCCTGTTATACCTAAATATTTTTAATTATTATATTTAACAAACATTGTTTGTATGGTGTCAAATAGTAAATATATGGTCATGCCACTTACATTTTTTCATTCACATTTTGTACCAAAGCCTTCATTTCACTTTCCATAAAAAAATAACATAACACTGCACAATATAAAGAAATGTCCATTTTCTCTCCTTGTCTCTTTTAACGTCTAATGGAGTTTATAAATTTGATTATTACAGTTATGTTTAATTTACTTTAATATATTTTATTAATTTAATGAATCACTTCGTCCCATGGCACGTTCTTTTCGATAAACATTGTCTTTTGCACAGCAAGAGTTTCGTTCAGTGATTTAAAAAAATATTAATTATTAATTAGTATATGGTTGCCTAATGTTAGTAATTATTACTTTAATCGATGTCTAAGAAATTAGTAAATAATAATAATATAATGATCATTGCCTTCAACTTATGTTAGTAAATAGTAGAACTTGCATGGATAACGTACTATTCAATAATAAAAGTGATTAATATCAATTAAATAGTGGTAGAAATACAAGAAAATTAAACTACTGTTTATTTTAAACTTAACTTTAATACTTGAGAATTTTGAGTAAGAATAAACAACAGGTAGACAAAGACATGAATATCCTTTTTTTTAGTATTACACTATACATAGTGTTAAGACACTCCAATTTTTCGCCGAATTCTGGAGGCTCACACTTTTTGCCACTGCGCAACGTCTGGCCTCTTGAATATTAAATATTAAAATTTTAAACAATACCAATATTTGTACAGGCGAATCAAATGTTTATACTCTGGGTACCATTGGATCTCATAGAGTTGTAACCACCAAACTTCCATCAGTGGGGAGGACTCGGGAAGCCATGACAGCTGCTGGTAACACTACTACGCGACTTTTGGGCATTTTTCAAAAGGTAAATAATTAAATATGTATGTATTTTTATAGTAATTTTCCTAAATTTTATTCTGTGCATAATACCTAATTAATATCTAATTATTTGTATTCATATACATTTGGTAAATTACGTAATTTTATATTGACAACATTCATTTTCTATTGTAAACTCGTAAAAAGTAATACGAGTATTGATTTTATAATGACTTAGCCAATTCGTCTAAATTTATGTTTAGAGTACAACCATACATCCTTGGCCGTCTGTTCTTAATTTGTATCGATACATGAAGTGCCCGCAGGCATGCTTCCAGTTCCAATTTATCGATTCGAATAGTTGAGCAGAGCGTAATAGTCCAGAAATAGCGAGAGTCCAAATGTATGTGCTTACATATTATCGAAAAAATATTATTATATTAGTGTAGATTGAAAAGCTACAGATTGAACGTTTTTTGTAGTAAATAATTTTGTAGTAAGTAATATCTCTCCGTTCGTTGTGAATCGGTTAAAATATTTAAAGCAATTGTCAAATGCATCTAGATTATAAATATGAATACTGTATTTACTCGGGAAAATATAATATGCAAGACTGCAGACCATCAAGGCTATAGAGGGACAGGATGGTGGTGGATTCGATCCTCAATCGAAACAATTAGCTATTGTCATTTCCTCGCTTTGGTAACACGAAGCGCGGCGTTGAGTTACTTGACTATCTATTGTCTCTGTTTACCCTACGGGGTATAACGTGAAACTAAAAAACAAAATCACCATATAACACCATAATATGTTTAATTTTGTAGGTAGATTACGTATTTCTAGTGGGCGTGGGAGGAGGGGTTCCACATTATACTGATTACTCAAAGCACGTGAGACTTGGCGACGTCGTTGTCTCTACTCCCGCTTCAGACCTTAAAGATAAGTAAGTAGTTCAAAAAGTTACCTTTAGTACAACATCCTTTGAAATATGTAAATGGAATCTTAAAATAGTTTATTTATAAATTATTAAAATTACAATTTCATTTAAATTAATTGTTTATATAATTATATCTAACTTAATTGATGCGTTGGTAATCCCGTATCCGTATGGTTTTCTTGAAGTTTATTTATATTACATAAATATATTATTTATACCTTATCAACTTCCAGTAAATTATGTTGTGCATTTGTTTTAAGAACATTTTTATCTCAAAGCTAGAGATAATTGGCTGGACGGAAAAAAATACATTACCACGATGACGTGAGCTCGACCTTGGCTCAAATTTATAGAATTATCACGGTTAAAGACAAGTTTTTGTCAACACCTTGGACTATTACACTTTAGTACTAATAGAAATACCATAAATGTTATGAAATACTTATACAACTAAACATAGTGAAGTTATTGTTCATTGTTATAATGCCAGTAAGCCAGATGTTTTTTTTTATTTACACAAAAAAAAACAAATAAATGATTGGCAATGGTAGTTTTATGTCTTTTAAAGGGAAATTTATCGTAAGAATAGATACATCGTTTTTATATTTCTTGCTGTTTTTATTTCCGGACAGAGCTTTTGTGGTATTTTCATTGGTTTCTTATCAGCGGGACGGTTTTGAGTGTGAATGCGGTGGTTGTGTAATCGACCCCCACTGCAGAAGAAGAATTTTATATTTCATTTCCTCGCAATTTTAAAGTACAGAACGGTGGCCTTTGAAGAAGACCAGAACGAAGAAATGAAAATAGATTCTAAATTAATATTTCAGTTCCTCGACTGGGAATAGAACCAAAACCAGTCGGTTTACAGTGACACTATACCCCTGCGCCACGACTGGCCTCATAGTCATAGTTGAGACCACAATTAATAAGCCAATACAATAGAATATTAATTAAAATGTTGTCTATCGTCACTTATTCGTTCATAGTTTCGTCACTAATTAAGCTGCTTTATTAATTGTGGGAAACTATTTCCTTTTAAGGTGAATTAGCAGTTATAACGTAAATAATAATAGCAAAATAGTGTACGTCAGTACCAACATTTATTAGTAAATATATTATTATATTAAGTATAAGTTTCTTTTGTGGAGCGAGATCTTTGGTAACTTGCCTTTTTATTTTTTTGCTCATTGTTGCCTTTGATTATATGTTTTTCGTCTCGTAAATATTAGGATTCCGTCGTTCAAAAGGTAAAAACGGTACCCTTATTGGATCACTTTGATGTCCGAACGTCCGTAAAGCTGAAATTTATATATTTTAGGTTATGGTCCCTTGGAAGATCAAATTTCTAAGACAACAAAATCAAAAGATACGAACATTTAGACAAAATCGATAACGTACTTCCTGTGGAACTACACTTATGAAATTTGGAACATATTGAAAACTTATAATACAAATAAAGGATAAAATCCGAAAAGTGAAGTTTTAGGTGTTTTATAGAGAAAAAAATATTACAAACTTTTTCTATAATTTGTACCTAGTTCATATCATATAAAATTCGTGCATATGCCCGCAAACTTAAGCTTATCAATCAATTTTTATAAGTTAAGTACTTTCCGTTGACCTATGATTCTGAAAACGTAAAGTACCTACGGAAGCCTCGGTGGGCAAGTCCAACTCGCGTTTGATGAGTTTTTTTTAGATAAAGACACTTCCCTGGTCTTTTTGAATGATGTATTGCTTTGAATTTAGTTAGGAATACCTTTACATGCAAAGCAGAATAATTATCAGTTATTATCCGCTTTTTTTATAAAAAAAATACGCGCGGCGTTGAGTGCCGCTACTGAAGACGTAATGCTTCTAGAATTCAGCAAAAATAGGGAACGGAGTGTCTTAACACAACATTACAACATTTCTTTTCTATTAATTACAACATTTCCTCTGCCTACCCTGCCGTGAGCGAGATACAGAGTGAAATTTAAATATACTATATTTGTGTTTATACTTTTTTATTTCTACTTGAAAATTAATATAGTACATTAAAAAACCAATTAAATATTAAAATTTTACAGATACGTATACATATTCTGCGAAAAAGCAGAACGCAATAGCAAAGGTGGGTGGGACTACGAGGTCAAGCCATACAAGCCGGCTGATTATCTACTACAAGATATCGCTTGTCGTGTTGCCAGCTCATCTACGACATGGATGACTTATGTTAATGAAGGTAATTACTTACATAGATTTGTAGGTATATGCTATTTGTTAGTTAAGGTTACATTTATAAAACTCAACAAGTCTTCTTGTTAATCGATCGATCTTTAAATAATTAAAGGTTCCCAAGGAACCCTATACAGTTTAAAAGGGTCCTGGCTGTTATCCCTTTTATTTACAAACAATATATTATTTGTTTATGTGATTGGTTGATTATATAATTATTATAATGCTGACGTTGTCTGAATTACTTTTGACACAATTATAAAGTATTGTAGGTACTTGGCATTTATCTTTTGTATTTTTATACAGTTAGGTCTTTTTGTTTTGTTTTTTTACAATAATTTATTATCTTTATATTTCTTACTTATTGCGGGAAAGATATAGAGCATCTCAATGTGTCATTCCACTCTGTACTTATCTTAATTGTGTACAATGTCGCGATTTATTGAACGAAATCTGGGAAAAGATAGCATTTCATAGTAATATTTAATTTAAATAATTATCATACCAAAAAAAGTGGTGAATGTCCAATGAGATATTTGAATCTTTTTTTTTTCAATTATAGATATAATCAGTAATTATATCTATAATTTGAATAAAATCACCATGTACTAAGTTTCGTACGTGGTTCATTCTTTATATAATTTCTAATTGTAAATGTTTCTTTACATAATATGAGTCAGCGTTCCTAGCACAAAGCTATGTGCAAATAAAGCAGTTCCGTTCATGATTTGCAAAGGTTTAAAAAATAATAATTTAAAAAAAAGCTATAATGGCACCTATGATTTATTTCTTTATTTAGTCTTTCAACTACGTTACATTCGTAACCTGTAAAACAGTATTCATACACTTTTCTATTTCTTTTTCCTCATGCAAGAAAAACAAAAGAATTTAATAAATTAAGGATAATTATATGTAATAACAAGTTATACATAATTATGTCGTTATATTAAGAGACGCAAACAATAAATAATTTCAGGAATTCCATTCTTAGATTGCTTTTCTATTTGAAAACTTCTGTATTTATAAATTTAAACAAAACAGTTCTCATAATGATGTAAGAGATATGAATGAATCAGAAATACTTTCAAAGTACTTCTGTTTCATTAAGTGTACCAACTACTCCTAGTCTCCTTACTCACTCTTTAAGTGTACTGGGAACTCTACTTGTTTAGTTTTTTCTTGTTCAGCTTTTAACAAACGTAGTATTTAGGTATTATGTAGGAACAAAATCAAATTCTTTGAATTTTTTTAGTGTAGAGTTAAGACACCCCGTTCCCCACTTTCCGCCAAATTTTTCGAGACATTGCGTGGTGAGTTCCGCCAGAGCGAAGAAATGAAAATCTTGATAAACAATTATTCATAATATCCTCGAGTGGGAATCGAACCCACAACCGTCGCGTTACAGTCACATCTTGTGCCCCTGCCACTGCTTGCGCCACGACGACCTATAATGAATTATACTTTCCTTCTTATTTAAAAATATGATTACTAGCTAACACGACCCACATTTCTGCCAAGATTCCTTTTCGTTACATAATTTCTACGAACGTTATCGCGTAACGCAATAAAATATGTATATTTGTTTTGTTATTATTATTTTAGTACTTTTTCCTGGAGCTACGTAAAAGTAATATTTTATATAATTATTGAAACTACTGAGAAATTGGTTTTGATACTTATATATGTATATAATAAATAATTAATTTCCTTAACTAAGATTAGAATTTTATACCATTAGAAAATATATTGAGGCCAATCGTGGCGCAAGGGGAACAAATGTGTGACTGTATACACGACTGGTTGAGGGTTTAATCCCAACTCGAGGAAATGAAATATTTAATATTTTCATTTCTTACTTGCCTCGTTACCAGAGAAAAAAACTCCCCAAGTGACAATGGAACCCGTAACAGTTTCGTTTACAGTCGCACGCCTATACCCCTCCGCGACGGCCTCATATACAATAAATTTTAAAATGTAATATTTAACGCAATTTCCCCAGGTCTAGAACGCCTGCGGGGCGTTCCCGGCAGATGGGAAATACCGGAAGAGGCGACGGACCGACTGTGCGTTGACGTCGGCGGCGGCGCCTTTATCGAGGTGTCTCACCCGACGCCGCAGGGCGACCAAACGTAAGTGTTCATCATTATATTCCTTACTGAATTTCCTTAAAAATATCGTTTTATTGACTTTTTACACTACTCTTATTATATTTTTTAAATTATGTCATCATTTATTCTGTTTTTCAACTTTTGACCTATTTTTTCTTATTTGACTAGACAATTAACTTTGAAACTAGATAAAAAAATTATAAGTGTCAAAAAAATTAATTTGTCAGGCGCAGTCCGCGCGTGCACTGCGCGCCTGTAGCGGGCGGGCGCGCGCTGGCGGTCGCGGGCGAGGTGCGAGCAGCGTTCGCGGCGCACAGCCGCGCGCGCGCCTACGACTGCGAGCTCGACGCCGTGCTCGACAGTGTCGTCGGCAACTGTAAGGACTGCTTTGTGTCTATACGAGGTTTGTCACATTTATATCTAATAATGTTACCATGTTATATTTTGATAAACGTGTAAATGCTACTGTTGTGGGTTCTACTGGAGGAAAGATTTTTTTTTTTTTTATATTCTCGCTCTGATAACGGCGTTGATTTTCGCTACTGAACCTCGGGAATTCGTCTGTGGGAACAGAACATCTTAATGCTAGTTCACTCTGCCTACCCTTCTATAAGCGGAACACAGCGTGAAGCTAAAAATGTGAATACGTGTATTGAGGTTTATTTTTTTACTTTGGCGTTAATTATCTATAGCTTGTCCGCAACCGCTTAGGTGAACCATCGCAGCGTATGAACGGTGAACCATCGCGCTTATAGTTAGATGCTGTCCATAATTATATCTAGGTATTAAATTATTAAGAGAAGATTGTATTTTTCTACATATTTAACTTAATATATATTAACTAAGTACTTATAACATTGATACTCCTAGGTATATCGGACTACCGCGACGGCACCCGCGGCAAGGAGTGGCAGCCGCACGCCGCGCTCGCGGCCGCCGCCGTCATGAAGGCCATCATAGCCGCTCTACAACCACCAACCGATTAAAGTGATATCCAGAATTTAATACATTATTTATATTTCATTAATTTTACGTTATATCTGGAATATAGTTAAAAATACTTATTTGTCTAATTGCCAAAAAAAAATTTTTATTATTTATTGACTAATTATTTATTATTCAAGAAAAAAATGACTTTATATTGTGTTTCACTTTTTAATTGTATTTACAAATGTTTTACATTTTATTTCTACATCATCGCATATGAATCAAAGTCTGAATAAGAAGATTAAACAATAACTTAAGGCCTTATATTTGTAATATATCATCCACTAAACTATATGGAGCAAACTGAATAGTGGGAACTGAGATTACATCGTAAATTAATTTTATAAAGTCAATCTTATTTGAAAAAAAGTATTTCATTAATGCTAACATAACAACATCGTTGCTAAATAATTAATGATACATCGAGTTGTTTTCTATAAAATAATCGAAATTACAACCCTACATAATATGTATGAAACAATCATTAAAATTTAAAATTGTGGCTCGAAATATCATTTAAATGTAATTATATAATATATCATCAATATTATTCAATTCCGTAGTGTCACTAGTTTCTGAAAATTCCTAATTCGAAGATATGTAACCGTAGAATTTAGCTAGAAGTCGTCCAAAAATTACGTCATACTTCAAGGGAGGCATTTTTAACGCCGTCTTGGTGCAGTGGCTTAGTGTTACTGCAAACGCGTTGAGATGTTGAGTTCAACCACTCAACACGCAATGTCTCGAAAATTAACATTTAAAGTGAAGCTGAACAAAAACTTTGCGAGATTTAAAGTGTATGAAAAGGGGAGGGAGGGGGGAGGAAACCTAAATTTCATGACATCTCATTTTAAAATAGAATATTTAAGAATTAATACACGAAACTTGTGTTGTGTAAATCCTGTAAGTTCGTGTGACATAATTTATGGATGGCCTCATATTAGATACATTTAGATGTCGTTACAGGTCCACTTGCCTTACTTTTCTCTTAGTATTTCATTATAAGTACATATTATTTACATACTATTTAAACTTAGATAGTAGTTATACATATATACACCGGTTTTATAAATGTTACAACTTTATTGACGTTATGATAAATGGTTGATGAGTATTTTGTATTCCTTTGAATGTCTTCTCGTGTTGTTTGTTCTTGTTTTAGTGGACTTTTTCTATTTGACAGAGATCTGGATTTAAGGCTCAAATTGTCCTTCCAATTATTTCATTAGTTAGTGTACTGTTTTTTGTATGTGTTTTATAGTAGATAGTGTTTATCAATGTTTACGTCTCAAATGAAATACTAAACTCTGTTTTGCCACTACAGTTATGTGTAGAAGGAAATAATATCATCTATTTTATTTAACTAGAAAATTAACATAGCCTGTAGCGAATAAAAAGCACAAGCATTTCAAAATGTTTTTACAAAATGTCGTTTTTGTGAAATGTGTTTAAAATCATCAAAAATATTAACTTCTTCGGATTTTTAAGTTAGTGCCAATTAAACGGCCTAATATTATTTATTATGTTGGTATGCATATTTTTATGTATATTTATGTAAAAACAATTAAAGATGTGTTCGGTTTTTTGACGTACACTGGCGGGACCAATTGCCGATATTTAATAATAATTACTTACCAAAGTATCTGGATGTCTAATACCCTTGTTTGAATAAACCGAACTAGTCTTAATTATTATATTAGAGTAGACATTTAATTATATCTATAATTATTACGTGCCTTTACGTTGTCTGTGGTAAATAATTTATTATATATTTATATCTCTCGTCTCTCTTCATCGTCGGCTCTCTTCTCGCTTCCTCTGCTTATCAGCGCCAATAAGTGTAATATTTTAACCAAGTTGTTTTTTTTTTGCAAACATGTAAAATTATTATGTATATATATGTTATTATTTTATGCGTGCTGCTTATTGCGAGTTACCAAATTTTTTTAACTTGTTTTTTTTTCTTTAATCTAATGTGTGGTTTTCATGCTTTTATTGCCTAAACTTAGAATTTATGTGTAACTAACGTATTCACTGCCACAAATGGCCTATTTATGACGTAAGTAAATTGTTTTATATTTATACAACCCGCAGTAGGTATGTTTAACAGTTAGTTGTGTGAACCAAAGGTTAAAGTTTCGGCTGTTTTGACAGGTCTAGTCGCCTGAAATGTTACATTATTTTTACCTATTAGAACTTTTACACGTTTATAATAAATATTTAATATATACATATTGTTAACGTTATAATAGAAAATAGAAATTATCTGCCCGTAAGGGCCTAGTGGCCGCTTGAGTGTAAACGCGTGGGCTGTGGGTTCGATTCACACTCTGGGAGACTAACAATTCCATTCGCTGATGACAAGACAAAATGCAGCGTTTAGTTTCGCCACGCATCACGCTATGTCTTGTGATTTGAACGGTGTGTGTGGAACAGTGTCTTAACATTAGGTTCCCTTTGCAACATATACGCGGGATACAGTGTGACAATGAAGAAAAAAAATTCTACCCCTTATGTAATAATGTTGTGATTCTAGATGTAGTTTAGAGTGTGTCATACTTACAGTCACTTTTTATTCCCGCCTTTTATGCCATTGCTTTGCATTGTCTAACAAATGAATGTTTTTATTTATATAGTTTTTTAAAATATATAGATAATTAACTTTTAAGTTACTAAGAATTTTATATTTCGAATTAATAATGCTCTGTTGTATTATCTGTATATTGGAATGTGTCTCTAATATTCTTTTTTTAAATTCTGTAATCGCACAAGTAAATTATTAGAAAAAAATATCGATTTTTATTTCAAATTCTTTAGTTGATATAAAATACACTTTACGATACACTTCATCATTTTCTACCACAAACGAAAATTCATGTTATACATTTTTTTGATAATCTAAGTATTGTCTAAAATTTATCTATAAATATATAAAATCAGTACAATAACAAAACCAGTAACCTAGTACATTCTAGTGCAATTTTGTTTTTATTAATAAAATTATTGCATGCCATTTATTATTTTTTGTTTTTGACAAGACTAAAACTAGCAAGTAGCATCACTAAATAACGAGACATATTAATCGGAAGAGTTTGTTTGTTTAATCGCTAAGATCTCTCGATCTACTGGTAAGATTTACTTTCTTTTTGTCATGTATGAAAGATGCATTCTTCAGAAGTGTTATAGGCTATATAATATTACGGTGTAGTCAGCCTTAAATAACGAAATAACGACACATATACATACTTAACAAGGAACGCCATCGAATTGCTTAAAGCGCGTGTGCTGCAAAAATAGTTACTTAATTATATTTCAGTACTTTGTATGACAAAAATATTCAATTTTATTAGTTCTAAACAAAAGTCCGTGACACCATATATCTATCTCTTATAAATAAGTTACAATAAGGCATTTAGTGACAAAACAAAACAGCCACGTATTGTTTATGATTGAATGTATCAATCTGTTAGCAAATGCAACATAATAAAAGTATTATAGGTGATATGCAGGCGAAGGCGCCGGACCGCTAGAAAGTAATAAAAGGATTCGTATAATAAAACAAACATAGAAAAAACATATTTATAATTTCTTAAATAATTAGGAATGTTTTCTACAGCAACTGATGTATTTAAATTTGATGTATACAATCCAAGTCCTATAAATTATCTGAAACAAGTACATAATTAAATGGTTAAATTAAGTATAAAATATGTTATCTTTTTTGTTATAAGTTTCTATAAATGTAAATATAAAAAAAAATAACAATGTCAAAAAGTGTTGTTAAGTAGAGCACTCAACTATGTATGAGAGAAGCAGTATTATCAAAGTCCGAATAACACACTAGAGTCAGAAAAACCCAGATAAATAATTTTACTTAAAATGTGTTAAAAACAGTAAAAATCACAGATCTTAATATAAATATAACTCTAGTTTAATATACAGTGTTTTTCTCATCACGACTAAATGAAAACACAGTTTTGATATAAAACCTTAATAAAATTAAAACAAAAGAGATTTTGCCAAAATGAAAAACTGATCTTTTTCAAACAAAATAAAAAATAAAATTATAGTTGTAAAATAAAATGCCATTCGATGGGGGTGAAGCTGAACTGAACGTTATTTAGGTTTATTGTAGAAAATAGAACGAAAAGTGGCAGTTCAGCACTATTTTATTATTTTTATAATATATTTTTTTTAAATTTTTAGTAGATGTTTACGTTCTTAGCCACGTCACACGTTATATAGTATGGATAATAATCATTACAAGAAAATATTAATCATATTATGTCTAAACTATTGATGAATCTTCATTATTTTTTTAAGTATGGGTTTGAAATATTTTATCCTATGTACTGCGCCTGTAAAAGGAGCGCAGACGCTTTCAATCTGTATAATAAAATATATACTTACTTTGCAAGCCTCTGTCTGCATTATTATTCTCTCATTCTGAAAAAAATTATGTTTTTTTATATTCAGTGCAAAATAATTGCTTTTAATAGACAAAAACTCTAGACAACATACAAGCAAGTATACCCAAAAAAATGCATTTTTAGGTTGTCATTGTCATCCAACAGTTCAAGTATCTTTATCCCATATATGAAATGAAGTAGAAATATTCATTTTTTATATAACATTCTATAAAATAAACTTCAGTCATATATTTAACAGTTTACTATCATTTCTTTTTGTTATGGCTAGTAAATGTGCCAGTTAGAATGATGTTATTTCATTAGAAAATGTATTGCAATGTATTTGTATTTCTGTACAATGTATTTTTTCAATAAATACAGATAGAAAAAAAAAAATTTATTCAAGTGTATTTTATGTATTAATAATATAGTTTTAAATAAATATACACTCTTCTTTGTGCGCAAACTATAAATTAAACTAAATTGTGTTTTTATTAAATTTAAAGATTATGAAATTGCATTCCTACTCAAGACTCCTATTTAATGTGATCTTTGAACTATCGAAAAATGCTTCTATATAGTAATATTTATTTACACAAATTTACTATAATACAATGGTGATTTATGTTTTAGCACACAAGGTTAGTATATGGCATTATAGTAAATTATAATTGATACAAAGCATACAAAATATTAATGACTTTTACATGTATATGGTGCAAACACAAAAGCAATGTGTTAATATGTAATTTGTTTACTTGCATCAGTCTCAGAGCATGGTGTTGTTTGACCACCAACACTTATTGTTGGTCTTCTATAAGTTAAAAAAGTATATCAAGACACATTTTCACACTTTATTATTCATAAAAATTGTCAATCAAAATTATATGTAACTTGAATAGTTTATTAGTAATTTATGCATTTTTTTAAAATAAGTAATTGATATTATGAGTTTTAAAAAATATTCAATAAGTTAAAAAATAGCAAATCTGAAATATTAAAAATATATAATATGAATGAAAGTTGTACATACATATTTTATTATAATATATGTTTTATAAAAGTTACACTTACCAACATATTTAACCTCATCAAAAGCTTTTCTAGCCTTTTTAAGCTCTTCATTCATTGTCAAAAGATCTTTAACTCTAGCATACTTTCTGGCATCCTTACGTACTAAGAAAATAATATCCTCTACTTGTACTCTGCCTGGTCTGCCTACTTCCATAGCTCTGGTAATTTAATGAAATAATTATAAAAAAAATCAATATCAAAAGTTGGTCATTATCAATTAGCAACCTCAAACCTACTTATGTGTAGTCTCTGTAATAAATTCTATAACAAGGTCTTCTAAAAAATCAACACTTTCAGTGTATGGATTTTGGTCATCACCAAATCCATACATCATACAACGTAGTTCTTTGCTAAACAATCTTTTCCTTCCAGATGCTGTAGCACCTAATTGTTGATCACCATCTTCATCGTCAAACTGCAATATAAAATATGTAATATTTTATATATAAGAATTTATATTCTATTAAAAAAATATTATCGACATACTTGATCAAATTGGTCAGCAATTTCTGGGGTTGGAGTAGACATAACTAAACATCTATTATGCAACCGATACTATAATTGTCAATTTAAAAGTTATTGTCGTATATTTTAAAGTATTTTTATGATGACATTAAATGTATTATGTTGTTTTGTAAATATAAAAGTTCACTTCACTAAAGATTGAGAGACTGAGAGTTGTCAACTTGTGACAGATTACACATATGATTTATCTAATTCTGTTTTTTTTTATTTTATGGCTTTTAGGCGTGACAAGCAAGAAAAACGCAATTAAATTATATTCTTGAAAGTTTAAATAATATAATGATATATAAATATTGATGTTTTTTAATCGTTACGAACTTTTTGAAATATCAAAATGATTATGCTCAGGTTATAACTGTAACGTGATTTGCTACCTAAGATTTGTTGATATTTAAGACTTCCATAAAGATATTTTCCAAAGTAATATAAATCTATTAATCCAACAATGTGCTAGAAATATATTGAGAATAAGCAAGGGACAGTAAGTAAAAATAATTAAAATGTGTGTTAATTATTGAAAGTTTGAAACTCTATTAGTTTGAATTGAGGCTATTGTGGCACAGGGACACAATGCGACTGTAAATGCGACAGGCTCGACTCCCACACGCGGAAATGAAATATTTAATATTCCATTTTATTGCTCTGGTATCGAAGCAATGCACGGTATTGAGTTCCGCCATTCAACATGTAAATTGCAATGTCTTCAGAATTCAGCGGAAAATGGTGATTGGAGTGACTAAATTAACGTTAAAAATTTATGAAATTGAAAATTTATAATTATTCGATATGTAAAGGATAAAATATCGAATGAATTTCATTGATCGTTACATCGACATAAATATCGATATTACATAATAAGAAGTAAGAATCAAGCGGAAGCGATTTGTGTTGTTGTTTATAAAATTATAACCTAAATATATTTCACTGGCAGTAGAGTAGTATTCTTATATTAGAAATATATCTAAAAACAAAAATTGAATTTGAAATATCATGATAAACTACTACAAAAACTCAATCAATAAAAATTTATACGCAATATCCTATATTAACGTAATTGGGAATACAGCAGATTAAAAACATATTTTAATTTAAACCTAATTTCAAAATGAATCCTATGACGTAAGTGTAATTATTATTTATTAAGTGGCCAAATTTTATTTTTATGTTTTACATTTGAACGATTTATAAAACCATTATTCTTTTTATAGAAACGTGAAAAATGTATTGAAGTTAAGTGAAAGAGAACTTGCCGGCAATTCTAAAAGCTCATGGCATGATCAGTATAAAGATAGTGCATGGATATTCGTCGGAGGCCTGCCATATGATTTAACTGAAGGTGATGTCATATGTGTTTTCTCACAATATGGTGAAATAGTTAATATAAATTTAGTAAGGGATAAAGCAACAGGAAAATCAAAAGGTTTCGCATTTATTTGTTATGAAGATCAAAGATCTACTATACTCTCAGTGGATAATCTCAATGGAATAAAGGTAAAGTTCAGCTTAATTATTTCAACTATTGATTAGAAGTTGTGGCAAAGTGTCTGTCTGTGCAATGATTCTGATCTGAATATTTTTTTTCTTTTTATTTTGGTAGACAAAGCACAACATTAAGTTCTGGCTTAACAAGCAATGAGTATATAAAAATTAAATGGAAGTAGAATGTTTTAATAGCTTTCCAATTTCCCTACAAAAATACATATTAATTAACGAAAGAGTTGTTTCTAACATTAAAAAAAATTGCAGATTTTAGGAAGAACAATTCGTGTAGATCATTGTGAACAATATAGGGCACCAAATGCTGATATGAGTAAAATAGATGAAGTAACAGCCTCTATAAGAACACAGGGTTGTGCACCGTCCATATCAGTAGGCCAAGTGCCTGTAAAAAATGTAAGTGTCCATACATATTAGATATAAGGAATATAGCTGACACTAATGCATATTGCAATTCTTTAGATAATTTGAGTTCATGGTTTTTTAAAGTTCAACTTTTTTTACATATTCTTCAGTGTTAACACACTCTAAGTAGGACAAAAAGTTTTTATGCATTGCTAGACTAGTTTAGACTTGTTAATACAACAAACCGTCAAAATAGAGACAACACCTGGAAAAAAGTAACAAGATTCACATTTTTTTACATTGTCTCTGACTAAGTGAGCATGGGTTAACAGGAGGGTCACATGTTAAGACCATCCACCAATGATGTAAATCAATGTCACTCTTTGTCTTGTATCCAGAGCAAGGATTTAAAACTGATTCATTCCTATCTAACCCATGACTACTAATATGTCTCCATCATATCATAAGTTTATAGCCAGTCACTATACTATTTTGAACTATAATTGCTTTTATATTGTAAAAAGGATAGTTTCTGCACTGATTTATATACAGAATATGTATATATTTACATAAATTGAAAAATTTACTACTGTATTATATATATTTTTGTCATACAGGAAGAAGTAGAGAAAGAAAAAGAGCCAAGAGAGAAAAAAAAGAAGCACAAAGAAAAGAAGAGCAAAAAGAAAAAGAGAAGAAATAGGTCAAGTTCAAGTTCTACTGATTAAATAAAAAATAAGCACTATTACATTATAATTTCTTTATTTATAGTCTGACTAAAATATATATTAAATAAGACAATGAGATTCTTCTGTCGTATTAATTTAATAGAAATAAATGAGATCAGTAATATATTTTTTAAATATAAACTTTGTATGTAAATAGAATTGGTACTTTAAGAATTTTATTTCAACTTCCTAAAGGAATCTAAGCACTATTTTAACTTAAACTTATATAACAATTTAGCTTCATGAAAATAAGATTAGATGTAAATAAAATATATCTATTATAATCATATTGATGTTGATGACATAATTTTAGATGAGCTTTGGAATTGAGTACACATTTGACTAAAAAAATGTATATATCCATCTACTCCAAACAATATACCTTTGGGAGAGTAAATTCTAATTCTTTCTTTTAGTGGTCTACAAAACCAAGATCAATTAATATACAATATTATATAAGAATGTTTTAATTTTTAAAATATTTGATGATTAATAAATTGTCAAAAATACTTTTGCAATTATTACTATTAATTATAAAAAACCTAAACTTCTTTAGATTTGAAACCATTTTTTCTTTAATTACATTTAAACATTTAATAAACTTCACATAAATATTACTTTTACTATAATTAATTATTCTTATTAAGTATATTCTTTATTTCAATTAATATGTCTCCATTTAAATATGCTATAATTCCATTTTTATTGCAATATTCTTTACTATCTAAATCTTTTTCATCATTATAAGTAATTTCTTCAAAATTATTGTAGCTTATTACATTTCCACCTTTTGACAGCAGAATGGCGTGAGGAGCACAGGTATCCCACCTAAATGTAGTTCCTTGTGAAACTATGTAAGCTGAAGCCTCTCCTACAAATATTATAAAAAGAACTTTATTTAATTATAATCATAAATATGGTCACTTGAGGCCAATGTATTGCAATGTTATTGTGTCTGAATGTAAACGCAACAGTTGTGGATTCATTTCACTGAGAGTAGTGAATTGTTTTTATTACCTTGCTCTGGTACCAAGACAAAGCGCGGCATTGAGTTCGCCATTCAACTAATTTCTTAACGTATTATTTCAAATTCAAAATCTTAGAAGGCAACTCCACTGAGAAGAGCCAACAAGAATCTGAACAATGGCTCTTTTCAATATTGAATTAACAATTTTATTGTTTAATATTCAAATATTATATTCAACACAATAACTGTTCTAAAAAAAGTTGTTTACCTAGAGCCACTTTCATCAATTTGTGACCAGCCCCAGGTAAGTATTTTACAAGCCACCCAGAAGATGTGAATTTTTCTATTACTTCAGGCTTTTCTGACCCACTCATAAGGATTATTTTATCTTTCACTGACATTTGTACGTCAGAAAATACATGGACATTGTTATAACTAACACCCCAGATGATATGTCCCTTGTCACTGCAAATAATTGTTAATTATAAATGTTTATTTAAGCATTATTATTTTCACAGCTTTACACTGTATACTGCATAGTCACGTTTCTAGCTCTATAGGCTTTAAGAATATAGAAAAACATTAAGCTTTTAAGTCAACATAATCAAAGGATTTTGCTGCATTTTATATGAAATTTGTTAAGTACACAAAACCTATAGTGTGAATCTAGAATTATGAAATTTGACAAGAAGTAAGAACTTACAGTAATAAAGTGACCTTTAGTAGGTGAACCTTGCAATTTAACAGTCTTACCACTTAAACATTGAAATAAACAAATATAAAATCATTGTCACATTTACAAAGACAGATGATAGAAGATTAATGCTTTTGGCAATATTACTTTGTAACAATACTGTAACTTCCAGATTGGTAAAATGAAATAATTTATATCCCTGGGTAGGGATGGAATCTACAACTACAAACTTTCACATGTACAGTCAGACAATAATCTACTGCACTATGATGTTCTTATAGTGGCACTTTATCATATTCTTACACATAAAAATATACTTACTGTTGATTAAAAGCCTGATTAACAACTCCTACAACTGGCTTGCCAGAAGATCTTAGATAAGCTCCGATCAGTACAGTCACACAAGACAAGCCATGGCCTGGTTTAGCATCACCTTTCACACCAGATATAAATTCTGCTGTGCCATCTAAAGTAGTATAAATGTAATGTGATATAATTAACCAATATTATATTTAAAAATGATAAATGCTAAAAATATATTGCTCATTTTGTGCAACAATGACATCTTACTATAAAAAAAATACTATTTATAAACTTTCAGTATGTGCTCTGCAATATTTTGTTGTGTGAATAGATAATTCTTCCTGCCTAATATATTATTTATTGCAACAAATATATTATTTTCAATAATTTAATTTTATAAAACTTTTTATATCTGCAAATACAAGTTTTAAAATAATTACCAATTGGATCAATCCATATTCCTAAATTGGTAGTGTCTATATAGGGAAGACCAGATGGAAAACTTATATCACATTTAATATCACCGTGGGCTGCAGCAGCCATTCTTTGAGCTGTAGCAACTGGTAGTAGGCTTTGAAGTAATTCAGATGTCTTTTCTTGATCATCTTGCAATCTAACTGTTTTGCCACCAATTTCAGATGATTCTTCTCCTCTGACATAATTACAAAGTTCTGGGAAATATGTAATAATTACAGATTTAGCTGCCTCCTGTGCTAAAACATCAGCAATTGTTTTAAAATCTTTATCAAAACGAGAATTTGCTTCACTTTCAGATTTCTCAGTGACTAACAATGCTTCTGTATTTGAATGTTCACAACACGATCTGGCTACATTAGCAGCTTTTTCGGAAGCTTTTATTAATATTTCTAAAAAATTTGCCATATTGTTTAATATTTGTACGTAATATATACTTAATACTTAAATTATTTTTTACGTGATGAATAATAATTATGTTGAAAGCTTATAATTTTAAATAGAGCCGTGGTAGAAGTGAGGAACAAGAAGCGAAATTTAAAGAACTTATGATAAGAATTGTAAAGGCTTGTATGTCTACACTATTGATTTTTAATTATTTATAGAACATCTTACTTATTGATTATCTAGTATTACTGACTGGAAAGTTTGTGATTTGTATTAGATAGTTCAGCTTAAAGAATATACAAACAATTACACTCTGTAATATTATATTTCCTAATAATTTACATCATGTTTATTATGAATACATTGTTTTGTTATTACGATTTATGAGAATCGAGATGACTGTGACTGTGAGATGAATGTGTTCTGTGACTGTGACGTTTAATTGAAGTTTAAATATTTTATTATCTATATAGCATATAAGGACGGCTCTAGCCTCTAATATCATATATGACTTAAATCATAATCGATAATCGATAGTAAATATTAATCGAACATCGACGTAACAAAGTTACCACTATCAATGGTTTATTATCTACTGATATATAATTAAAATATAAGAGATTTTGCCAAAAATAAAAAAGTTTTTTTTTTCAAACAAAATAATTAATAAAACTATCATTGTTAAATAAAACGCCATTTGTTAAGAACGACGCACGCACAAATAAGTCTATCAAAGGAACGCCGTATACGCCTTATTTTGAAATCGAGAGTAGGTTTTGGCGATAAAGTTCAAAGTTGTTTTAGCATTATAATAGTAATATTAGTAGTATTTTTGGAGTAGTATTTACGTTATTGGTATCCATGCGTAA
The DNA here is from genome assembly GCA_036379175.1 of Heliconius cydno galanthus. NCBI lineage: Eukaryota > Metazoa > Arthropoda > Insecta > Lepidoptera > Nymphalidae > Heliconius > Heliconius cydno. The sequence continues at coordinate 218,245 of JAKRZM010000162.1, read as the reverse complement.
TTGCGTCACACGAAATACAGGTATGGATGAACATCGTGAAATGAAATAAAAAAAATTACAACGATAATTTTATTATTTATTTTGTTTGAAATTTTTATTTTTTTTATTTTTGGAAAAATAAATAAATTTGGTAATTGTATAACTCTTTTATAGAGTAGTTAAAACTGTGTTAATTTTAAGTGGTGCTAACAAAAACACTCTGTATACTTATAGTATCATAATTTAAAATAGTAAACAAAAATATACTAATAAATAAGCTTTTATTAAGTAACTCTATATGCTAAAATTTTCTATATTCTTCATTTATTTTTAATTTCATCCTGGCAACAAGGGTGTCTCTCGATAGTGCCATCAATTGGTAATGCAGCATCATTGTATGGAATATTATCTAATTTTAAGGTGTCTTCAGTAATCTTAGCTTCTGAAATATTTTTTGTATATTAATAAAAAATAACTATAAATAAAAAAACAAAAAAGTGACCCTTGACACAAAAAAAGTTAAAAAATCAGCTTCACACTGTATCCCGCACACAACAGGGTAGGCAGAGGGAAAGGTAATAAATCAAATTAATTACATGTATAGTCTAAATTAAGTACCCTTAATTTAGACTCTAAAAATGTAATTAATACTTAAAAATTTTTATAAATTCATACATAAAAATGCATAATGATTTCGTACCAAATATACCAGGTTTTATTTCTTTTGCTTGAATAACTTGTGTTCTCAGTTCTTTTTCTACATCTTCACCAAATTTAATCATCTGAAAAAAAACTGTTAAAATTTATACAAGATATTATTTAATATAAGTGTTGATATTATTAATTAAGAGTATTTTATGAGAGATAAAAGGACTATTTAAAAAAATAATATTATTAATATCTTAGCTTAGAATGGAAAGATGACATGAATGATGATGACAAGAAATAATGAATCCCACAAAATCCAAAATCTCCAACAATACATTTAAAACATAAATACAGAGCAACAGCTGGAGCAAAACAGGGGGTGGCTTATATTTTTATACTCTGAGCTTTTGCTTAGTGAGATCCAGCATTGTGTGAAGAAATAACTTTGTTTTGCCTTCTGTTGTATTCCAGCCAATTTTTCTTTTCCTATGTTGCATACCGCTTTAATAGCTTCTTCGTCTTTTACATGTTTATTTTTTCTGTATTCCTCATTTATTTTTATCTTAGCTGCTGTTAAAGCCCTCTCATCACCTTGAAATACTTTTAATCTGGTCCGATGTAATTTTTTAAAGCTTTGTAAAACCTGAAAAATTTGATAAATTGTTAATTTTATTCTCTCTTATGTACTTCTATTTTATTCTTTTTATTACCATTTTTCGTAATGACGACATTTTGTCAATTATTTATTTAAAATTTTATGAATATGTGTGATTTTAAGATATCAAATACAAATTAATACATTATATTATTAGATAATTTCACAATTCTTCATATTTAATTCCTAAATCGTCTCTTGTGACTTGACAGTTGACATGACACTTTGACAGTAAGAGCTAGTGTTACCGGCCTGGAGTTTAAGCAAATGTATTTAGAAAATGAATCGAATCGATTCATCGATTCAATAGATCTGTTTTTGGTATATTTTAAATATATCTACTTGATTTAAGAAACTGTGAACTCCCATCATTCCAATTGTGTCCAGTCCAGATGTATGCGGTTCTTTTCAGCCAATACATATTTTATAGAAGACTAGTGGGCGCGCGCAGCTTCGCCCATTTATTTGCACCCTTAGGGATGAATTCTAAGAAACCACGAAACACATGTTCAATGAAATATTTTTAAGAGCCTGTATTTAATTTTTTATAAAAATCGGTGGCCATTTAAAGATTTTTTACATACAAACTTTCAACCCCTTATTTGCACCCTTAGGGGGACAATTCTAGAAAACGATGAAACACGTATTCGATTAAATACTTTTAAGAGTCTGAATTTACAATTTTATAAAAATCGGTGCAGATTTAAATTTTTTTCCATACAAACTTTCAACCCTTATTTCACCCCTTTAGGGTTAAAATTTTTCAAAATCCCTTCTTAGTGAATATCCAGATTACGAAAGTAAGCATCTGTCCAAATTTCACGTTTCTACCACCAGCGGTTATGGCTGTGCGTGCGTCTTACCTCAGTCAGTGAGGACAAGTCCTTTTATATATATAAATAATATTGATGTCAAGATAACGGAACCCATATATTCGTAGGGTGTAATGAATTAGACCTACCTTACCTAAATTATAATTATTCGTTAGGGTAATGTAGCTGACAAGTGGCAACACTAATAATAATAAATTGCCTCTCGTCGCAGAATGATCGCGTACCTAGCCGTCACAGTCACAGTCTCACAGATATTAGACTTTAGAGTGAAACGTAAAACGTCACTGAGTTGAGTATAGAAATTCTTAATGTGATCTTATAAGTTGTATTGAGTTTTAATTAGTGCGTTATCCTTTAATTATTCTTATTATGAAGTTGGTATTGGTTCTATGGTACTTTTAAGTGGACGTGCTTTGTGTAAATGTAGTATTTTAAAAATTACTTGATTACCCTGATTTAGAAACACTAACACAACATCCTACAATTTCTGTGCGATTAATATATCAAAGAATCTTGAGTGTGCATAAGTGAATCATAGAAGTGATATATTGTAACAAGCAAGCAATTTGAAGTTTCCGGGTTAGTAGCAAAAATTACATTTATATTTTGTTATATCAAATATAAACACAAAAACATATACCTAGTCAAAACAAATTTAAATTTTCTTTTATATATATTATAAATATTCAAATTTGTTTTTTTATTGTAAAAAAATATGACAATTATTTATCTTGTGTTATGTTTATTTGACATAAAAAACTACAATCTATAAGTGAAAGTGCTTGACATGATTATTTTCTAAGAGATTTTTTCTTTGAAGGATGTCCTTTAAGTAATTGATTAGAACTTTCATATCTAAGATTGTATATTAAAATGACATAGATTTATTTTTACACTTGCATAACACATACTATATAAACATCTAAATATTTTATTCTATTATTATTAACAACTAGCTTTTCCTGTGGCTCTGCCTGTGTGGTAAAATGGAAATATCCTAATGTAAACTGGCCTATTTATGATAGATGGATTGTCCAATAACCAAAAACAGGCTTCTATGTAAACCAGTAGGTTCTGAGATTAGTGTATTCAACCAAAAAAACTCTTCAGCTTCATAATAATGGTATAAATATGTTGAAACAATTAATTTCAAAAAATTTTAATCATATATAGGTACATACTTATATAAAATAGGGATTAAATTTTCTGTCCCAAACTCCTGATCCTTTTCAATTGCTGTTATATTGTAAAAGATTGTTTCAAAGCATGTTTTTTATGTTATAACACTTACAATTGTACTTGCTTACACATAATTCTTCTTGATTTCACACTGCTGTATATTAATAGTCCCTCACACAAATATTTTTTATATAAGAATATTCCATATGCATAATTTAAATTCAACTATAATATATTATCAATTTCATAAATAATTGGTTCATAGTGTAGGTGCAATTCCTACTCGGAGTATGAGCAATTTTCATTTTCTCACAACAAGACAAAGGTCAGCATGGAGATCCACCAGTCACTCCCAAAATAATGTCTCCAAATGTCTTCAAAATTTTGTGGTAAGTGGGGAACAGAGTGTCTGAACATTAGGTTTCCCTGCCTACCCTATTGTCTATTGGCTATGAAGCTAAAAAAATAATTAACCAAACTATTTGTATGACTGAACTACAACAAAGGTTTTTTAATTGTTTGAGAAGCATGGACCTATTAGTCATCATGTACTACTGATAATATGTTTGTGTTATTTAATATGATAAATAGTAATTAGCTACTAGTTGTCAGCCTAATAATAATATTCTCTCATCAATTTCCATTGAACTTATGAGTAATTAAAATATTTCTGAGACATACACAAGACCAACATGTGGTTTACATATTCTTGTTCAGTCAATCTTCATATAAATCTTTTTTATATTTAAATAGAGTTAAGTTAAGCTTTTAATTTACTTACTCTATGAATGTTTTAAGAGTCTGGAAGCTTATTTAACAATATCATTATTTATTTATAGCTTCCCCCATATCACGCATATAGCAGGGCCAGCAAAGGGAACCTAGTGTTTGGACTCTCAATTCCCTACTTTTTGCCCAATATTGGAGACCTTTGGCCAACCGAGCATTTTGGGTGACAATTTTATTTTATTTTTTGTCTGTTTAGTTGCCAAGCTTAACGCCGTATTTTGTCTTCTTACAGAGTAAGAAAACAAAATTTATTCTTCATTCCTCTCGTCACGTTTACAGTCAGACGCTGTCCCATTTCGCCACGACGGCGTCAACAATCTTATTTGTTACTAGCAACCCGCTCGCAGCTTCGCCTGCTTGAACTACATAATTATTAGTTCATATTCTTCCTAAGACTAAAATGTAATTTTAAATGTGGCTTATATATATTTTAAACACGTTTTCCGTTATATTAATACCTAATTATAATATGACCTAAAAATTGCTTCACGTATTAGAAAATTCACTGTTAAGACACTCCCATCTACACTTATTAACTTGTAGGTATATTGTATGAAACTATAATTATTATTGAAACCTTTAAAATGCAATTGTAAGTCTTAAAAAATAATAAACGTAAAATCGTATTCGTTTGATCGCGATATTAGAAATTCATATAGAGTCAATTTAACATTAATTTATATGTAACTAGCGACCCGTCCGTGGCTTCGCCCGTTTGTACTACACTATTATTTATTTTTTAATTTTAGTTACTTTCGTGATCTAATAAAATTATCATTTTAAACTCTAAAAGATATCCATACATTCATAGTTAAAGTTTCAACTAATTTTCTACAAAACACTGATTTTGTAACAATATTGTCGCATACAATTCTTTATATTGACAATCCTTTTTTTTATTTATGAACGGATTGTAATGAAACACTAAATATTAAGGGAAGTTTGCGAAAATACAACAGTGAAAACTGCATTTAAATCGGTAAAGCCGTTGGTCACAAACGCACAGGCAAAACAGACAAATATTTTATAAATTATTCTTTTGAGGTCTATTCCGTTAATAAATCACCGAAGTTTTTCGCATAATACATTTCACATATAGCAGGGCAGCGTGAAGCGATATTATGATTTTATTATATGCGTAGATATAATTTCAGGGTGATAATGGCGATAGCATCAAAACATTGTTTTTATTAGGCCGGTATAAGGCATTATATGACAATATAAGAAATATTAGTTTCATTTTTACATGCGTATATCTCAGTAATGTAGTTGACCCTGTAAACATTTCTTTCTTTCCTCGTAATTGAATGTTTTATCATTGCGGCATCCGGGATGAGGCAGTTGACGTGTCAGCATTATTCAGCCGTGTCTGCACGTACAGGCAAGATAAGTGTTGGACGTATTTATAAGTATGATATATCCATATTATGAATATCAAATCAGGAATATTAAGTAATATATTGTAATACTATGATGATGGAGAATAGCATTTTTTCACTATAAAAAACAATATCAACTTCACGTTGTATCCCGCACACAGCAGGGTAGGCAGAGGGAACCTAGTGTTAAGACAGTCCGTTCCGCACTTTCTGTCGAATTCTGGAGGCATTGCGTGTTGAGTGGCAGAACTCAACGCCGCTCTTTGCCTTGACAGCAGAGCGAAGAAATGGAAATATAAATGTTAATAAATATTTCACTTCTTCGAGTGGGAATCGAACCCACAACCGCCGCTGCGCCACGACGGCCTCAATAAATATAATTATAAAATATTTCACTATAAAAAAATATTTTCCCATTTTTACGGTGATATTAATTCTTCAAAAGAAATAACTTTTCAGAAGTGTATTAATTATGTAATCAATTGTTAATGCACTCGAAAAGTAATTAACATTATCCAAGTTGTACAAAGTGCAAGTAGGCCTGGTGATTTGCATTTAACTGATTGAACGTCAACTGATGAGTCGGTAATAATTTTATGTAAAAATATTTGAAAAAGTTCAAAACGTTTTAATTAAAAGTGGAATATTTATTCATTAACTATTTTAATGTGTAAAAATACAACCGCCACTCTCATTACTCAGAAAGAGACATGACGCATTACCTTCAGAAACGGCATTTTGATGACAATATGTAAAGCTACCATTTTAGTGTCCATATTCCAACTTCCTGTCTAGTTACGTAGATGAATAGGTGTAAACAATTCTAGGTACATTTATTATTTATATGGCTAAAGTGCATACCATACTACTGCTAATTAGAAAATTAATATGTTAACATAAATATATAGGAAATAAATAATTTAATCAATAATTATAAAAATATTTTATTAAAGAAATTCCAAATTATTTCATTTATATGAAATTTATAAATTTATTATATTGTAACAGTAAGCATAAGGAATTTTGCATAGCGTATTTTAATCGAGTGCTTAAAAAAAACGCCATACGCGAACCCACACGAAGTGACCTGTTTAACTCGTAACGGTTATAAATGTTTTGCTCTTCAACATCGCATGGTGTTTTGTCAATATAGCTGACAATTAATGGCTTCTCGCATTTCTGTTTCATGTGTGTGACTAATAGGAACGTACGAAATTCAAGCTATATAGGTTTATAGACTCTACGGCTAAAGTAATTAGGCACTTGTCTAGTTGGTTGGACAGATTAGTGTATTTAATAATTTTGAGGTGCTATGTTTTAAGCGATGCTAATTTAGACTACAATTTGTATGTAACACTATGTCATTTACTTTTGATAATAGCGGCTGTGGTTTTTCATTTTGTTTTTTTACTATATGTTCTAATATTTCTATTAAAAATCTATATTTAAAAATCTTACTAAGTCAATTGACTGATGGACAACGCACTGCCGGAACCAGGCGGCATATAACACTGAAATTTGGCATGTATGTAGTAGGATCGTAGTTTCGGAAGCAACTATAAGTGGATTTCTTTATTCGCGAAAAGAAATTCAATATAAAATCGACAAAGTATATTAATAAAAGACATAGTTTGATATTTGGTCTACCTAGTACTTATTGTTAGTGATAGATTATTATGACGAAGCGACCCACTTGTGCTGGTTTCACTTTACTACATATTAGCTGCAGTCTACTTATAAATAATAAAATATTATTTCATATTACTTGTATTCTTTGTTCAAAATTCAGTTATATGAAACTTTAAACGAAATCTTAATTTATTAATTCAACGAATATACTGTCTTTAATAAAAATAATGTTAGAAGTTAAAATTCGGCTTTAAAATATACTCCTGCCTATTTTAACAATTATATTTAATAACAATAGTTCCAAATGTGAATGAATAAAGAAAAAAACAGTAAATATAAAGTATGATCTAATCAAATATTAAAGTAATAAACTTTGGTCTCTTGTTATAAGTATCAAAAATCTTTAAACAAAAGAAATAAAAGTAAGTACTATAATATAAAAAAAAAACTTTATTCTAAATAAATATTTTTTTAAACTTTCCACCGTATATCACACTATGCATTTTAATTGTCATATTTGTAAGTACTTAATTGATAATTTTAACACGGATTTTTTAGTACCTTTGTTTTATTAACACACACGCAAGTGACCTACTTAGCTTAGTTTGAGCAGGCAAGTAACGAAAGTAGCTGCAATACCTAGGACGTTGTTAGTTTCGTAGGTAATGTCGGTCATGCACTTGAAAAATAAGTTTACTTTATATATTATGCTATATGTATACTTTATATTATATATAAAACCTATATTACAGAGTTTATATTATTATTGTTATTTTAATTTGTTAATGTAGAGTTATTCCAAAGATTAAATACGTACTTCACCTACAAACCCCATTTAGGATATGCATATATGTATATTTTTGCGTACAAAGTAAATAATATGAATATGCATAAATTAATATGGATTTTGATTTTTTAAACTGTAGCTACCCTACTTTCTGGTTGATTAGCGTCTTTTACGTGATTTAATTTATCACGCTCGAGTTCGTGGCGATGAATTCTACTGCTGATTTACATCTCTAGCCAAAAGGCTATCCTATATGTATATACGTATAATAAGGAAAAGGAAAGCTTATCATTATTATACTTTTTTAAGGCGTATAATTCTTGCATCATGGTGTGTTAAGTGGCGGAACTCAACGCTGCGTTTTGCTTTGTTACCAAAGTGGGGAAAGGAAAATATAAAATAATTCAATTTCACATTTATGCCCCTGCGCATCGACGTTTTTTTTAAATAATAGATTTTTTAAAATACATAATGTCGACTATGATCTTAAAAATGATATCTACTCTAACAATAAGCTTTATTGGTTAACATCCCATATATTTTTTGTTTCTTTAGATGGCCGTATAACCACTTAAATATTTCTATGTCTCATCTATAGTGTAAGAAGTAAAATATGTTTATTTTTGCTTCTGTGTATATATTTTTTTCTTTTGTTCTAGCAAAAACAATTAACAAGAGGAAACGCTGAATGCATAGCGTCACGTAAACGATAGCAAGCAATACATAATATTATGTTATGGGTTTGCGATTTGAAGCTGTTTGAAAGGTAGCCGAGATGTGGAATACTTTGATATTGTTGGCCCTGGCTGCTTCAGCCGGGGCCCTGTTGGAAGGCCCTAACGTCTGTACTAGACAGGAATCGTAAGTATTTCGTAAAATATTTTTTCTGTCAGGCAGTTATAATAGCTATATGTATAAAAAATTACGAAAAAAAAGCAATAATAATTCTTACTTTAACTTACATTATAATAAACTAACGGTATACAAGTTACACGTTCATAAATTAGAATGTTTAAGCGGTCCGTATTTATTAATATTTTCATTTCTTCGCTATGGCACCAAGGCAAAAGAACCCGGCGTTGAGTTCCGCTACACAACACGCAATGTCGCCAGAATTCGGTGGAATGTGGGCAACGGAGTGTCTTAACACTAGTTTCCCCCTGCCTATCCTGCTGTTGCGGGATACAGCGTAAACATTATTTATTGATTTTAACGTCGCAAAAATTGTGTAGTGTATATTTTCAAGTTCATTTTTGTAATAAAATTGTTAAATTACGAGCAAGTCGCACAATTGCCTCCTTGTTAGTGGATAAGCTATAAAATGCAGCTTTTATATTTATAAAACAGTCCTTATGATTGTGGTTCGCAAACAAATCAATTAGAAGATTTTTTGAAGTATAAAGTATTTTAGTATCATTAAATAATCGCTAATTACGGATTGAACTATATTTTAAATAGAAATAAACATACATATTTTGAATTTGAATGGTTGGAAAGATTTTCCTCTTATTAATGTTCATTCAGTAGTGATGAGGAATACATATAGCGTTAATGGAGCTGCCATTAACGCTATATTCCTTATTATTATGGATTCTACTTCAAGTTATAGATGTAAGTCCTACCTACCCGACGTTTGAAGGTTCAATAGGTACATTTACAACGAGAGGAATAAATAGACTGAAGTATTTTAATATTAGATTATTTCTGCGTACTCCGCTAAAATGAAAACATGCTTTTAAATAGCAATTTCATACTAGACTATCACTTGTAATACACATTAAAGTAACTGAAAAGATTATCATTTAAGTTCAATTTTTTTTTATTTATTTAAGTTATTTGATTTCGTCAAAAATAATTTGTTAGCTGTATAAATTAGAAAGTAAATATGAATTCATAACGTGAGTTCGTACTATATATCTGTTATACATTTGTATATTTTATGCATATTTTTCTCTTATCTGTTGATACTCGGAACTAAATTATAATAGTTGTTAGTCCTTCTCATATTATCATTTCGTATTTATTGTTCACTTCTAATTGTTATTATCAGGCCACAAGAGTGTATGTAGAGTTAAGATAAAACTAGAAGTGTTAAGATTATTTAATAACAACATTTATTAGAAATATAACTATGAATCAGACAGACATTGTTAATTTATATTTACATTATAGGTACTCAACGATAATAAAAGTGTCTGTACAGCAACCGTATCAAGTGAAAGAGTACGCTTGGTGTTTCAACGTGCCTCCACGTTGTTCGAAATACAAGATCAAATTCAAGCAAGTTCTGAAGACCCAGACGCTCGTGAAGCACAGGCCCGTGGAGGAATGCTGCAAAGGTTACGCTCCGGACTCTGTAGGGAAACAGTGTATGCCTGTGTGCGCTGAGCTCTGTGTGCACGGGAAGTGTGTGGCGCCGAACACGTGTGCGTGCGCGCACGGATACGGGGGACCCGCCTGCGATATATGTAAGTACATGCGGATTCGTTTTGCCACAATTCGCACGTCAATTGTTGTTCCCGTCAATGAAAATCGCATATGGCTAAGATGAGGGCTGGGTTTTTGTTCTTGAGGGTGTAGTGGAACTAACAATTACTTATTAGTATTATAATAATAAACTATATAAAGGCAGGCAGACACACTCTGTTTTTCATAATTTGCGTAAGTATTTTAAGAACTAAGGCCTTTGTATTGTTATCACTTGTTTTTATCCGAACAGGCATACGTCCATTGTTCTTAGTATTTATTTATTTATTTGTGTTAAAATATAATATAGAAATATTAATAACATACATTCTATATAAATTTAGTAGGTACAATGCAACTGTGTTCACATCATTCGTATTTGGCACTTCTCTTACGATTTCGATTTACATATACATATTAACGACACAAAGCCTACATATCACTATTATTTGTTTTACACCGTGGCGCAGCAGTTTCATACAATTCTTGCTTTAAGATGCACTTTGAACGGATCTACGCATAGTTCTTTCAAACTATATAGCACAATTTAATGCAATTTTATTATTCGGCAGAAAGTGGAGAACAGAGTGTCTTAACACTAAGTTCCCTCTGCCTACCCTGCTGTGTGCGGGATACAGCGTGAAGCTGATTTTTTTTTATTCATGCATATTATAACTATCATAGTAGTGGGGCATAACCGTGAGTCGTACATTAGTTTAAAATAGTTAACCAATTGATTGTACTATCTCAACATATTAGCTTAACTTCTTATCTTAAAATAATAATAATAATATAATTACTTTGGAAAGGCAATACATAGAAGTGTGTCATAATGACACATGATACTTTTGTTGTTAAACAAAACATTCGTTTTACATATAGGTACATATACCATGTATATTTAAAATGTAGGAATTTATATCCATTAAAAACGATTTAATCTGATTGTTATAGTGTCATCTTATGAATCTTAATACTACTTGATCATTAGCATTTTAAATATATTTTTAATAAACGTAAACATTAAAAAAACAACTATTTTAATGACATATTTTCCAACGTTCTAAAGTGTAGCTACAATATTTTTTTCTTGTATTTTAATAACATAAATGGCCTTTTTTTAGGCCAGTCGTTACATAGGGGCCCAAGCACGCGACGGTTGTAGGTTCCATACTTTCATACTATAATCGGGAGAGTGAAATACTTAATATGTACCTTTTTCATGTCCTTGCTCTGGTAATGATTCAAAGCATGGGGTTTGCGTTCCGCCACTTAACACGTAATGCCTCAAGAATACGGCGAAAAGTGAGGAAACAGAAGTGTCTTAATGGAGAAGGGAGTGTCTTAATAATAGGTTTCCAGGTTGCCTCTGTCTACCCTTCTATATGAAGGATGTAGCATGAAGCTAATGTGAGTAATGCTATGTAGGCTTTACAGCTTGTTCTCTAAATTATTAAAAGCGATTCAAAAGAAGATTGAACATTTTTTAGCCTGTCCCGCCGGCAAATGGGGTCGGGACTGCCAGAACGAGTGTCGTTGTCTGAACGGCGGCACTTGCGAGCCGCTGACCGGCGAGTGCTCCTGCACAGCGGGCTGGAGAGGTGAAGCCTGTGAGCGTGCCTGTGCACCGCCGACCTTCGGCGACAATTGTGCTGAACTGTGTCAGTGCAAAAACAATGCCACTTGCAATCCGGGTAGTGGCGCATGTAAATGTTTAGAGGGTTTTGTTGGACCTTTGTGAGTGTACTTTTTTTAATGTTAATACTTATTTTAAAGTTAAGTGTCAAGGCAAAGAGCGGCGTTGAGTTCCGCCACTCAACACGCAATGTCTCCGGAATTCGGCGGAAAGTGGGGAACGGAGTGTTTTAATACGAGGTTCCCTCTCCTTACACTGCTGTCAGCGGCACAGCGTGAAGCTGATTTGATTTGATAAACATATAAAATGAAAAAAAAAGGATAAAACTAAATAATAATAAAGCAATTTGGAAAACACTTTTAGAACTTTGTCGCCACGTTTGTGTGTTTTATGAAAAAGTTGAAACACTTTCATAAGATTTTTCTAGCGACAATTCAATTACTGTGACCTTTCAATTCGTTAAGGCCAAGGACACACTATGCAGTTCTACATCGTCTTGCGGCAGTTTCTATGTATACAAATATCCAAGATAATAGTTTAAAACAATTTAATTAATTTATATGATTTTAAAATAGCTTCCCTATCTAACTTTTATATAAGTTAATATTTTCCATTTTAACTATTGTTATTAAACTTATGATAATCTACAAGTTTGTTGTATATGTATGAATATTTCCAAAATTTATATTGTGAAAATCCTTATTTACCAACACATGACTTTGGAATAGCCACGTTATCGAATTCATCAATTCAAAATATTCTTCTTTAACTTATAAAAATATTTATTTATACCAAATACATTACAGTACCAGTAATGTATTTGGTAAATACAATACCAAATACATTACATACCAATATACCATTTTTTTTAACACAGATGTGAAGAAGTGTGCCCCAGCGATGAACCATGTCCGTTCAGGTGTGGGTGTCAGAACGACGGTGAATGTAATCTGTACGCCGGTAAGTGCGAGTGCACCGCCGGCTGGACTGGTAGAGTTTGTGCTAACAAGTAAGTTATATTAAGAATTTATGTTCAATTCTTTGTTTTTTTGGGTTTCACTCTGTATCTCGCATATAGCAAGGTAGGCAGAGCCTAATGTCAATATTAGTTTTGGCCAGGTATAGCTATATTTTCGAGTCATTTCCTGTGGATGGTTGAATTTATTACCGCGCTTTGTCTTCTTACATGAGCGAGGGATCCCAGCTTCCTCTCCAGTAAGGATGGAACCTACAATTGTTAAGTTTAGTGTCAGTATTTAGAATCTTCCTATGGATCCCTGTAAAATTTAAAAGAGCTCTGGCTGTTCTTCGCCCTTCTTTTTTTTTAAAATAAATGATTTGTTTATATTTATAGCGATTACATAACTAGTTCAATGGTGTAGCTGTTCTGTAGGATATATTATTATTTTAAATTTTCATTCTTGAATTTGCTTGTCATTTTAGATATTAATAAATTGAATTATTAATCATATTAATATTATTATTTAGATGTCCTTCAGGAAAGTGGGGGGATATGTGTGAGGAAACATGCGAATGCGCTAACGGTGCTGGATGTCATCATGTCACAGGCCAGTGCCAGTGTGAGGCTGGATTTACAGGCGAAAAGGTTTGTTTTTATTATATTTTTCTTAGTTTGACGCTGTATCACACATTTAGCAGGGTGTATACAAAACCCAGTGTTAAGATCTCTGTTTCTCCACTATTCTCTCGAAAATCTCGAGGCATTGTGTTGAATGGCGGAATTCAACTCCGCGTTTTGCCTTTGTTGCCTGAGCGAGGAAATGAAAATATTAAATTATTAATTTCTCTGAGTGGAAATTGAACCGACGATCGCTACGTTTAGAGTATAGCAAAGAGTATAGCAAAGATCTTCGCTATGGCCTTAATAGTTAATGTATTTGTATTGTAGTCCATACTCTTTTACAACACGTTTATATAGAGAAAGAAGGAAGAATGTTTATAAATTTTTAAAAACAATGCACAAAAAATACTTTTAATTAATAAAATAAACATAACAAACAATACCATAATGTGTTTGAAATGATACAGTTTTGTAAAAGGTGTGTACACAATTAGTTCTCTAACAAAACTCTCAACCCACAGTGCCTAGAAGCGTGCCCGCTCGGCTCGTACGGCGTGGGCTGCGCGGGGCGGTGCTCATGCGAGCACGGCGGAGAATGCGCGGCCCGCGACGGCGCATGCACGTGCAAGGCGGGCTGGCGTGGCGCGCGCTGCCACCTGCGCGCCTGCCCCGATGGCCGCTGGGGGCCGCGCTGCGACAACGAGTGCGAGTGCAATGCTGCCACTACTGATATGTTAGTGTTATTTTATTTTATCTTCAGAATATAACTGGGTAGAAAGTGAGAATTTAGTGTTAAGACACTTCTTTACCCATTTGCTGTTAAATATTTGAGACATTGCGTCCACCACTCAAGTGGAACCTCAATGTTGCACTTCGTCAAGAAGATGAAGTAGATAGAGAAAGGGAAACGGACCGTAGCACCAGCTAACTTCATCTGTGTCAACTTTACATAAGACAGCGAAAATGTTATAAAAAATAAATGACGTTGGCTGATAGTATATCAGCTGTATTAAGACAATCATTTTTTATAATAAGTGTTCTTATACAGCTTGACGCTACAAAACAATATGCTTATATAACCAGATGGAGGTTTAAAATATCAATATTATGAATTAAGATATCGATATGCGGATGTACAGCGTGAAATTTAAAAAAATAAATGTCCTCATACAATCAGGTGCGACCCGTGGACGGGTGCGTGTGAGTGCGCGGCAGGCTGGAGCGGCGAGTTCTGCTCGCGCCAGTGCCCGCTGCTAACGTACGGCAAGGGATGCCGCGCCACCTGCCGCTGCGAGAACAGCGGACACTGCTCTCCTGTCAATGGTCTGCAAATGTTTTATTGTTTTACTTTTAACGAATTATATTATTTAGTAATTGTGGCGCAGGGGCACAAGCTTGTAACTGTAAAAGGGACGGTTGTGAGGGTCGATTCTCACTCGGGGTAATGAATTATTATTTATTAATATTTTTATATTCCTTGCTCTGGTAAAAAAGCAAAGCGTGGCGTTGTGTTCCGCTACTTAACAGGCAAGCCTCAAGAATTCAGCGGAAAATAGGGAACAGTGTCTTATCACTTAAGTTCTCAGGTTCTCTCTGCATCCTCTGCTGTGTGCGGGATACAGCAAGACTCTAAAAAAGAAAAAAAAGTGGTATTTTTTAACAAATGAAACGATGTATGTTAAATTATGAAACATGAATAAAAGTACAGTTATTTACAATTGGTTTATTGTGCTTTTTATAGGATCAGCTCCCACAAACTAACAGTTACATAAACAAACCAGACGTGAAAATGAAAGTTTAAATTTATTTCTAATACAAACGTTGATATTTTTTTCGTATATAATTGTATAAAATGTGAAAAACTGTCTTTCTATCTTTTAAGTGATATGAGCGAAGTAAATTGCATTCAACTTGGTCACGTTTATAACTATGTCACGTTTTAACTAAAATATAATATGAAGAGTGAATTGAAATATTCTATTTACATGTTTGTTAAGTATATGTTTCAAAACACATATACTTACTATTACTATATGTGTAAAAATACATTATATGTGGATACGTACGAGAATAAGCCTTCACAGACAGAAGTTATTCAATACTTACAAATATTAAAGTGTATTATTATAATTATTTAATATTTTTTGTCTTTGAATCCTTTAAAAAAATCAAAACACGTCTAGCTAAAGCTTTGAATATGTTTATTATCGCATATATGTAGAGTTCAGATGCAGATTTTCTAAATAAATATTTTTCTTTCTTAAGCGTGGAACAACATTTCAAAAATGTTAAAAATGTCCAGGTTCTTGTCTATGCGCGCCCGGCTACCAGGGGCTGCGATGCGAGGAGCCGTGCAAGTTCCCGCTGTACGGCGACAACTGTGCCGACACCTGCGACTGCCTCAACAATGCCACGTGCTCGCACGAGACCGGACAGTGCCAATGCGCGCCCGGGTGAGACACCGCTCGTTACTAAGCAACTCTGGCCCCAAGATAGGGATGCCCGATGTTAGAAAACATCGATATTTTATCTGTTAACGGATGATCATCGGGCATCCCTACCCGAAGAACAATGGATTATATAGAAACAGTTAAAATTGTAGTCTAGACTCTAGATTATCTATATAACAGGATGCCGCGTCCGTATGTATTATGGAGCGTAACGTGACGACCAATCTGTTATTGTATTTTAAAACTGCTATTTTCTAAAAATATCATTTTTAGTATGCTGTAAGAGGACATTCAAACGTATTTAATTAAATAAGGAATAATACTGTATTGCTTAAAATGGTTCTGAAACTACTCCGTTTTGTGGAATTTTTAAAACAACAGTGTTCTCTGGGTTATACACAGAAGATAGACACAAGCTATCACGGAAATACGTAACGTAAATCTATGTAATGCTATAATATGTTTATTAATAATAATTACTGTTATATTAAAGAAGTTTCTTATAGGTTTGATGGCCTAAAGTGTGATC
This sequence comes from Heliconius cydno galanthus, assembly GCA_036379175.1. Classification (NCBI taxonomy): domain Eukaryota; kingdom Metazoa; phylum Arthropoda; class Insecta; order Lepidoptera; family Nymphalidae; genus Heliconius; species Heliconius cydno. Next base: position 201,704 of record JAKRZM010000162.1, on the reverse strand, counting down.
GACCCTGTGATGGCAGGACTTTCGGATTAAAATGTCGTCAACAATGTGACTGTGAAAACGGTGCCCCTTGCAACCCTGTCAATGGTTAGTAAAAAAAATATTAGATTATATTTAAAAATTCGTAGTACGAGTATAATATACTTAGAAATCGTTAGTCTTTAAAATATCACACACGCTCTATTTATAAAAATATGATAAAGCATATCGTTTAACATATGTATACGTTTGCCGCTTAGAATAATAAGGTAGTCTAGTTATATTATTTTTATACGACCATATATTTAATGATATTTGAGTATGTACTAAAAGAAATCATAACATGGTTTTGTTTGATACATCAAGTTAATTATAATATAACTACATTTTTGATGTTATCGAATTAGCAATTTACGAACGTTAATGCATCAATTATGCTTGTATTCTAAATTTAGGTGACATGTGACATAAACATTTAGTGGATAATAAATTCAATTTCTTCCTTCAATTGGCGTATTGTTTGAGGCTAGCTCAAGCACAATTTTGATTTTATAATTTCCCATTTTCGCTTGCATTTTACAAAAGTTATGAGGTTCAAATAAGAAATATATCGCATAACAAATATAGTTTTATTAATATATTTCAGTTTTACTTCAAACATATAAGATTGAGGGAGAGATCTCTCTCTCTCGAGAGAGAGATTTGTCAGTAATTTTTGGTCATTCAACCAGGCGAGTGTCTCTGCGGTCCCGGGTTCGAAGGCCGGCGCTGCGAGCGGCGGTGTCGCACGGGCTTCTACGGCCAGAACTGCTCGCTACCGTGCGACTGCTCCGACAACGCCGTTGGCTGCCACCACGTCACCGGCGCATGCGTCTGCGAGACTACCTGGCGAGGTAATGTTTGTTTTATATGTTTATAAACCGACACAAAAACCTCTTTTATGTATATACTTTCATCAACTGAAAAAGAGCTGATGATTTGCAAACGGCTAAACATATTTTCGTGAATCATGGCTAAGAATATCGAATCATCCGTTTTGGAAATACGATGTAACAGGGTGACATACAGATACACACATACACAGCAAGTCAAACTTATTCCTCTTTTCGCTTTGGGGACTAATAGAATATTTCATTATAACATATGATTCTGACAGAAAATTATCCAAAAGTCATTGACACAGACTACTTATACATGACAGAAATCTTATACTCACATACCGACTTAAACAACACTTTTGTTGAACATAAAATGTATAAAAATTAAATATTATCAATGAGAATTTATTTTAGTAGTAGCCGTATTTATTATTATAAATTAATATTCAAATACTTAAATTTCAACTTTGCAACTGTATTGTAAAAATAGGATATGATAAAAATATATAAATATGAGTAATATTTATTTTTACACACGGTAGTGTTTACGCGATACTTTTTAACAGAACGGAAAAGATTTTCTTGTCTGATGTTGGGTAAAAAAATAATATAACGGATACTGTTCCGCTTCCTCATTTTATAATTTTCAAAAAATATGTTCTTATTATATAATTTGAATATTTATAATTACTTGGATTATAAATGTTTACAAATAATTTGTTTTTTGTATAAACTGACGCTACGTACATATTTATTTATGGTTTGCACAGGATTCATTTATTTGTGGTTTCAGTGGCTTGCGTTTGAAAAAACTATAATATTAAACTCTATTCATCATTATAATACATTAACAATACAGTCACAACAAGATAAATTTGTTTTCCCGTGGTGTTTTTGCTAGGCATTGTTTAAAATGTAGTCTTTTTTAACCGACTTCTGTAAGAAAAGGAGGTTATCAATTCGAGTATATTCTTTTAAAAATATTTTTCCCGACAAAATTTCATCTTACATTTTATAGATATAAACATTTCATTTTTGACTCATTTTATGTAAAATATATTAGCTAGTCTAGTCAATAGTAGTTTTATTTCTATATCTTAGAATAATAAGTATATTCCGCTAAATATCATACATTTATATACAGGTCTCGCGAGGAAACTGGGTTTGTATGGTGAATGCCTTTTTTTATACTTGTTTTTTGTATAACAGATGTTTTAAGGAATACGCCCCTGTACGATACTACATGTGACAATGGAAATATGGCTTCCTATAAAATAGTTGTTAATGATTTACCTAATGGACACCAAAATCCGGTGTACATTCTGAAACGGGAAGAGGATATAAATAAAGTAATAAATATTCAAAATAGCGAATTAAATATGCACGATATATCAGACAAACCCTTTTCAAATGAGCCTTATAGTTGTTTTTATTGGGAAACTAGTAATATGAATATAACACATTTTATATCATCTTCACAAGAAATCGTGAATAAATGGAATGTTTATAAAGGACAAGTATTGCTCATCGTAGGCAATACAGAAGATATAATGCAAGGAAAATTTGATTCATGGACTTTGGATTGAAAACAAAATGGAGGCATTACTAGAAAATATTAAACATATTAAATAAAATAGGTGTAGTCTTTTTCCTGTTTTTACTTTGATTGATTTAAAAATAATTTTATTTAACATGTATGTAACTTGAAATAAATTAAGCTCATATAGATATATTTAAAATGATGTATTCTACTACACTTTATGATTTTGCATTAATTATAACACAAAAATACAAATAATTTGCATTCAACAAAAAACGCCTTTCACTTCTTATATGTCCCAGGAAAAAAATAAAGTATAAAATATGGATAAATAATTGCAATGAAAAATGAGAACGAGGTGCATTGAACAGTAAAATATTTGATGTATTTAGTAGTGTTTATTTTTTTATGACACGTTTTTTAATATCTTTATAAGATATATCCATTAATCAATTGATTATTAATCAGTCACTCAATTGTAAGAAAAACTTAAAACGATATTTCGATCAAATTGCCTGTAATTTGCTTGTATGATCCACATATATTTTATATATTTTCATACTATATTCATTTATTATTACAATATTTTTTTGACTTTTGATTATTTACCTAAAAAAATATATAATATAAATATGTATTTGTAGGCGTTCGCTGTGAAAGCCAATGTTCGGAAGGATACTTCGGGTCGCAATGCTCGGAGAGGTGCCCGTGCGCCAACAACTCGTCGTGCGACGCGGGCAGCGGGCGCTGCGTGTGCGCGGCGGGCTGGCGAGGCGCGCGATGTGACGAGCCGTGCGAGCCCGGCACCTACGGCGTTGCATGCAAGCAGGCGTGTCCGCAGCACCCGCTAGGTATTACACTGAAGTACACTTGAGCGCGACACTAACACAAACAGATGTCCAACTTAATGTATTCAATATTATGCACACGACTGTACATATTCATGTGCGGGGTTGACTTTCGGTTGTGTTGATGCTTGTCTCACAAACTTCGAGTCGTGCCCACGTATCATGTCGACGAGTTTCAATGTCAATTCTAAGAATATATGATACGTACCTATTGTCAAGTGACGGTTCTCTTCTTGCCTTTTGTAAGTAATAATTCAGAATACATTTTCCTGTCATTATTATCAAAGTACATATTTCAGCTGTTAAAGTTCTATTAATGTGCAGAACAGTCATAAAAAACTTTGTTTATAAACAGAGATTAGGAAAGAATGGATTTAAACATTTGGCTAGAATAACAGAATTTATAAACTACTCTATTGACTCAAACACGGCTTCGCCCGCATAAATTTAGTATTATATTATAACCAAATTATACATTTTCTTTTATATAAATTGTAAATTTTCATTTAAACCACAATTTTTCACATTTTTAATATTACTAATAGTAGAATTGAATTTCCATTTTTTCAGGCAACGCCACATGTGATCCTGTGACGGGCAAGTATACATGCCCCAGCGGTTACACCGGCGTTCGATGCGAGTACCCGTGCCCGCTCGGCACTTACGGGGAGGGATGTGAGCAGAAATGTAATTGTAAAAATGGCGCCGACTGTCATCATGTTACTGGTAAATAAATGTGTAATAATGAAATAATCACTTCTAAAATATGTGGTTGAATTATAGTTTAGTTTTCTATAATAGATATTTAATGCTATGTTTGTAGTTGCGCTATACGCTATGGTCCGTTTAGCTGTAAATATGGTGGTTATAGGTTCGATCCTTTGATTAATTATTTTTATTCCCCTGCTCAAATCAGAACGCGGTGATAAATTTCCGCAATATGTCGAGTCTCAACACTAGGTTTCATCTGCATATGATTCATGCGGGGTAGTGTTTATAAAAGTATGTGCCTCCAGGCTCGTGCCAGTGCCTGCCGGGCTGGCGCGGCGCGCAGTGTGGCGAGGCGTGCCCGGCGGGCTGGTGGGGCGCGGCGTGCTCGCAGCCTTGCCGCTGCGCCCGCGGCGCGCAGTGCCGCCCCAACGACGGCTACTGCCGCTGCCCTCCAGGGTTCGACGGCAGCTATTGTACGCAGTGTTAGTATGCATTTTTATTAAATATGAAAAAATTAAGCAGCACAACGTTTGACTGTAAAAGCGCCGTTTGTGAGTTTGATGTTGTTGTTTGCCTCCTGAACGCCTCCTGAATAGATACCGCTACTTAAGATAATTAAAGGAACCTAACAATCATTTTTAAATACTCATTCAACGACATGATAGTAATTCATCGACAAATATTTTTTATTTTGACAATATGGCCATTGGTTACCCTAACTACATACAAACATATGTAGTTAATAATAAACACATTCCACTTCTATACCTCGCGCTGTCGGGTAAGAAGGACATAATCATGTAATGAAATAATCTAATATTTTTAATTCCACAGTCTGCCCCGAGGGCTACTACGGCGACCACTGCATGGAGGCGTGCAACTGTCCCTCTCAGGGCAACTGGGCGTGCGACCCCATACACGGCTGTGTGTGCCACCGCGGGTTCATCGGCGACCACTGCGACATACACGCCAGTGACGCAATCGTCGTTGAAGCTGGGGGTACATTGTTTTAATTTTTTTATTTTTCGTAACGAGACCGCTGTGACGCAGCGGCATCCATGCGCTCCGACTACTAAATCATACAATTTTATCGAGCTACAACTCACTAACTGATCTTACAGATTATTGTTAAGTTGGCATCACTGTGGGAAAATTAAAAAAAAACCGCCGCTTAAAGATTATTATAAAGAATGATGTTATCAATTCAATCTAAGGCGACCGTTTGTGGGTTCGATTCCCACTCCACAATAATAGAAATATTTAATATTTCTATTTCTTCGCTAAGGTATCGAGGCAAAGTGTGGGGTTGAGTTCCGCCACTCAATAAATGCAATTTATGCAAATATATAATTATAAATAATGCAAATATTTTATATATAACTTAACAAAATGTAAAATAATCTCATTGTTTAAATTTGTTTTGTACGCGCTAGGTAACGGCAATGCAGGTCTAACAGCGGCTATGGTAGTGCTGGTGATAGTGTGCGCGACGGTGGCGGCGCTACTCCTCTTGTACTACAGGAAGCGCGTGCGCAGTCTCAAGCGGGAGATAGCCCACGTGCATTACACCGCCGATCCTGCCTCGCAACCTGGTATGATATAATATATTGTATAAATTAAGTTAAGTGTATACATTAAGTTCGACGAGTCGTGGCCGCCCTGAAGCTTATTGCAGATTTAATTATATATTTTTTTGTAAATTTTCGATTATTTTCATAACCATGACATATTTGCATTCTTGAGAAGAAACACGTCGATTTGCGATAAAAATTGAATACTTCCGAATCTCTTTTCAACATTTATTGCAAGAGCCAACTGTATAATTTGATGATACTACAAGTGAAATCCAGTTGTTTCGGGATGTTAAGCAAAATAAGAAGTTCAAAAATAAAACTTAAAATTGAAAAAATAGAGTTATTACTTTTTTGTTTTAATTTTAATCTTTTTTAAACCCACAAACGTCGCGCTTACAGTCACACGTCCTTGCTACTGCACCAAACGGTGTTATCAATCGGTGGTATAACAATTATTTTACGTTATTATTAAAAAGATATACAATCCTTAATTCGCAATTCCAAAATTCGTAAAATTTGAAATAAATGTTTTTATAGTCTTCCCCTTAGCTCCCTTAGAAGTGAAAATAATATATTTTGTATAATCCAAACAGACCAACAACACTTCGACAATCCAGTGTACTCGTTCCAAGGTACCACGCGAGGTGACGACTCTACCACGTTGTTGAACAACGCTACACAAATATTTAATAACTTGGGATCGGGAAGTAAACTTAGCAACACAGCTATGGAGAAACTGAGGATGACTGCCTCCAGTTCTAATGGAAGTAAGTTGTTCTGTCGTAAATATTACTATATTTTAATATTTGTGTTGATGGAACTGTACAAGATTATTATGAAAATATTGTAAATTATCTAACATACATGTAAAATCATCTTTATTTTACTTCTAATGAGCTAATTTATTTACTTTTAAGGTGCCTATGATCCTCTGTCGTCTCTCAAAAATAAAGATGCGGATCTCACCAACCCTAACTTATACCATTGTATTGATGAAGACAACAAGCTGGATCACGTCTATGATGAAATAAAACACAAAGAAGGATATGGTATGTTATCGCATATAAGTGAAGCAAGTTCTAACTGTGGAATAACACTTTAAAAATATGAGACGGCCATGAAATTTGGTACAGTTAGAGTTTATATTGACAATTGCAGAATGCGTTAAATTAATAAAATAAACACACACTACCGTGTTATGTTTGACAAGACGCACTTGTATAAAGTGACATACATGATGCGATGGCAACACGTATTTCACGCGTTAAAGGCTTTACTATTTATAATGATGTCTATTTGACTTTTAGCAACTCGAAAATTTTAGGTTCAATTGTAAGAATATAAAAAACCGACATTTCAATAGAAAAAAAGGAACCAAACTTCTACACAGCAATAACCACTTATTGTATATACAATTTTAGACAATAATATATATATTTTTTTGCTTTTAGAAATGGAATATGATCACCTGAATTACACACCTCCATCCAACACTTGGAAGCCACACTACCAAAGGATGAATAATATGAATAACGGTGTACCTGCGGGGTCTCAGGAGAGCGAGTTGGGTACTTCTACACCCCCTATCCCCCCTTTACCTAAACTGCACGGACCTCCCACCGCGCCCCTCACACCGCCTGCGCCACCCAAAAGAGATAACCCACCTGAAGAAAATAACTCTACTACTAGCCCTTAATGAAATATATCTTAAGCAACTTATATGGTCACATACATAATTTCTAATTATAAACCCCCGACACAAAAAGCTGTAAAAAATAAAAGAGGTGATAATCTTAAAACGATTAAACTTATTTTCTTGAATCATGGCTAAGATTACGCTCACCTTTCAAATGAAAAACCTAAAGTAAAATCGGTATATTCGTTTGGGAGCTACGATGCCACAGACAGACATACAGTTACACATACACACATGCACAGACATGTCAAACATATAATACCCCTCTGTTTTCGTCGGGGTTTATGAATATACTAGTATCATCATTATTTTTGATATATTAAAATTAATTATATTTTGATATAAATTTTAAAAAACCTTTTTGGGTACCTAATTAGTGGAAACGAGTTGTTTTTTGTATGATTAAGGATTGTTCAAATCTTTAATTGTATAATATTCATATAGTAAATTCAGTCAAATGTGTAGGGATAGCTTGTAAGTTAAAATCTCATTTGTTTTTGTAATTTTAATATTTTACCTTTTATGTGTGTCATTAAAAATACTTATTACTTGATATTTGTAAAGCTTGTGATTTACGGACAGCAATAATGATATTTAAATATAATATTATATTTACCGATTAATTTAAAATTAAGTATTTTTAAATGTATAGAAATAAATTTTATATTTACTTTTATTAGTATGCATGTATTTTATGCGATCTTGAGGCAATTGTTTAAACATATGTTTTTTTATAAAAAGTATTTTAACAAATTATTTTCTCATATACACTTAAAAATATATATTATTACCAAATGAAAACTTGCATGGACAAATATGATATTTTTATTTTATATGCCTTTAAATTCAATTTAAAAAAAAAGAAAAAAAAGAGGTTTAAATATTGTTAACCTAAGCGTGAAATATAATTATTATAAAGTATTTTTAATTTATATATTATTATAATAAAAACTAACTAAAATACACTTAAATTTGATATTTGGCTATAAAGATGTGTTCTATACAACTAAAATGCTCAATAATATATAAATATATAAAATGTTGAGTGCTTCATATAAAATATTATTTATAAAGTTAAGTCTGTGTACTATTTTTAAGTGTGATCGAAAATGTTGTGAGCTTTTTTTTTAATACTAAGCTTTAAATTATATATCTTTTTTATTTTGTTAAATAATTGAATCTGTTAATACATTAATTTAAAATTGATTTAAAAGACGATGTTTCATCACCGTTTTGTGTTATACCTTTCGCAAATGTTGCTTTATAAAATAAATTTTATATTAAAATGTTGCTATTCAACATTACATTATAGAAGTGCAGTTAGAACGACTGAACGCAATGGTTTTGGGTTCAAATCAGGGAAGTCTAAATTTATAAGCGACAAACTTTACATGGATTTTGGCACAAGCAATCTCTTAAAAATGTTATATTCTTATACAAATTGAAACAAATGGATGAAAGTAAAAAGAAAATAAATCGAAATAGAAACAGAAATGATCTTCAAAAATTTTAATGCTTATAATTTTTAAGTTAAATTTTTAAATAATTTAGTATGTACTTTGAATATCATTATATTTTGACAAGCTTTTGTAGTTTTAATGTTAAAATTGTGGATGCACCTGTCACATTCCACTTCAAGGAAATACTTTTTTTTTATTAATTTAACAGTTTTAATGTGTTGTAAATGTATAAATTTTATGTGACCTTTTTATTTTTTAAATATGAATATTTTTTTATTTTATAAAATCTTATGATATGATTATAAGTTTTTAATTCATTTGAACTTGGAGACATCGATAAGATTTTAAATATTATTGACACATTTGGTACAAATGTGCGTATTATTATTAATTTATTGACAGAAAGATGCTTAATGATATAATTTAAAGGATTTGTAATCGTAATTTTTATGATTACATAGTATAAAAAGAAACATAGGAAACTTACACTCACACATCTGTCAGTCATATATAATGAAAATTTATAAGTTTATATTTTAATGTCTCAATAAATTTACATAATGTCCAACATAACTTTTGGAATTATAACAACACAATTTTAAACAGTTTTTATTTATTTAAATCAACTGGCCTATGTCCAAAGTGTTATTGAAAACGAAAATACGAGTTGGGTTTTTATATAATATGTACATGTTTTGTATTGTGATGCTCACAAAATTAAATATTTTGATTTTTATCTTTTTTAGTAAATAATATCAAATAATATAAAAGTTCAGTCTATTGATTTAACTGTAAATTGCTTTAAATATAAGCAATATTTCTTTTAGTTCAAAATGTATTATGTTAGTTAGTTTATGACGTCACATGTTCATTCTGCTCTCATTATGTAGACAACACAGTATATTATAATTTTGTTATCTTTGAAGAATTGTACACTTTTCTTTTGTAAATATATAAATAAATATTTGTTATTTATTTCAAATGAAAAATTATTATCAATTAAATATTAATATTTTGATCAATTGCCATGTATAAAGTAATATTTAAGAAAGTATGTATACTTAACGATATCAAACGTATATTTACGGATAATATTAAAAAAAATGTATATACGAAATCGAAAAGGAGTTGCTCAATGCGTGCCAACATTGAGAAATTAACCTGTGATTATTTCATACTAGCAGCTCTGTATGGACTTTTGTACATCAAATACTAGTTTTAAATGATTAAAATATTTTTGTTATTCTTCAAAATGTTTTGTCGCCGTATTTGGTAGAAGTCGTCAAAATCTAGTGTAAAAAATTAACTATTTTTCTCCATTATTGTGGCAATGTTAATATGATATAATGTGCGACAACAAGGTTGTTAAAACAAAGACTAAAAATAGAAAATCTCTACGTATTTGTTTTTTTGATATTTTTTTATTGGTTTTTGTTTTATATCCTTATAAATCGTATATTTGATATTAATATTAAATAAATAATAATTAGAACATTCAGTAGTATGTTCATTAAGTGTTTAATTTATACTACACTTTTAACTTTACTCAATTTTATTGTCTAAATTTAAAATGAGAATAATTTTCATACAAATTAATAATGGTTATTATATCATATTACTTCTCATACACTACAATAATTATAACGTGATGTTTATACATGTAGGTATGTAGGACACTAACTTACACAGTGTGAGCACTCTTTCTCTACTGTATTCTATCTTACCTAGTGCATTAAAAGAAGAAAGTTAAGCTTGGATTTTTCAAAATATTGACAATACACATTTAAATTTAAAAAATTGCAATATTTTAATCTGTAATTTACATTTTTTATCACCATATTAAAAATTTGATAGTGTTGTATTCTATAAGGAAAGGATACTTTATAAGGTGGTCTTTAGTATTTCTTTGTATTTTAAAGATAATTTACTATTATAATTATGCATATCATTGTATACTTTAATTGTAACATACATCATTCAAAGTGTTACAAATACGGTGTTAAAGTAATAATTTATAACTTTAGCAGCTTTTTATTATTAGCTTAAGAATTTTGTGATATAAGAGTATAGGGTATATTGAAATAAATTAATCTTGATTATTAATAATTCTTGTTTTATTTAATTGAGTTCGAACTCGCGAATTCTAGAATCCATTTATTCTAGAGTCAATATTAGTTCAAGTGATGATGTTCGACACAGTCTGTGCAATTCAAACACACGTCACATTATACTGTAGTGTGAGCCAATAATGGAAGTAATGTCTCCGAATAATCCATCAATTAATGTTGTGTCTGTTTAGTGCCTAGTTTTGTCTAAGTTGAAGTGCTTTATTATGAAAACACCTGTCGTAATCTTAGCTCTGCTGTCACAAGTAAGTTATTTACTCTTTTTGTTGTTTATGTATTCATTCAGTTTTTATAGTAATCAATTGCAACATGAGCAGTTACCGCCTTGTTGTTTCAGGCGTTTGCTGCATCTTTCTATGATGAGTTACGTGGCGCAATATCGAATGTGGAACGTGGATTTGGGAAGCTAATAAAAGATGTCGTGACAGATGTTAAGGATACTATAGAGTGCACCCTATCCGCAATGGAACAAGTCCTGGTTCTAAAAGGAGTTCTGGATAAAACATCCGCTTACAATTATCGATGTAGAGAGGTTGTCAAGCAACAAAATTCACAAGTCCAGAAAAGTCCATTTGATAGACTTAGAAACTTAACATTTCCATCCAGTGAGTTTTCCTCTAGGCACATATCGATGGAATTAGGAGGTTCTATAGTAAATACCAATAAATCTATAAACGATATCTTAAAGCGACCCTTAAGTATAGATAAGACTTATCCGTCTAAAGTATTACAGGAAGAAACACATCGCCTAGTTGAAATTAGGGATTTGTTAAAAAAAGAATTAGAAAAATTATCAAGTAACGTAAGAAGACAACTAAAAAATAGTTTCATCGATAATAAATCTAATTCTGTAGACTCGGTTTGGAGTGTAATAAAAGCTCTACACGACATACAAAAAACTAGCAATAATGACGTTGAAATTAAAGAAATACGCCACGTTCTGGATAAAATTGTAAACAAATTAGATTTGGCCATAAACCATACCAATAGTGCAAGTGATTATAATATAGATGATATTAAGAAGAAACTACAAGGGCTTTCTAACAAAAACACTGATAATCAGTTACGTGATGGTCAAGTTGTCCAAAATGCACACGATTCACAATATAAAAACGAAACGACAAATGACGTGCCAAAGACGTTCGAAGAGGCTGCTGAACAAAGTAAGCAACACAATGAGGAAGGAGATAAAATATCTGACAAAAAAGAACCACATGCCGCGAAGTCTGTATTTGATATGGACTCAGCTGACCTTGCTGCATTCTCACCATCCACTAATGCAAACTCTAATAAGAAGGAAATAGTCGATACTGCAAAAAAAATAATACAAGATAGTGAGCATACAGATAAAGTTTTAAATCAGTTTTTCAAAAATCATAAAGCTAGTGTTGATGTTTTTAGTAATCCAAATTTATTCAATTTTCGTTAATATTGCTTTTAGTCAATAATAAATATCACAGGAGTAATGGTAAATGTATTAAATAATTATATCAATTAACTTGCGATCTTGAATCCATTTGATTGTTTCACTTACTTGTGATAAAACATGTATTGTATTTTATTATAGAAGGTAGGTACTAGTGACCGGCCGCATCTTTGTTTGTTCTCTTCTTTTCGCCGAATTCTTGAGGAAATGAAAATATTAAATTTTTATTTTGATTTAGGATGAGAATGATTGATCGAGCCCATAATCTTTCAATAGCCCACAATATTCAAGCTAAAGGTCGGTTTCGGTTTCAGTTTCGGCTGAAAACCTTATACTAACTAACCAACTAACCGTATACGAAGTATAGTCTTAATGCTGATTATGAGTAATAACATTACAATAAAAATAATTATTCATGTTCTATTATTTTTTTATATCACCTAAAATTTGATTATAATTTGAGATCAGTCGTGGCGCAGCGACACAAGCGAGACTGTAAGCGCGACTGGGTGTGGGTTCGATCCCCACTCGAAGTCAAGTATTTTATTTAAATTTATACTTTCATTTCTTCGCTCTGGTGTTGTTTTCCGATAGCCAACCCAGATAACCTGGTGTTAAAACACTCTGCTCTCGATTTTATCTCTCTCTAGAAGCCATTCAACTGCTACGTGATGACGTGACTATAGTATTTTTAAAATATTAAAAAAACTAAATTTAAAATTGTAATATGAATAAATAAAATTAAACATGTATAATATCTTATAACAGTTTTATTAACAATATAAATAGGTAATTACAAATTTATTCTACAATTGAGCTGCGCTACTCTACTGCGAGCAGTCCAATGTGCTTATTTATTATAATATACTATAGATTACATTTTTATTCCCTTTTTGGGGTCTATTCTATGCACCAACACAGTAATTAGACTCGAAGCTAAAACGACGTCATTCGACGATATGTATTAAATTAAAAAGATAGCATAATAGTAGGTACATAAAAAATATTAAAATAACATTTTATACTATGATCTGGGTTCGAGTCTAAAATAAAGTAAATATATTTCCAACAATATTTGTATCTTCAACAAAATGAGCGTATTCAATAAAAACTATCCCTTATCCACAACAGGTAATATATTTTGCACTGTACTAGTGCGACCTTATATTTATAATTAACACAAAAGTTTTTTTAGATATATTAGCATTTTATTTCTTTTTATTTTTTGTACATAATTGATTTATTGAATTTTAATTACATTGATGTTTAAATTTCAATTACTCTCCAAAATGTTGTAGAATTTGGTCATTTATAAGTATTTGTATCTAAATCATTTATTAAAAAAGAGTAAGAAAAGACATATTTAACATGTAGCTTACATAAACCTTCCTCGAGTCATGAGCTTGCATTTTCTTCTTCTCAGGCAGTAAACGTCATAGCAGAATCGATATCTAGATTACAAAGATTTTCTAGATATTCGTTCACAAAATTGAGCAATGATTACTTAAATTAAATAATTACTTATTTATTTTAAGGGTATTCCTAACTTAAAGTAAATAATTTCATTTTAGTGATATCTAGTGCGTTCCATTTATGAAATCTGAGATATTTTTAAACAATTTTATTTTGTTTCCTTTGTTACATACAAACATATTTGTTATTATTTTACATATGTAGGTTTACTAATGTAAGTCAGATCTGTGGGGCATTTTTTTCTGAAATTAGTAGACATTATTTGTACCTGCTACAATTTAATTGAAAATAACATTTTAATTTTTATGTCAAAAAAAATGTTGTAAACTAAACATAGATTTTATTTTTGTATGTCCTATATTAATCCAATAATAGTCGATGTAATTTTGTACATAAAGTAAGCATCTCAAATTATACACCTAATAAAAATATATATAACTGACTAAGTTTTGGTTAACGATATTCTTGAAAAAAATATGATTTTTCAGTTTCTTATAAGTAATAAAATCGACACATTAATTTAATGTACATGTTCTATTCTACGACAATGTTATGAGTAAATCCGTAGAAGAATTGAAGAAGTCACTTACGTTAATAGATAATCGAAGATATAGTGATACGAGATTATAGTAGTATTTAACCTATTCTTATTTCTTAATTTAATACAGATAGCAAATATTATTTAAAAAGTATACATAAGGAGGGATGATGAAATGAAATAATAGAGAGATAGATTTTAAAAGCGAAATGATCTTAAAAATCGTCGTCTACCTATAGGGAGTGATTCTACTTGCTACTAATATTCTAGCTATATGATACTTGAACACAGACAACATTCATTTGGTGGTTTTCGCTCCGTCTTAGTATATAAGTAGCTGCGTAGCGCGTGTTTCATTGAAATGAGACTTTAAAAAATAGAAAGAAATATCTATTTACCTTAAAGAACAATTTAAAAACATCATCAGTACATATTACTAATATATAATTTTATTGTTTTTTTTTTTGAAGTAACAAAACAATACCAAACAACGATAAATACTCTATATGCATGAATTTATGCATTTTTAAAACTACCTTAGATATGAAAACATGGAACTACAGAAGTTACTTATAAGGAGATAGAAGAGACACTACGTACGTATATCCTATGTTAAACGTCGTGGAATAGAACACGTGCCGGGCAGGACGGGTGTGCGTTGTGGTATGACGATCAGTCGTGACCATTCAAATTTTTTGACTGTAATTTGCTTGCGATTTAGATAATGTGCCTAGAGCCTTATTACAATAACTATTAATAAGGTATTATATAAATAAAACTAGCGACCCAAACGCGGCTTCGTCCGCTCAAACTTTAGGTGATGTTATAACCAAGTTCTATATAACTGTAAAGTTTCATCTAAATCCGTTCAGTAGTTTTTGCACGAAAGTGGAAGAAACATCCATCCTCACAATATTTCACATTTATAATAATAGTAGGATAGAATTATCACATATTTACTTGTCTAAAACGGAAAATTAAATTCGAAACTATATTTTATAATAACGTAAATATAACATGAAGGTTTTGTGCGTACGCTCTATATATAATAATCAACAAATATTTACAAACAAATTACAGTACAAGAGTGTCAGATGGTAGGGTTGTAAGGAACATTCCGCATAAATGTAGTATATATATATATATATATATATATACTACATTTATGACTTACACATATATACTTTACACATTATACTTTACACTTATTACATATATATACATACACACACATATATATATATATATATATATGTGTATGTATATATATGTATGTAAATGCAAACGACCCGCAAAATATTTACCAACTAACGTCACGTTACCATAATTATCTGTAGTGACTCGCCTACAGATAATTTTTATTAACTTGTGAAGATATGAATATATATGAAAATGTTACTTGTGATTAATATTCGTTACAACCCATTAGTTAAGTATTTCATTAAGAAGGCGGCGGACATCGGACCAGCGAGGAAGTCGCGATCTGGTTGAAGTGTTTGTCTATAGGAACACGGTCGTCGTAGAGCGTGGGTGCCTGCAGTATGATGCCCGCTGTCCCCACCAGCACGGCCAGGGTGAATATCCATAGGAACAACCGGTCAAGCACCATTGCTACGTATTTCCAGTCTTCTTTGACCTTTTAAATATATATTTTAATAAATAATGGTTTTATATTCCAAATTCATAGTTTAACGCTTAAAATTCGCAATTTTACACTTCTAATTCCACATTTCCATACCAAATTTTCCGTTTAAAACTGCAGAAATGAGAGTTTGGTGAAAGCCCATAATTCTCCTAAATATAAGTATAGATAAAAATCTAGGTAGGTAAAAGGTACATAATTCATATTATGCAAACAATTATACAATTAACTTTGTCAGAAATTAATCGTAAGAAAGGAAAGGGAATTGTGATTATCTGAAAATAAACTAATTTTATTATTAGCTTTGATTTAGGTGTAACTACTAGGTACCTATATTGTTTACTATATCTTATATTACATATGCATAAGTCAAAACGAATGTATTTATACAAAACTAATAAAAAAAGAAATTAAATAATGCTTTACGAAAATGTTTCTCATGCATAATAAGAACTTATAAAGACTGCATTTATCTACAATTCCTGAACTTCTTGCCCAAGACATCAAAGTTTGAAGGCAGCAATTCAAATTTTTATTATTTGTATAAGTTCTGAATATTTAAAATAGATTTTACCACATTACATATTAAGAAACAACTTGCTGAAATGAATAAATTATTTTGTATCTACGTTTCCTTTTCATAAGAAAATTCGTAGAGCTCTACTTAATTTATTCATTATTCAAGTATTCAATGTAAACAAGCTTCTTAGATTTGAATATATATCTTGGTCATCTTGTGTATTACAAAATCATTACTATTTATACTGTGTAAATTTTCCTTTATTGTAGGTAAAAAAAATAATATGCTTAATCTTAAATGACTTACTATTGATTTAAAAAGTTATATCAAAAATGTTGAAGTTACATGAAACTTACACGTATATCTCTTTATATTCACCTATTATGTGACGTAAGAAAACCTAGTTAAAAATCATTCCGTTTTCCAATTATAGCACATTCCATGTTGGGCGGAATGCTTCAGAGCACTGTCTACACAACTGTAGAAGGATCTCTACAAATTTAAAATGTAAGCTTGCTCATTCTGATTGGATAATTTGCGGTGTTAGGTTACGCTACCTTATACGCTGATTCAATTTGCCATTTAAAATTTATCCCATTATCGTTAAAAAAATACAAAAGTCAAAAATTTGGATCAAATAAGTTTCGAAGATGTAATTTATGTTATGTTAACTTGCAATTGCTTTACGTTTCCCGATATCGAATTTGATGCGGTGTCGGCATGTACTGTGTACACGGCTATTTGGGTTACGTAGATACGAGTATGTAGGAATCGACTTGGAGCTATGTGTTAGGTGGCAACGGGCCAGCATCATGAATTATGCAACTGCTATTCACGAACGATATATTACTTCATTAAAATTAACTTACTATGTATTTAGAATGGATATTTAAAGGTAATATTTAAGTAAGATTATGTTAGTTTTCGTTGTGGTTTATTCGTTTGTTGAATAGCTAAGCTAAGAAGTAAACTAGAGAAAGTAAGTTATTATATAAGTTTGTTTGTTATCTGTAGAAGTAGTTTTTGTATTTAAATTTAAATGTAGTATATTTTAATAGACAGCCAAAAGGCTGTCTATAACAAAAAATATATTTTGATTATTCGAGCTTTATAGGTTCTTTTGTACTCAAATCGTGTACAACTGTTTGTCCGAAGTCCAATATATATTTTTAATTAAAAATAACAATTTATAGATTACCTTGGTAGAGTCTTCTAACATTCTAGTATGTTCTGCGATGAAACGAACACAAAAGCATGTCCTGTGCACTTCTGGCGGACAGGCAGAGTGACTGAAGCCCGGAGGAGGATCGGGGACTGGACTGAGTGCCTCCTCTTCAGGTACTGGTAAAGCACCGCCTTCACTGGAGCCGTGCACGACACAGCTGCCGCCGAAGCGATTACTTTCTCCTAGTCTATCAAAGAAACACAAGTGAAAAGGTTTAAACAAATGTATAAACATTTAATAACAATATGACTAATGTGAGGATTTTTTAATTTCTTAGGTGCGTATACTACATATAGTTTTTAGGAAGCAAAAACTTTTTAGGAAGTGTTTTATCTAAAATAATATACATATATGTTCAAGTTTTTCTTTCAGCGCTCAAAAGCAAAATTATTAGATACAAAATTGAAGTTTATTTTTATCGAATTACAAAAACATTGAAATTGATAAGTGTTTAATAATAGCAAGTTAAAACTTGCCAGAGTAAGACCGATAAACATCCATTAGCGTTTATTAAAACAGGCGAGCGAAGGCACCGCGGCGTCTTGGATAAAGAAAAAAACGGGGATATCGAAAAAGTTATTACCATTTTTCGCCTTAGTGTAGCGTACCTGATATTTTTCCAGTCATTAATTAAATTAAAATACTCATCTCATCATATTGTTTTTTACTGAGCTTATACAATATATTATGCTTTTAGGACCAAAGAGGAAACAGGCATTACATGAAGTCAACCGATAAAGCAATTAATCAAGTTGGGCAGCTTTTTCCCAAAGGATAGTCTCTTATTTTGTTGAACTTTCTGAGTAATATACTTATCTATAACTATAGGAGTATATGTATTGGTGGGTTTTATTTTCCACTCTGAAACTTTTCTCATAATATTTAACCTGGCAAAGGCTTATACGGTACTTATAACATATTAACCGCGAACAAAATGCTAATTTACGTTTAAACGGAATACAAAAGACGTCTAGTGTTTCCACTTTTATAAATTAGCATAGATAATAATATATTTAGTACAAATAATATTTAGTAATTGTATCCAGATATAATTGCGTTATAAATTAATATATTATTTTTATCGCTTTCTGGTTAAGGACAAGAAAGACATATAATAGCGCATTCGTATCACGTTAACATTAATCTTTTTCCTGAAACAATAAATCGATTATCATAGAAAATTTAACAAGAGGGTAGACACTTCGCTTATCATAGTCCGCCCGAAGTTCTCAAATCTCATTGGACATTAACTTTCACGCACTTTCTTTAATGGTGACAATCTATTGAAAATATATGGATATAAGATTCCTATAAAATACAGCAAGCTTACCCAGACTGCACATAAGTGGTGTGCGTGAGGTCCTCCTTGCTGGGCGTGCGGGTCAACGGGCGGGCGGGTGCCGCGGGCGGCGGCCAGGCGCCGGGCGCGCAGCAGTCGTCGTCGGCCGCCGCCAGCCGGTACGGGTACAGGGGCCGCGCCGCGCCTCCGCAACGCACCACCACGCCGCACGTCGTGTAGCGGGATCTGCACAAGCTGGAAATATTGCTTCTAATGTTCTTGCTCATACGTCAATTTCATACGTTTATTTGGTGTACTAGGTAAACCAGTTTTTTGCTACCGGTAAGTTAGTACTTAACAGATTACATTTTTTTTAGATAACGAATCCATATTATAAATTCGAAAGTAAGTCTGTCTGTCTGTCTTTTACGCAATCAGGGCCAAACAACGATTTGCAAAGTTTGTTGTCAGAAAACGTCACCCAAAATGAGCTTGCTTAACGCATCTCTCTATTGAAAACTGAAAATAATTTCATAAATATTCGTATAGTTCAAGCGGGCGTAGCCGCGTTCGGGTCCACTAGTATATAACTAATAATTACATAGGTATACTGTATAGGCTTCTTTTATGTTCACATCAGTCAGTATGTGTAACTTTAATAAGTACTAAATATCAATAGTTATTACGGCATGCGAAGGGGCAAAACTGTAGACATTTTTATAACTAATAAACTAACTTCAAAGTAAAATCTTAATCGACTAACGTCGATGATAAAATTGATTCGATGAAATTATCTATTTTTGTAATATTAATGTAATAGGATTTAAGCAACATAATATAAATATTGATGCTTTTGTATAAACATTTATGTATGAATATATCTGTGGCGCACTGTATATTTTAGCGTAATTACGGTACCTACTGGCGAAGTTGACCCAACTGCAAGCTGACAGCTTTGTTCAACAAACTAAAGCCCAGCTGCATTCGCTTTTTGAATTTTAAATCTCAGAAATGTTTCATACAATATACAATTCGGCTCGTCAAATCTATAAATATTTCACATAGTTAAACATTTAAAATAGATTATGTTACTTATATACAAAAATTACGAAAATAAAGGAAAACTGAGAAAAAAAGAGTGTCTTTTTCTTAAAGTTTAAAGTAATACCTAAATAACTTAGAACTTCTTTTTTAAGAAATAAAATATTTATTACCTAAAATATTTCAATAATAGATTGTTTATGGAGGCTTGCAGTAAATGTTTAAAGAGGCCAAGTCGCATTCAAAGCTTCACCGGAGAGCCATTTACGTAACGATCTGTGGTCGCATCGAGAACGGCTTGTCTATTACGGCTCTCGTCATAATAATAGACTATCCACAAATTGCATTTGTGTATCATTGAGGTACTTGCTTCTATGGCGGTTTTAGTAAAGGAATAGAAAAACATTTCTAAATTCAAATTTCTTTTTAGTTGCCAAAAATCATTGTTATGGAATAGATAATAAATTATAGAGACAGTAAACACATTTGATAATTTATATAGTTTATATATTTAATTACTCAAACAAAAGTATAAGTAGCTACTTTAAAGTAACGAAACTTATACACATATACTTATTTTCTATTGTTTTTTAGGGTTCCGCACCTCAATAGGTTTACGAAACCCTTATAGGATTACAATTTTCAAAGCACTTTCAGAGATGAAACTTTTCAAATATTCTTGTACACTTTGGCATAATATAACAGCCATGATAATAAAGTTAATATTTTATAAATTTTCTGATATTATTAAATAACGTTGAGGCAAAAGTCGGTCAAGTATACTTGATTAGCTTAAAAGATGTTATTATGTTAAGTTATTTATTATAAGTAGTTTCACTGTCAACCTATACTTGTTTGTGGGTTACTTGAAAGATTATGTAAATATTTTATGCCCGTCAATCTTTCTTTAAAATTTCTGTAATTATTTTTTAAAATCGTATCTGAAATCGAAATTATATTGATTTTAATTTTTTTAGCACTATATCCAATGCAGCGTTTGTAATGGAAGTTTTTGTAATTCATAAGTAAGAAAAGAAAACTTTCAAAACTACCTTTGAGGCCATAATAATAACACTTGTATATTTTGTTAATTAAAATAGTTTTTATTGCAATATCAGATATCAGATAATTAAACAAAATAAGCTTATATCTTCATGCAATTCCATTGAAATATATTTTCTACATTCTGTAGTTTTCATTTTACTCTTTATAAAGTACGAGCCGACAATGCTACATCTCTCGGGGCTATTGTCAGTATTCTTCGTTCAAGAAAAGTTGCATTTAAAGCAGTCAGTATGTTCGAATTCTTGTTCTAAGATATTTCGGTTTTGTTCTAAAACAAATGGTTATTTTTACAAATACCTAATTGTTAATATGTGCTTTAAACGTTTAAATACGACAGATATATATAATTTTCTTTAACAAAAGTAATAAAAAAAATATATATTTGTGTTATTTTCTGTTCCAAATTTAACGAGACTAATAAGTTGCATTAATTAGTAACAATTTCTGATATTTACATTGGTTCAGCTTCAGAATATTGCAAATTTAAAAATAAATTAACGTAGAAGTCAAATATATCGCACAGTTGGTCCAACAAGGATGTACATACATACATATTTGCACTTTTTGAAATATAGCAGGTGACGCAATGACAGTTCGTAAATAGTGCTTCCGCATACACTGACAAATTTAATTTGTTTTTAAAAAAAAGTAAAATTACATAATTGATGCACTAAATAGGCAATATGTGGGTATTTTTTTCTATTTTATGTTTAAAGAAAAGAAAAAATCTGTAAAGTTAATGTATAATATATAATTATTCGCTGGTTTTTGATCACGATAAAGAAATAGAATATATAGGTCGAATTTTTAACATAAAAAGCTGATAGCCGAATTATATAATTATTTAATCATTCCATTTAAGATGTGAAAACAGCTTGCGGCAAGCTGTTATGTTTATAAATGATTCAATCAAGACAACGCTTTAATAAAATGTTTTTCTCAATGCGTCTGAGTGAAAGCTACCCTATCTATTTATATAGTTTACTAGCGGCCCGCTCGCGGTTTCACCCGCGTGAACTATGTTATTATTAATTTCTGTCTCCATGACTACGTCCTAGTGACGTCTATGCAAAATTTGAGACTCCTAGCATTTGTAGTAACGAAGTTTCATACAAACTTTCGACCCCAAAAACAACCCCTTAGAAGTCGAATATTGCAAATTCCCGTCTTAGCGAGCACCTACGTCCTATAAGTAACTCCTATGCAAAATTTCAGATTCCTAGCACATGTAGTTTCTGAGATTTCGTGATGAGTGAGTGACCTTTCGATTTTATATATATAGATATAGCTAGTTTATACTAGCATAACACAATTTCACTTATTTACCAATATTCTTAACCTAAATGAACATATTAAAATCTAAATAATTTTTATATAGGTAAATATCCAATTGAATTATTGCCTGTTCGTCTTTAGAAGTATCATCTACTTTGTATCGCAATTCACAACAATGACATTTTGTTCATGATAGATTTTATCAAAGGACACAAAAGAATCGGGCGAGCGCACTTTATTGCTTTCATATGGTTTGACTGCAATTTGTGTGCGAATCAAATGGCTTTCCATGTCAAAAATCTTAGGTTTCATTTAAAAAAATGTTTATCTAATCTGGAAATCGAGTAGATAACTTACGAGACCATATTTGAATTATTATAGCATGGCTTTTTTAGCTTTACGTTGTATCCCGCCTATAGAAGAATAGGCAGAAATAAACTGGTAATACTCCATTCTCCACTTTCCTTCGAATTTTCAGAGTATTGCTTGATTGTTGAGAGGCGGAACTCAAATAATAAGTAAATAACTCAAACTAGATTTTGAATCAAATCCACAATCGTCACGTTTACCTCCAGCCACACACTTGTATCACTGTGCCACAATGGTCTCATATTAACATATTAATATTTATATAGCTACGAAAAATAAAAACAAATAAAACGTATAAAAGATCTTCCAATATAGTTACCTCGACGTATCAAACTTGTACTGAGGCCGCTTCATAAAGAGCAATCGGGGGAGGATATGAATGAAGACGCGCTTCACCCACGGCGCCATGCGGTGTGTTTGCGGCGACCGGAAGTGCACGTTTAGAACCACCACCGTTACGCATATACTGACATAACATAAAAAAATGTTCTCAATTAAAGAAGTCATTTGTATAATTAACAATATTTTTAAATATTTTTTTATGGTAATTTAGAAGTATCTTAAAATATACGGAGAATTTAGCATTATAATGATTTTTGTTTAAAGAAAATATTTAAATATTTTTAAACTACATTTTAT
The DNA here is from genome assembly GCA_036379175.1 of Heliconius cydno galanthus. Lineage (NCBI taxonomy): Eukaryota > Metazoa > Arthropoda > Insecta > Lepidoptera > Nymphalidae > Heliconius > Heliconius cydno. Next base: position 178,403 of record JAKRZM010000162.1, on the reverse strand, counting down.
TTATAATAATAGTATTATCATGCAGAATTGTTTATATTTTTATTAAACATAATTATCTAAATAACAAAACATACTATAAAGTACAAAAAAAATGTACATGTACAAAAGCGGACTTATCACTAAAAGCGACTTATTTAAAAACACATGTAAAATATTTTTTTAGAAATTTAGAAAAAATCAAAGCAAAAAACGTATATTTAAATCTACGCTTTCGAAATCGGGATACCATCTATTTCTATCTACAGTTCGGTGTAAGTGCCTATCTAAATGGAGGCAGTTAATCAAGATATACGGTCTTAATCCTGCGGGTGGCGGATGAAATTATGTTCGGGAACCCAAACTCCCTGAGTAAGCACTTTACTTATTTACCTTCCTTACGATATGACCAAATATCTTGTTACGACTTTACGTGACCATATCCACGTTCCAAGATTGCTATAAGTAGTCGTGTTATCGTCGGCACGCCAGTAATGTTCTTACAAGCGGCAGCGAGTATGTATTATAATAGAATAACTTGAATTAGTATTAGACTTGATTTGTTAATAATAATTATATTAATCTTATCTTATCTATCTTATAATAATATATATCTATATATCTTTTATTAATAATTATTATTATTGGTATCTTTTTTATAATAATTTATATTTAAAAATGTAAAATTGATTCACTAATTTAATAAAAGTATATTCTGTTATTATATTAATATTATATTTGTTATAAAGTTGATTTTTATAGCTTTTTGATTATTTTTGTTTATTTTTATTATGCGTGGGTATATTAAGTAAAACCATACTTAAATTCTACAGGTCTTAAGATACTTAAATAATACAATATATCTCTCTTAGAGGGTCAATATATTTATAATGATAGATCACTACCTTCTTTACTTTTCTCCCAGGTAATCTTTGGTATTCCTTATGGAGGTCTTTTAGGATATCTTATTTTAACATATTTTATTTAGCGTTATTTAGAATAGATGTGATTTGTAAACAAAGTTTAATATTCAAAGTTAAGTTTAGTAACACAATTAGAGAGATTGGAATCCTTCCGCGAAGATAACAACGGTAAAAGTTTAAGGGTGGCCGACGATTATCATTTTCTTTGAATACAAAGTTATGCAATCAAATATCTGGCTTAAACGCCAAATTCTAATTTATATGGAAATTCTGTGGCGTTACCGCGTCGGTTTTAGACATAGGTATTGGAATAAGTTTTGTGCGAGCTCAATGAGGTTATTGCAATGAAACGAGTACATTGAAGGTGAAATTCAGTTGAAAACTAAAATTTGTATTTGATGAAGGAGTCTTAAAATGAGTGGATAAGGGAAATCGAAGAAGTGTCTCACTTATTTCTCTCATTGCAACAAAACGAATTGGATGTGTCATGAAAATGTAACAAAATTTTTTGTGACTTTTATTAATGTTATTGTATTTAATACGTATACTTTGAGTATAAGTATGTTTAAAATCTTAAAAAGGCAAAACTCGGCGTTGACTTCCTCTACTCATCACACAATACCTAGAAATATTAAGAAGAAACAGGGAAAGGAGTGTCTTAACACTATGTTCCCTTTGCCTGCCCTGTTGTATGCGGGATACAGCGTGAAGCGAAAAAAATGTTTCAAATGAGTAAATTAGTGATATGACTATTCATTTCAAATTTGTAGTTTTTATATTTGTATTTATTTTAGGAGTGAAGTGAACATGTCAACTTGAAACCAACGGAGTCAAGAATAACAACTCGTGAACCAGATCTGTTGAGTTTCTTTTTATTTCATTACTCTTGTGCTATATAATAAAATATTTGTAGAAACATTTTTTGCTTAAATCGCATTTGTCAATTAAGTACTGACCGACTGACAGATAATAAACTATATGAAATATCCATTTATTACATAAACATTGCCATAATTAACAATAAATTGTTATAAAATATGTTTATTACAACAGTATTTCCAATATGCACTGGATACAATGAGATGACAAAAGACCAAAATTAATGTTATAACAGAAAAAATTTAAGATAAGTCACTCAATTTTAGCTGTTTCGCCTATTTATTATTCGAAAAATGATGAAAGACATATCTTTCGAGCAAATCTCTGAAGGCGTTAAGATTGCTTACTTTATTTAATTAAAAATAAAATAATGGCACAATAAACAGTGGAATTTGACAGGCACACGAAATATGTAGATAAAAGTATGAAAAACATGCAGATAACATGGCGCTACCTTAATATAATTTTATAAATATAGGTTACCTTATCGAGACCAATATCATTGCAAAAATGAGGTATTTCCCCAGTAAAGGAACGACGAGCGAGGTGGGTGGTATGATCTCCACGACCAGCAGGAAGAACACGTGGAGGCTAATCAAGATGGAGATAGAAAGCGTTACCTGAGCAAAAAAATATTTTTAATGTATAAATATTTACAAAGTTACTTAACTTTTAATTTTATAACATAATATAATTTATATTTTTTTATCTATAAATAATACTTACTATTTAATATTTATGTTATCTTATTTATTATCATCAGTCATTCCATATTTTTGGTTAATGAATTATTATTTTTAAAACGAAATATTTTTTTTAAAACGAAAACGACGAAATTGACGAAAACATGAAAATATTGAAATTGAAAATATTGTTTTACTCTTTTACAATAATTAAAAAATATATATCAGAAAAAACAATGACAAATTTCATTATGAAATAACAAAATTCCATTATTCATATAAATTACAAAATCACCGCGGCTGCGGCGAAACAGCCGGATTAGTGTTGTCAATATAAAAAAAAATCAGACGAGTGAAAACATTAAACGTTGTATTTCGAGAAGTCCCTTTTGCTTTTTTCTCCTTCTTTATAAAAGATACAACTTCAATTAAGAAATAAATAGAAATATTTTACGCTATAATAAATTTATTTCCATCACAACCTCGTGCAAAGATTTTTAACATGAAAAGGTAAAACTGATAAAATTGGTCCAATTTTTCACCGTCTACGTAACGATGTCGTTATCGTTTTTTTTACGCGGTGCTAATGTTCTTACATTGGCCTAAAATAAATGTTGTAACAAGTCGTACATGCCAATATATTAAATTATATAGGCTTTATATTCCGCGGGGTTAACTTTGTCGCTTTTATTTAAAAAGAAATATATTTGTTCCCTTGTAATACCGAAATTTGCAGAGTCAACTCATCCTTTAACAAAAGTAAGAAATGGAGTATCCATTTTTGTATTAATTGAATTTAGCTTCTGAGTTTCCCTTCTGAGATGTTTTTGATTCAATTATAGATAACCGATTGTGGTATAAGAACATGAAAGTATTTAATGTTTCTTAGAATAGCATTCAATCTCATTGTATATTTTATTAAATTTACTATTATTAACTCTATTATTAAAACCCATAAACAAAAAAATATTAATTCATAGTCAATTTATATCAATAAAAAAAATTTACCTTTTCTCCGCTGTCTGAAGGCAAATAAAATGTGAGGACTGTCAGAAAAGAGATTCCCATGCAAGGTATGATGATGTTCACTGTGTAGAAGAGAGTCTTCCGGCGCATTGTAATATTAAACGTAATATCCAGGTAAGGCTCATCGCAGCACGTGTAGAACTTTTCGTTTCTGGCGAAAGAGATGCTAGTTACTTCACAAACTTTCTTGTTAGAAAGGAACACTTAAGCTTGTCACATGAAAGTATCATGTGGTGCATCTTCACTAAAATAAATCGAGACATTCAAGTTTTCATTGTTCTTGGCAAGTAGTAATTAATGTATCAAGAATTATACTAGCAACGACAGAAAAGATTATATATCTTTTTAGTCATTCATTAGTTATTCGTTTCCTTACTACATAAGTTCAAATCATAGTCATAGTGGATAATAATACAAATTTCTTTCTCTCCTCGGAACATATGAAGTCAAAGTTAGTCTCATAAAAAAAACATGAACTGAATATAATATAATATAATCTTAATGCTACAAAAACATAATACGGTAAAACAATAAATAAACGTCTTCATTCATCAAACTCCTTTTTTTTTCATTTTGTGACCAAATTGAAAACGATTGCAATAAAACATTGGCGTTGCTCAGGCGTGTTCGGCCGTTGAAAGGATTGCGCAAAGGATTTGTGTTGCGATCAATATTAATGTAGTTTCTATAAATATATACATGAAAATTACAATTTATATTTATTTTATTAAATATTTAATATTTTCATTTCCTCGAGAGCCTCAGGGCAAACCGCAGCGTTGAGTACCGCCACTTTACAAGCAATGGCTTCAGAATTTGGCGAAAAATGGGGACCGGATTGTCTTAACACTAGGCTCTCTTTGCCTATCCTGCTACATGCGTGAAGCTGATAAAATAAATAAATAAGTGTTTTATTTAAATTATTATTACTTACAATACTGTAAGCATTTTTGTGTTTGAAGCAATATTAAAAAAAAATACTGTGTTTTTGGTTCCAGTAAAAATATTTGCAGAAATTCACAAGAAAATATGGATTAGGTACACTAAGGATACCTATTTGAGTTGTAAGAGTGAGTGACCTTATATTTTATGTCGAGAGGACCAAATAAAATGTATACATGTGGGAGCAATTTTACAGAGTGCCTCATAAAAATATCTTGAATGTAAAAGGGTAAGAGCAATTTATTGCTACTTTGAATATAAAATCTTCGGTTGTCGATAAAATAATTATTCAACAAGAATGAGTAGTATATAATTGTAGTCATATTTCTATAGGTAAAAATACCGCATATAGCCGGGGAGGAGAGAATTCCCATTTTCTGCTGAATTTTTGAGGCATCACGTGTTGAGTGGCGAAACTCAACGCCGAGCTTCTTCTTATTATCGGAGCGAGAAATTATAATATTAATAAATAATAATTTATTTTCTCAGGAAAATAAATTTTGCGTCAAATAAACAGTCATTTTCTTAGGAAAATAAATGTTTATTTCACAAAAGCTTTATAATCCAAGAGAGATTGTTTAACAAGGCAATACCGCAAAATCACGTAGAATTAGTCTACGTCACGTAGAGCGTGTTGTTCCGAGCTACGGAATGTTAAAATACACTTTAAAGGAAGATCGAAAAATAGTTTATTCATTGTTCTAGACATATATAATTTATGAACATGTAAAATACCATCAGTCATGGCGCAGAGGCACTAAGTGTGACTGCAAAATCGACTGGTTGTGGGTTCGATCCCCACTCGAAGAAATTACATATTCATTTAAATTTATATTTTTATTTTTTCGCTCTGGTGTCGAGGCAAAGCGCGGTGTTGAATTCCGCCATTCACAAGCAATGAAGAATAACGTGAAAAAGAATAATAAAAAAAAATAAAAACGAAAATCATTCGAATGTTACCATAAATAAAAACTTATATTCTATAATATTAATATTTTGACCTTGATATAGAACCGCGCCCTATATTTAGCGAGGCGGTATAGTGATGGAACAATACAAATAGTTTAAATCGGTTATTCAGAGTGAGGTGACCTACTCGTCTTTTAGCTTTTCTAGCAACAAAACCCCTCGAAGGGACAACAATGAGAGCTCTTTAACGGCCTTTGTCAATGAATTGTAAATGTAGCTTAAAACTTGTATGAACAATGTAGCGCTTAAAGCTATTATGAAACATATCATTAGCTTGCATGTTTTCTTGCTTCTTGTAGATGAATATAGAAATTATGGTCAGTACAAATGTATTTCGATACAATTAAAAAAAAATTTTAATATCTCACAGATTTTATATATGTGCCTAAGTAAGCCGTGAGAAATAACACTAAGAAATTTTACAGAAATTACTAAACTTGAAGAAGTAATGACAGAATATAAATTGAAGTATCTATATTACTGTGGATGTTATTGAAAAAGTTTTTCGTATCATACAAAACGAGCAATATCTGTAACAATGAATGCGTCTGTGAGGCGCTATCTATACACAGCGCTTTGTAATAATAATGGGTCTCTGGATATTATNTTTTTTTTCTAATATTAAGAATTTCCTTTAGTTACTTTTACTTCTTTGGTTTGTTCATTTCGGTTACTCAGATATTTTTTCTAATAATAAATCTCCACTTATTATTATTTTTTAACTTATTTTAATGATTTAGGCTTATATTTTCGCGGGCGTAGCCGCGTCCGGGCCCACTAGTATATTTATATAACTAATGAAACTGAAGAGAAAGTCATCATCAGTAAAATCTTGGCAATATTTCGATAATAATATAAAAGCATTAAAATCAAAAAATCAGTTTCTCGCTATATTCCGAATACAGCAGGCAGAGGAAACCTAGTGTTAAGACACTCCGTTCTCCATTTTCCGCAGATTTCTGGAGACATTACAGTACTTATTTGAATATAACTAACAGTACGTTAAAATTCCAACAGAAATTCCGTCATAAATGTGTATGTGTACTGTTTACACTTGTATGACGATTTTTTGCGTCTAAGTGGTGTCCATTTGTAAGTACGAGTATATGGAAATTGTGTCAAAGCTGTACACACAAACTAGTTAATGATCCTCGGTCAGCATGGATAAACGTCGCGCAGCCATTAATTCTACTATAGAGATAAATAATAACTAGAAACGAAAAGACGAAACTAGTATTTAGGTACACAATGGATACATACGGTTACGAAAACTTTTGTCGAAAGAAATAAGAAAAAATAAAATAAATATAAATGAATATTTATTCGAAAAAGTTAGTCCTATAATACCAAAAAATGATACGAGAATGAAATCGTCTATCACTCCAAGTTTAAGGAGGAGATCAGGAACAATTGAGATACAATTTTTTTTATTTCTATTAATTTTGTAAAATCAAACGTTATACGGTGTATTGAAATTGTCGAAAGCTATTTGAAACCTTTTCAATTACATTACACTTCTGGACATAATATGTTTAAACAGCTGCTGATGCGACACTAATTATCTTGTCACAATTAATTTCGCAATTAGAGACACTAGTGTTTATATATACATTGAGGCTGAGTGTACAGTGTATAGTGTCGTATTCTATTCGTACCTTAAGAAATATGGTGCTTTAAACAAGAAGCTATACATTTATAAAACAGTTATTATAAAAAATATTTATTCTTCTTATTCTGGTTATATTGATTCTGATTATATTGTAACATTTTATTATTTTGCCTTGTTTTCTAAATATATGACAATTTATAGAACTTTTATAAATAATGAGGTCACAAAATAAAATGTATTTAAACTAAAGAACATAGAAATATTTAATTATGCATAGTACTTGCAAAATGAAACGTTAATAAAGGCATGTTTACGAAGCTTAATTAAGCTGTCACGTTGTACGTATCTCTTCTGCGATTTTTCCTATTTTTTTCTGCGAACGAGACAAAACCTAATCTCATTTATGTCATGAAGTTATCCTCGCTGTTCATTTTATAAAAATGAAAACATAGATGTATTTTTGTTTTTGTAATTCAATTTTACAGCAAAAAAGCATTTGTAATTTATTTCATACAAAATGTTTTTCGTACTTTCCGTTGACCGTTTTCGACAATATTGAAATTGGTACAGAACCCAAGGTAGGAGAGTCCGACTCGCACTTGACCAATTACAAGTTTTACAAAACATAGCAGTATAATTTTTATTTCTCATTTAAGCAGGTACTTTCTAAAATTTATTCGAAAACTTATGACTTTTTATACTCCGTGGCTTCTTTATTAATTTCATAAAATCTTCGCTTGGCTCTTAAGTGACTTAAGTAAAAGTTAAAGACCGACCACAATTATTTCATTCTTAGACATTATAGTACGTACGTACAATATCATAAAGTTTAAAATTATCTATTGAAAGATAATATTATGTAAATTAAAATTATTTAAATGAATGAACAGATTATTTTGTTATGTTTACGTTCAGTATATAATATTAATATATATAGAATTAATTACCTATTCATTAGATAATTAGATAAGCAATAAGCCCCGATTTTGTGAGGACAATTTATATTTTAATGACATTATTTCACGATTGATAGAATGTGACGAGGACAGGGCGATCAAAATTATATTTAATATTAATTGAACTTCTGCCACTAATATAATATAAACGGAATACTACGGAATTCTAACGGAAGACAATTTAGAGTAGTAGGCAAACATAGAAGCCTTTTTTTACTATATGTTTAAGATAGAGGGATCAATGGAGATAGAAAAAATAAGTACCTGACTGCTGGAACTTCCAGTATATCCCACTCGACCGACATGTAGAATTCGGAAAGGTCCACGCCGACCGACACTATGTTGCTGCCAGCTTGTTCGTCCATATGCCTCAAGTCCACCTGCGCACACAGTCTCATTCCAAAATTTAAATGTTTTAAACAATTAGTTTTAGTGAATTTAATATTTATGAACTTGTAACAAAATTAGAGATGCTGTTATTTTTCTTTCTGTGTATTATGTTTTTTAATAATTAAGAATAATGGAATTTTAATAATTATTGCCAGTAATTTTAATAATTCAAATATTTTGTATAAGTAAAAAGTTATACATAATTATATTTTTAAATATAAAGATATAAAACATTTAAATACAAAAACACAACAGAACACTATCTGAAACATTTTAAAGGTTATTTATTTAGTTTTGCGTTTAGGGCATTATCGTATTAATGCTGTTCAAGTGGAGCTATAATAGAAAATATTACACTTTTCACTTTTCGTTTCATAAAATTTTCTATTTTTATCCAACAAGAATCATGAAATAAATTTATTTATGTTTGTTGCTTTAATTAGACATTTTTAATATATTTTTTTATATGTTTTGAGTTATATGTTTATTTAATACATGCGCCCTGTCACACAATGTGTACCTAAAAACAAAAAGTCTATAGAGAAGTCGTCCAACTTATCGACGTGTTTCTTGAATTCTCGACGCCTTTCAAAATTGAAATTACTCCGATCTAACCACAAAGTGTGCCAAGTACCTGTATAACATCGCTTTTAGTTTTATTTTTTTAACGACAGTGAATAACAAGATGACGAATCATGCGATATAATAACAACGCGAAACACAACACCTATATCAATTTAAGAGCTTTGAGCTTTCGACGAACAAAAATGGAGGCCTCTTTAAAGTTATCTTTAATATATTAGCAAACACAATGAGAACACTCCATTGTCTGTACCTCGTCAAAACGCAAGGAGGACGGAAGCACCGGCTCCGCCGCGCGTGTGTGTGTCGCGCGAGGCGGTACGAGGCCGCGAGAGTGTGTAAATCGCCGGCAGGCGAAGCCGCGCGACTTTCCTTTGCTTCACGCCTAATTCCAACAACGCCCTACTAAAGCTAACACAAATTTAGAACACAAGCTATACAATCTAAGGGCTATTGTTGGTATCAGGCATGAGCTTCGTTCTTGTGTAGCGAGTGCATGCAGGATGGTTTCGACGACTGCTTAATTAACTTATTTTTTTTTATTTTGAGATCATAATTTTATTTCAAGTGTAATCGGCGAAACCATCGCTCTAATGTAGACATCTATTCCTTAACTGTGTATCGTATTTGTTTTGGTTTTGTAATGACAATGGCATCATGCAATGACCAGCGACACCACATTCTTACAGCCACTATAAGTCGCTAATAGGGAAAGGTATAAAATATGCAATAAGATGACCGTTAATGCTCCAAATTGTAACGAATCAACATGTGGAAGTTATTTTATTGTCATTTAAGTTTAAGTGTTGTGCTCAAGTTGTCCGCGTGTTGTCAGTGTAAAGCTGTGTAAGAGACGTGGCCACGGTCTTACGGCGACGGGCCGTCGTGATCGGGAATGCAATTGGTTTGGAGCCAAGCCGAGACATGCAGTGAGTGCAGTGTGTAACACCGAGGAGGCATGCAGCAAGCAGTTGTGTCAGCTGTGTGTGTTTCAAAGTGTGTAGAGGCGCGAGCGGAGCCAGCTGGAGGAACAGTAGAGGATTAACCTTTCCACTTCATTATTCGCTCGTTAGCTCATCGAGACGAGCAATAATGAGTAGAACAGTTAAGTGATTAGTAGGAAGTGAAAGGATCGAGTTGAGTAACGTTGCATCCCATATCACCTGACATTTATAATTTTATACCTTTCCGTGTCGAGCGAGGAAGGCCGATCGAACTAAGTGGAACCGATCGAGGTTATTCTGGAGCATTCGTGGACACGCACGTTGACAAACTGCTACTCCACATACTTAAAACATCACCATCGCAAAAGTTATGAAAACAACATTTTATAGCTAAAGAGCGAGCTCAAGGCGGCCAGCGAGCGGCGTCGACGCTCGCTCGTCGCCTTGAGTGGTCACCACTGCGAACAGTCTCTCAACTGTATTAATATATCACACAGACGGATTAGTAATATTAATTACACGACGAAAAAACGTTCGAGCCAACAAGCTACTGCATGGACAAGGGCCGGGGCGGGCCCTACGCTACGACCCGCGCGCGCGGCGCCAAGCGTACAGCGGGGCGTCACCTTGAAGCCGTCATACGTCCAGCTGCCTAACTTAAGCACACAGGTTTGCACGTCGTAAGGAAAGAACTCGACGTCGATAGAGCAGGACGACTTATAGACTGCGGGCGGCTGCCACACCACCATGCCGTTGTGGTACACCGTGGCTTTGGTCATCAGAGTCACCTCGTAGTTGCCGTCGGCACTGCGGACAAACAGAGTGGTCAGCCACGGCAGTGGGAATGGCCCGATAAATTACCTTGAATCCGTCGTAAGTCCAGCTACCGAACTTAAGAACGCATGTTTGCTCGTCGAAAGGAAAATATTCCACGTCTATTTCGCAGGAAGACTTGTAAATGGCGGGTGGTTTCCATTCGACAAGCCCTTGATGGTAGATGGTCGCCTTGGTCGCCAACGTTACCTCGAAGTTGCCGTCGGCACTGCAAATTAAGGTACATTACAAGCCGGCACGCGCCCTATTTGACCTTCGTTTCGATAGTGTGTGCGTCTGTGGCGTTGATGATGGAAGATTACTTGATCACCTGTGCTAAGAGTTGAAAGTGTTCATGGTTACCTATTTAACGTTAAAACCAACAATAAAGTACATATATATTCGAACGATAACAAAATATTTGTGTTTGTACAACATTGTTCTGTTTAAACAAGTGTTACTAAGATTTTTTTTATATGCAAATAATGAGATGTTGTATGCTCAATTGAAAAATAATTATATTTAACTTTGTAGTCATTGGCGTCGTTAATATTATTTTTACTATAATAAATTTATTAATATTGTAAAAAAAGTAAAAGTATTTCACAAAGTAGCATAAAATAACAGTTTTACTTTGAAGGTAATATTGATTTATTCTACGATGTTTGTTATAATGAAAAGTAGAGAAGATTAATTCAGGCTATTTTGAAGGATTAAGGAAAAAGGTTAACATTTAGGATGAGTTAAGAAGGGTGAGGCCGGAAATAAGCAATGGTTGTTGCCGAAGTCATCTATCAAAGTCCGGCGTTTCTGACTGACACACAGGACTAAACGAGCGCTTTCTCAAAATTAATAGTAAGCCACCTTTGCTGAAATAATTTATATTAAAAACCAATTCAAGAGAAAAAACACCTTATTTAAAATTGATCTATTTATGCTGTATGTAATAAAAGTATAAAAACATGGACAATGAGGAATAAAAACCTCTCATATAAAGTTTGCGTGTATGAAGACATCCACAGCTTTCATGGTATAGTTCAAGACATTATCCAAATCGTTTTTCACGTCACTTACAAGTATGCTTATTCCTGCTTTAACCCTGTCTAGTATAAAACTAAGCCCGTCTAAAAATTCTGGATCACATTTAACCTAAAAATAAAAATACATATATTTATATAGCACCAAAAGACACTGATTTCATCTAAATCACGATGTAATTTTTGATAATATTACCATTTGGGCTACGACATATATAGTAAAAATGCTAAATACAAATTTCATTATTGATCAAAGAGTTATTATGTCAACATACATATGTCTGCGACTGCGCACTTATAACGAATAACTGGTAAGCAAATACTTGATGTCTACCGAGCAGAGAAATTCAATTATCTATTATTGTGTAATTATACTTTATATATATATAAAAATTCTGGTTTTAATAAGCTTTTGCCTAAATATTATGAATTTGTATGTAACGGATTTTAAAAAAAACTGTTTTCATGTTATTTTTACTGAATGTAACACGACATACTGTGTACAAACAACTATAAGAATTACTTTTATTTCTTAATAAGGTATTTGTACATTTCTGTCCGTCTTTTAATATCTACTTTAAAATACATGTATCTACTATGCTTCTATATTTAAAAATTCTTTTAAAATTTGGATTTGCTACTTGCTAAATCATATTCAAATTTCCTAGACATCTAACGTTGCATAATGCAGCAAGATTACGTATGCGGTCAAAAGCATATTCCTAAAAGACTTTTTTTACTGCTACATCACTAGGTTGTAGGCTTTGGGTCTAATAAAGAGACATACATACGATACCTATATATAGATATATATCTATCAGTACTAATAGCACAACGATCAATAACGCATTCAAGCATAGATAACGCGACTATGAGAGCTTTATTACATTTCTCTATTTTAAAGCGTGAATTTTTTATATTCATTATTTTAGTTTACGGTTATTACGGTGCATTTTAATGGTATTTTAGAATTTTATTAGTTCTGGATTTTATTGAGGATGACTCGGGATATGTTTTTGTTTTTTCATAATTGGATAATCAAATATATAAATTTCTTGTTTACATTTAGAAAAGGATAAGGTAGTGTTTTGGTATTTTATATATTTTATTACTGGAATAAAAAATAAAGGAGTTTACTATAAACGGAGGGAGGATACAGGAGTTTTAATGGCGCATGTGGAAGCGATGCGCTGTTGAGTGGTGAATACTAAACATCAGCTTAGTGAGACACAGCACCGTTATATCTCTTTTTAAATCATTTCCTGTGCACATAACACATATTTTTTAAGACACTAACTCTACCTGGTTAGATTTGATCGTTACAGCGATATGTAAAGTTTTTATTAAATTTTGTATTCAGCTTTACATTGTAGACTAATAAACTAAGTATTTGCGTACGGATACTGTGTCCACCCTCGATGTGATATTTCTTAACAATTCATTTAGTTATAATAATAAAATATGTATGTATTAGTAAAATATGATATACTAGAGATAAGGTAACATTTCAAATCGCATCGCTTCACATCGCAATTTAAATTTATATTTAATTGTCTTTTTTTAATTAAAACTTTAAATAAAGTTAGTGATTATTTTCATCTCACTTGTTGTAAAGCACAATGTCGGGCCGCCAGATGTGGTCGGAGGGTACGTGCAGCATATGCACGCCGCCGTACTCCCGCGGCTCCCAGCGCAGCTTGTAGTCATACCAGGACTGCTCCACCCATAAGTTTGTTGTCATTATTTGGTTCTTCAAGTTCTGAAAGCATTGGTAAAATTAGTAACCAGCACGCTTTTTATCACGTGAAGAAATAAAATATTTAATATTTTCGGTTCCATGAGTTCCGCTAATACGCAATGACCCCAGAAACTTCACTCTGTATCTCACATTCATGCACAAAGCAGCGTGGGTAGAGGGAACCTGGGAACCTAGACACAGTATTCCTATTAAGACGGGGGTGAACTATTAAGAAATGGGAACGCAGTGTCTTGTCATTTTATGAATTTTATATATGACCATTCATCGCCTGTACCTTAACCGCCTCGCCTTGTTAATTAACCTTTATTTTTATAAAAATTAATGTAATAAATGAATATATGAATCAATGTTAATTAATACCTATGTATGTTTATATGACAAGCATGTTTACTGACGCGCGGTAAAAGAACTTCCGGGATAGGTGATTGATTGCAAATTATTCGGAAATTTTCCTTTACCTACTTCACGAAGCGTTAAGCATCTAATAATTTGGTATTTTTTGCGGGTCGCTTTACATAGATACGTAATCTTTATGTTCAACATAAAATTTATTCGTACGTATATAATGAAATCTTTCTTCTTGTAGTCTTCTTTTATTTATTTTTTGTTTGGCACATGGCAGAGTAGGCAGAGGGAACCTGGGCAGGGTGGGCAGAGGGAACCTGAGAATCTAATATTAAGATTCTCCGTTCCTCTTAAGATACCTTGTTCTCACCTTTTCGTCGAATTCAGGAGGTATTGACTGTGGAGCGAGAGTTTGAACATTACAATTATATTTAATACTAGCGGCCCGCTCGCGGTTTCACCCGCGTGAACTATGTTATTATTANACTGTGGAGCGAGAGTTTGAACATTACAATTATATTTAATATATAAAAATTGTTGTAAAAAAATTCTATTTTTCATTTTGTTACATTAATTCTTTATAATAAATGATTGATAATTATAAACCAACAACTAGATAAGAACTAAATATGTTCAGCTGTTCGAAAGTCTTTAAGTGGCTGTTCATATTTTTCAAATCATACCTTAGATTTTTTCATTTTCTCGATTAAGTCAACTTTCAAACAAAAAAGCGAAATAAAAATCGGTTTATCCCTTTTGGAGATACGGTGCCACGGACAGACATAAGGATAACATGTCAAACTTATAACACTTTGTTTTCGTCGGAGGTTAAAATGGCGTAAAACCATTTTAAATTATAATATAAATGGTTATATAATAATTTAATAAACATTTGTTGGAAAAGCGGTAGAATTTTAGTTTATAATGGCTGATTTCTGTGGCGATTTGTAATATACTACAGTAACTTCGTAGTTCGATCTCGATCCTCTCAAAAGTCATAGATTTCACATATCTATACTACCTATCTTTTTCATTTTGATTCAGTAGTTGCTACATTTTAATTTAGAAAAATATTTTTTGTAATTTAAAAGCTAAAATTTACACCGTTTTATCACTTAAAATATTTTTCTTTGTTAGCTTACAGCTTTAAACGTGTCAGATTTGTGTACTAGCAAGGTAAAATGTTGTTACTAAATCCTACGCAATCTTTACGACTTTTCATAAACTTCTGAATTTTGGTATATTTTATATTGTAGCTTGTAGTATATTTGTATAGAAAATATGTATGTGTAGATCAAATTTATTTTATTAATTTATTTTCATAAATACTAATAAACTTGTTGAGGTTATTTAAAATCTATGTTATTAACAAATTTGCAGTTACACAGTTAATAGCTCTTACATCTTTTCTATAGACTTAAAAGTGATAAAGCAGTTTTAGAATTTGTTTTGTATTCGCAACTCAATTTTCACTTTATCCTTCAAAGTTTGCCAAAGAGCGTTAATTCCGCTAGTAATTAACTTTGCCTTCTATTTTATAATATATTGGTATTGTTTATTTTAGACAATATAAGCTTCATTTAACGATAAGATTGTTATTTAACAACCATTCACTGTGTTCTGATATATATTTTTTTAAAGATTCATTTCGATTTGCTTGGGTCGCTGATAATACATACTACGATCAAAGTTGTTACATAAGGACTTTAACCACAGCCAACAGACATGCAATGAATCGAATGAATCTTAATTCAGTTAGTTAGGGTATGTATATGTCAATTAACGAGGACAACTTAACAGAAGATACGTCTCATTCAAAATGGCGACAGTTTTTCTTACTCTTTTTATTTGTTATTTTCCATAGATCGGCGTTATTTCGACTATTTCTAGTATTTGGCCAGAATAAAATTAATTTTGCAAAATTAAATGTAAGCATAAAACATTTTGACTTAGATAAAACGTGTTTGGAATCCAACTGGAATGTTAATGCATATTTAAATACTAGTGACCCGACTTGGTACCGACCGGACGCGTTTTCCTTTGTTGTAAAATAATTAGTTTTATATTATCAAATATTTATCTTAATTGAAGCAGCAAGATGAATAATTAATTCGCTTTAATAATTTGTGATGATTGGTATCTATTAATTATTGTAATATTTCATTATATAAGAATGAGGTGAGGTTTATTTTTCAGGATATTATAGGAATCATTTTTATTTTTATAAACTAAAATAAAATTCGAATAAGTATAACTACAAAAATGAAACTAATTAATATTTCCACGGGACAGAATCGATCCTACAATCATCAACCAAACCAATTATATATATTATTATTTATTACATATTACGCATAATTATGTAATAAATAATAATATTACTGAATTTATGGTTTATTTCCTTTTTGGTTTAGTGAAAGTATGAAAACTTTTTTGACATTAAGACATGGATACAATTTATTTAATAGTTCAATCCAAAATAACGTAGATAAAATATTCAATGCGTGTAGGGTTGTTGACATAGTCCACAAAATACATCCGTGACAACTTGTTAGTTAAATTATAAATTATTCAGGGGGTGGTCTCGTGGACTTCAGCTTCTGTTGTTGCTATAAGCACATTTATTATCACACACAAAGATCTAAGTGCTTGTAGGTCACCTTTTAAGTTATCATAATTCTAGTATAATTCGATTATAATTTATTAATGTGACATTTAAATTTGTAGGAAGCTTACTTCAAAGATTTATGATACGGTCACATTTTCTTTATAGCAAATTCAGCTTACGTCGGGATCTTGAAAGGAAAATGTAATCTTGATTTTTTGCTTTTAATTATGGTTCCCTTATCGATATGAATCCCATTTGCTCTGTTTCCAGTCAATTTAGCTGGGACATTTAAAATATAATTCTTTTTAGGGTTCCACAGGTACCTCAAAAGAAAAACGAAACCCTTATACGATCAATTTGTCCATCTGCCAAGACTATTTATCTAAACATTGCCATGAGGTATTAAGATAAATAATAGATACCTAGGTTTTATGCATCATTTTTGATGTGTTGCTGCTTATATCAAATTCACTGAATAATCAAAATTTACAATACAAATAAAGTAAAAAACCGAAAATTGATAATTCATAGTTATTCTGTAGGAAAAAATCATCACAAACTTATATTTGTATTTAATTTAATGCAAAATGAGGGCATACGTCCGAAAAATTAAATTTGTCAACGTTATTTGCCGCGTAATAAACCAGATATAGAGCATTGACCTACATTAAAAAAAGGGTAAAATTCGAAAAAAATATATAAATTTATTTCTATTTATTGCGAAAAATTACTATTACAAACCTTTAACTTGTACTTCCCGTTGACCTGACCATATTTTGTAATCCTGAAATGGACTTGACCGGTTTTTATTAATGTGCAAAACACACACGACATTAAATATGGAAATTTTAAAACTACGCTTTCCGACCACAAAATTTATGAAGAGATATAATTATAGTTGATTTAACATTAGAAATTTATGTATTAAAAGTGTAATTACTAGAATATAATATAAAATTAAAAAATAAAGACGAAGCGTGGACCTCGGATTCACTAGTTTATAGGTACCGAGATAAAATAAAAAAATTAAAAGTGCTATATTGTTTCAAGCGGGAAATATGTATGTGACAGCTCTAGATCGTAACTTTTACCAAAAAATATATTAAAAAAAATGAATTATATTAAAGCACATAACATGGAGCATTGTTTCAAGTAAATTTCAAAAGTACTCGACCTGGAAAAAACTACAGTCATTGGTTTAACGGACTATAAAATTCACATCATGAATTTTGTGCGCACTGTAACCATTCCGGTTTCAAATATACGAGTACTTTACTCCCCCTACCTACCTACTTGTAATTTGTCATCTTTAAATAATATTTTTTACAATATAAAAATTATACTTCTAAGGTTCTGCTATATTTATTTTAATATGTTTTTATACAATTTAATCTATTGAAAGTTCTCTTAAATGGGTAGATTTAAGAACATGTATAAAGTAATAAATAAAAGGGTTCAATAATTGGAGAAGTCATATAACAATAATATATGAAATGTATTTTGTTTTCAAGAAGTTCTTTGTTAACTTCAATAAATTATTTATACGATGGAAATTTGATTTGGCAGGACGATTGGGACGTGACCTAAGTGACTCTTGGTACTTGAGTGTAGTTACAATTTCACAGACTGTAAATACGATCAGAAATTACTTTTTATTGAATCTTACAGACGTTCGATTTTCAAATATTACATGTGTTAATATATATTTTTAAGCTTCACGCTATATTTATCATGTAGCAGGGTAGGCTAGGGGAACCTAGTGTTAATACACTTCACTCCCCAATTTCCGCCGAATTCTGGAAGCATTGCGTGCTGAGTGACAGAACCCAATGCCGCGCTTTTGCCTCGTGAAGAAATGGAAATATGAATTTTATTTTCGAGTTGAAATCGAACCACAGGCCAAAGTTAGTTATTGAAGTCGAACATATATCTAATTAGAAGGGGTTCTTTAAAATACTACAAGTAGTTTTATTTTCATACGGGTATATTTTAATACTTGTATGAAAATAAATATAAACCCAAAATTATTGTATGATTTACTTCTAAAATTTTATTAAACAGTTTCTACGTAACAAAATTAATTAAAAGAAGTGCTTATTGTCCAGGATATCTTAATGACATTTTTATTGGATTTATCTATATATATAAAATCGAAAGGTCACTCACTCATCACGAAATCTCAGGAACTACATGTGCTAGGAATCTCCAATTTTGCATAGGAGTTACTTATAGGACGTAGATGCTGGCTAAGACGGGAATTTACAATTTTCGACTTCTAAGGGGTTGTTTTTGGGGTTGAAAGTTTGTATGAAACTTCGTTACTACAAATGTTAGGAGCCTCAAATTTTGCATAGACGTCACTAGGACGTAGTCATGGAGACAGAAATTAATAATAACATAGTTCACGCGGGTGAAACCGCGAGCGGGCCGCTAGTTTATTATAAACCTAATATTCCTAATATTTAAACCAATTACCAACCCCTAATATTTTTATCCTTAACATTTTAAGAAACTTAGCAGTAAACAGTTCTTGTGAATCTAGATGTCGTGAATTGGATTCACGAAACCAGCGACTGCTTGTATGAGTATACCATACTCATATTATTAACAGTCTGGGTAATACTGAAGCGTTGTCGAGCAATTTCCTTAAAGAGGCAAACCGTAAAATAGAGTGCTGTGTCGTTCTTTTTATTTTTTATAATAAAAATAAATGATTCTATTTAACTCTATATTTATTTATTTTTCTTGAAAATTAACTGGAAAGTCACTTACAATAGCAATGGTTGTGAGGCTAACTTTTATGCATAAAAACGTGTTAATTATGCTTTAAAATGATCTATATATTAGTGTTTTCAAATATGTATAATTTTATATAACTAAGAATATATAACAGTTCCAATATTATAAAATATGTAACTTAGAAATATAAAATAAATATAATAGTGAAATATATAAACTTACTCAAATATATTTTTGCCTTTTTAAGATAAAACCTTTTAAACGGTCCAATAAAAGCGTTAAATATTTGCAAGTGAAGCCTTATTGTTCCTTTGTTCTTGAGAAGTACCCTTATCTTGTGATATTTTTCGTAACGATATTATTTTTTAAATAGAGCCTTTCATTTATAAAAAAAACATGTGTTTTAGAACTTTATTTCCAAATATAAATATGACATTTTTTTTTAATGACGATAGCTGTAGTACTTGTACTGATTTAATCCACTTCAAAAAGTTTTACCAACTTTACTTCTTATTGTATTTTTTATTATTTAGCATGGAAATATTATAAAGTATTTTTTATCTTAAAATTAATTAAATAAAAAATATTTCCCAAGTACAATTTGAATCCTCAATGATCGCAAACAGTCTGATACAATTGCTCTTCAATAGTCGTTGGGGAGCGTACATAGTGAAGTATCATTTGAATGTTATCAAAAAAAACGAGCTAAAAACCAAAGCTTGAAGTATAACAGTGCCTTAACGATAAAAAAATCATTCCCATTTCATCTAAGAGAGTGAACGTCAGCTTTCTTGCTTTAAATTTGAAAGAGAGATTTCTTAAGATTTTTTCACAATTTTTCACAATTTAGCGTAATTTTAAAAGATGCGGTATTTTTATTATTTTAAACAAATACGTTTTATTTGTTGTAGTATATACTGGTTGTTTTAAACTTCACAACTATTCTGGCTTCAATGGTCCTAATGGGAATATAAATAATTGTAAAGGTGCACAAGATGCATAAGTTCTATTAGTTTTACACTTTCCGCCAAATTCTGAGTAATTGTTGAGTGGCGGAATTCAACGCCGCGCTTTACCATGTTACAAGAGCGAAGAAATGGTAGTATTAAATATTTCATGTAGTCGAAAAGGAAATGAACCCACAACGCACGCTTGTGTCCCACGACCACCACCACGACTGGCCATTTTCAAC